>CM042325.1:19025658-19460658 GCA_023566125.1 Zingel zingel | reverse complement strand
ATCAGTGGTTCCCAACTTGGGGTCCGGGGAACCCTCAGGGGGGCGGCAAAGATCACAGGGGGTGCGCAAGTCTTTATCTGGTTTGAGGTTGAGGTAAAAAAAAAATATATTTGCACATGTTAAACAAATTATGATAATACACTAGAATATATAATGTATACAAAAGTCTGTATAAAAACTATATATTTTTGTTCTCGCTTAAAATTGTAGGCAGGCTACTTAGTAGGCCAACCCTCCGTGACCTCTTAACCTGTGACCCTTGCTGTCATCAGGTCAGCTGCTAGCTGCTATCATCCTCGTTTTTCCTGCCGCCACGGCATCACTATGTTATGAATGAAACATATCGGAGAAACGTAAAAGTGCTGATAACTCCTCTGTATCAAAAAAGAAAGTAAGGCTCTATCTCGAGAGTTACCTCAACTTTGGTTTCGGAGAGGGGGGCTCAGCTTTTCTTAGACATAAGTAGGGGGGGGCGCCAAGGAAAAAAGGTTGGGAACCACTGATCTAAATGAACATAACATGTTGATGATTTGATACTTGATACACTGAACATGGTTGTCAGGTTTTGGTTTGAATTCCCTCCAAAACCTCAGAGCGAAAACAGCAATCAGCATGATAACCTGCCATCGGATCAGCACAAGGCACCAGCGGCTAACCTGTAGTTGTAACACATCGGCGCATTTCTGTGGATCCAACATAGCATCTAGTCCCCTGTGGCACTGCCAGCCAGTCAGCTCAGCACAGCGTTCAGCAAAAGGCTTCAGAGCTCATCAAACTCAAAACCACTCACAGAAACAATGCTCCGTATCAATTTAACCCAAACTCTCGGGAGAGCAACAAGCTGTGGGCTCAAGCGGCTTTTCCATTTGGGCGTCAGTGAGCAGGGCTGCTTCCATAAAAGTTCATCTGAGGGTAGGTTCATGCCCAAGGCTACCCCATGAATGCAAAAATTAAACCCCACACAGAGCTTTTTTCTTTGACAGAGTTACATGGCCAAATTAAACTGACAGAATTGTTTGTGAATGTTTGTGTGTGTGTGTGTGTGTGTGTGTGTGTGTGTGTGTGTGTGTGTGTGTGTGTGTGTGTGTGTGTGTGTGTGTGTGTTTGAATGTGCATACGTAGGCACCCTTTTAGTTTGCAACTCTGATGCTTTCTGCTGCTCTGAGGGATGTACTGTGTGTCTCGCTGCTTTGAACTTCCACACACAGTGCCAGCAGTTGCCAAGCAATTACAGAAAGCCTGCTCTCCGTGAGTGCCTCTGGGAAAACCAGACAATGTTTTCTTTTTTTTGTTTTTGTTTGGTCAAAGAATGACATAATAAAATATGAATGAGAAATATGGTCGGTGCCTCCATGTCTGCGAGGTCCAAGTGGTGTGGTAAAGACAATTCGTCTCCTGATCGTGGTACCCAGCTGGGTCGCTGAGGGACAGATGGTCTGCTCACAACAGGTAATCACAGCCAGCATGCTGATACACTAACATCCACACAAATGGGTTACCAAAACTACCCATAGCATTTGGGATGCTGTGATAGTACCCTCCTCTGCCAGTTTCTGGGACTTTTTCTATTGTGTCTGGCAACGGTGCTGTGCAGTAGAAGTAGGGGGTGTAATGAAAAGGGGCTTGAATATGGACTTGTACTCCCATTTCTTAAATGGCAAGATATCCATTTTGTAAATAAATCCACTTTCATAAATTCCTCTTTCTAGCGTTCCTCATTTGATGCCACGCTAGCAGAGATATAATGTCAAAGGATGTTTCACAGAAGTTTCTGTTTACAATTCACTTCTTCCATGAAAGCAATTTACAGAGAAGGTCAGCTCCTGGGGCCCAGCTCCTGTTTTAAAACACATCTTCCCTGCAGAGGCGAGCTACAGTACTTTAATACCCCTACCAGTTGAGGTTTCCACTTGCATGCATTTATTAAATTCATTGTTTTGAAATGTTTTGTATATTATTTATAGTGTTGGAATAAAATGTTAAAAACTATATACGTGGCATAATAAGTGGTCTTATAAAAAGGTCGGAGTCCCTTTGCGCAGTGCTTTCAAGATAAGGAAACAAAAGTTTTGAGTCCCAGTCACGAAAGGTTTTTCTGGCGTGTAGGTGGTGCAGCTAATGTAATGGTATAAAGTGAAATTGACATGTTACATAAAGCTACTGTAATGGTATAAAGTGAAATTGAACATGTTACATAAAGATGGCAAATGTCAAGAACTGTAATACCAAAGTATTACCCAAAGCTATTGCATTCGTCTTTAATGATGCAGTGGAATTCATTATCATCATGGATAATAATCAGATAAATTAGCATTAAGAGCTAATATCTTGTTGTCAGCTTACTTTAGATAAATCCATCCAGTGTGTTACGAACAGCTCTATATTGCACGCACCTCCCCCAGTCTCTAACTTCCTCCCCCTCCCTCTCTCCCCTCTTACAGCTCACTGAACTGAGTGAAATGTCTTTCCGACTAAATGATTTTTTTTTTTGCACGGTGGGAACGTTGCCATGGAGACAGCAGTACCCCCCCGCCCCCCTCCTTCCACTTTTCTCTCTCAACAGTCTACAGCATTAAAGCTGTGCTAACTGGTGTGTTGTCACGTGTGTATGTGCACGTGTGTGTGTGTGTGTGTGTGTTTCGCTCTTGTTGAACTGTTAACACTGTCAGTATGCTGCAGGTGCCCCATGATGAGTGTGTCTATCTATATACAGAGCTATCCTCCTCCACTTCCAGTCTCCACTTCTACACACATCCCGCATGCAGCTATCCCCTCTCGTCTTCAGGTTTTCCCATTTGTGTCCTCCTCCTCCTCCTCCACTCTGGCATTCTCCCGCTCTTCATCCTCCTTCATTTGCTTAATCCTCTCCTACTCCTCCTTCTCTGTCATTCCCCTGCACATCTGAGCTCGGTCTTCCTCCTCTCTCTCTGCTGCTGAAGCCCTGGTGTTGCAGATTGCTACTGGTGTGCATCTTCGTTTTATCGAGACATAATAACCACATGACAAATAATATGAGTGTTTTAAAAATAAAAGGAGACAACAAAGAAGTAGGGCAGATGGAGCAAAAGCACACAGGGCAGGCAGCCGTGCTCCATTTTGCATTTAGGGATGTGGCCACAATAAAGAATTCATGACAAAGTGGCTAAATAATTACACACGACTTACAGTAATGCACAGCAGAAAGTCAGAGAGCTTGGTGATAAAAAAAAAAAAAAAGTTGGGTTCAGGCTGCTTCTATCCAGGAAGAGTGTCTTACATCCCATGCCTGAGTCAAATATAGACTGTGTACATCTGAAATGCTCAGGGCCTTGCATACTATATATAGCACACTGCCTGGTGTGTGACATTAGCTTCACCACCTTTCCTGCCTCCCCACCCGGTGGATTAAAAGAAGTCAGAAACACAAAGTTGGATGATACATATCCTTTATTTCCATTATCATTGCTCCAGCCACGCTGTTACTTACACATTCATCGATATCCTGCGACCTGGTACAGCTGTCCCGACTCAAACAATCACCCTGACTGAACCCCTCACTCAAATTCTCAGCTTTAACCAATACAAAAATTAAACCTCTTGAATAAATTTTATATATAAAAAACAATTGAAAATCAAAAAGAATACCAATTCGAGATAAATACAGCATAAACAAAATTATTTCATCATTGTTGTTTTTGACCACATAGATAAACAATTGCTAGGTCTCCATTTAGTCGTCATTAGTAGTATTAGTATCAAGTTCATTGTCAGATTTTGCTTAAAGCATCACTTATATAATTTTCCATTGCATCAAGTTGACATCATTCATGTTAATATAAGCATGCAAACATGTTTTCCCATGACCATTCAGAACTGCACTAACACGAGAAGACAGCGAGAGAGAATAGAGAGGACGGAAGGGGGGGTGTCATAGACAGAAAGAAAGAGGGCAAGATGGAGGGATGTGAGATAGCAGTCCCTCTGCTATCTCACTGGAAGGTGGGGTGGGGGGAGGAAGAGTTAAAAAAAATAGAGGGAGAAATGGATAGGTGTGAGGGGGAGGTAGAGGAAGGTAAGGATTGCTGGAGGAGAAAATGAGTAATCAGACAATAATCAGACGGACGAAAACAGAAAGAGAGGGAGGTGGCGGACAGAGGGAGGAAGAGAATAAAGGGATGTGCCAGTTCCACTGTGAGTTTTGTAATCTATCACCAGGCAGTAACACAAGGGCTAAATAGGGTAGAAACAAGCAGAGAGATAGAGAGGCTGGGAAAGAGAGACTTATTGGGCCTCGAGACCAATGGATCAATACCATATCTCAACCATAGATCATACTTAGTCAAGCTGATCAATAATCCCCCAGCTGACAAACCACACAGAATACCTGCAGGTATGATGTGGAATGTGTCACCCCCCCGTATACCTGATCAAGCACACCGGTAATTCTCACTGCACCTGCACAGAAAAAGGTAAATATAAAGAAACTAGATCCCTACCCTGAAACATGCACACACTCCAACATAGACGTGTGTGTGCGAGAGGATGAGAAAGAAATGGCAATGATAGCAATACAAGTAGCTGTAGTGAGGTGTTGTACTGTTGTTTTGCTGAGGTTACAGTAGTAGTCGTAGTAGCGGTGACATACATGGCTTTATAAGCCTGTATCGATTTAAACAGGAAGTGCACAGGCGCTTGTTTTCTCACAACACCTCCTCTCTGTTGTCTTGCTTTAAGGGGGATCTAAATTTGTAATGATCTGTAGGCCGTACAAAATAAGCCTAAAATGTTTGTTTGTTTTTTCCTTCATTTTGTTTCACTTTCCTTTCTTGTAAATTTAATCAAAACACACCCAGCAATTCAATTTTCAATCACTGTGCCATCTGTTTTTTTCCCCTTGGACATACAGTACACAAATTACTGAAAGAAGTACACGATCAACACAGTTACTTACATCAGGCAAAAGGTTAGAGAGGAGAGGAGGGTTGAATGATTGGCAGCTGATTTCAGACGACATAGACAATACAAACTAATGTCTATGAAAGACAGTGTTTCCCCACCTAGTGCAATGAGGCACGTATAGTACACACACACATTCTCACACACACACACACACACACACACACACACAAAATGGCTCCTTGTTAAGACACGGGACAGAAGACACGTTTGGCCCAGAGACAAGCATTTCTGTGTCTGTGGATGCCGGGATTTGGGAAGTGAGGGAGGCGAAGAGTGAAAAGGGACGAGGGAGGGAGTAAGCACGGAAACGTGTCACACACAAGGTCACAGTGACACACAGACATACACACACACACACAGACGCGCACAAATACAAAACAAACACACCCACAAACACGGAAACACAACACGGACCTGTGTGTCCTTCTAAAGTCTTGTCAGGGACATGATGTGGACTTGAAGATAATCATTTTCTCAGTTGAAGCTAGACGATGACTTCTTGAGAAAAGAAAAAAAAGTTCTGGAATGATAGAAAAATAAAATAGAGTGGTGATATCCTTTCCTGTGGGATACATTCTCTGGCAAATGCACTCCAACCAGATGCTGGTCCGATCCTAAACGCAGGTTTCATTCAACCTGTGTAGTCCTACATTAGGAAAAGTCTGCTGGTTTAGCCAGAAAGCCAGTCTCTCGGAAGCTCACACCATCGCATCCTCAGTGGACTGTTAAAATGGCATGAATAAACTCCTTTCCTGATTCCTGGTTATATGTGTACTGTATCACACAAACAACAGAGCAAAAATAATCAAAGAAATATTGATGAGCACCAAGAGAATGGTGACAAAAAAGCATGAGGAAGAGGGACACATTTCTAGGTTGTGTAACATGCTTAAACCAATTAGTCTGTCCACCTTTATTGCTCCTCTGACATCAATAAAGACCACTGGACGCTTTGTCGTCTTTCCTCTGGGGAAAATAAGCGAGTTAAGTCTGAAACAAGAGGAACAAGAGGCGTCCAAAATGGCCGGGAGAATCCTCCTCGAATGTTTTGTCCTGCTATGTACTACGTTAGATGTTTTCCCATACAGTACTGCATATACTGTACACCAATATTGCAAAGAAAAATATCGACATAGTGATTTTCTTCTTTTATAGTCTGTACAAGGGCATGAACCTTTGGTCCTGGTTGAAATGACCATTCTAGGATGGCTTTCTTTTTTTTCTTTTTTTTTTTTCTTTTCAAGAGAGAAAAGTTTGTCACATCACACTCCTCCTAGATGAAATACTACACTAATCTGAAGCACACATGAACTACGCACATACTACAAACTCTGTGTGTATTTGTGTGTGTGTGTGTGTGTGTGTGTGTGTTATGTGTGTTTGTTCCCTTGCTAGATCACAAATTTACAGCCGAACTCAGTCCTACGGTACCATTTAGTGTCTGCATGTGTTTGTAAATGTGGAGTCTGATGCTCAAAGTGTAGGATGTGATGGATGTTATTTTTTTTCCCCCCGGCTTCAGCACAGGACTTGGAGGATTCATTAGCAGGAGCAAGACAGCACTAGCAGTTGGACACTAGCAGTGTCTCTGCGTCTCTCTTTCTTTGATGGAGAGAATTATTCACAGATGAGAGGAAATAAAGGAAAGTCTGGAGCTGGAGAGATGGTAATGACCTGAGGAAAGAGGGGATAAGGGAGAAGAGGCAGATTAAGTAAGAGAGAGATGGTAGGCGGGGAGAGAGAATATATAAACAGTATGCAGTACTGTAAATTTAGAGGGAGGAGGGGGAAATGCATTACATAACCCATAACATCTAGATTATGAAGATGCTTTTGCCTTAGAGCTCCTACATCTGACAGCACCACAGCCTCCACTTTATCACACACTCACAGTTAGGTCATGTCTTTAAAAGACTCAACCAGTTTTCCTGTGTAAATCTGACTTAGGAGCATCTGCTGCACAGTAATGTGGATGTACTTCCAATACGGTGAGTCCCGTTTACAAGCAGTAATCAAGGAGGTATTTGATTGTATGTGTGGAATAGTAATATACATTCTAATACACTGTTGCCTAGAAAATAATCCTAGCAGTATGGGAGCATGCTGATAAGATAAAAAACAACATGCCAGAGCTAAACCAGGAGAGGCTCACAGTTTTAATCGGAGTGAGGACTGTCCACCACGATGTGCGGCTTAGGGGAGGATGCTGTGGCAGTCTTCGACACAAATGTACCAATTGCTTTTTCCTGCAGAGAAATAACATTTTTGCTTATGTTAATTATTCATGACAAAAATAAAATGCTTTTCATACATTCAGTTCATACATGAAATTGTATATTAGCGTTGCTGTTATGTTAGGGTCCCACCACTATTCCTACTGTTATTACAACCGTACTTTGTGGTGGAAAGCAAGTACAGTAATTAAGGCCCTGACACACTAACTCGATAACCGGTCGTCGGACAGTCTGGCGAGGTCAGTGACTCGAGTCTGTTCGGTGTGTTCCATAACGTCGTCTGACGGAGAGGCCGTCGGCCTTCATTTTGGCCAAACTTGACTTGCTGGGTCGGAGGGCGGGCAGTTGGACTCAATGACCAATCTGATTGGTGGAGTGCTAGCCCTTGACTAGCGAATCAGTGCACTTATGTTAGCGTGACAAACAGCCTGGCCTATTTCTCGCTTAAAATGTTTTCAGAAACACGTTTCGGTGAACTATCTTCGTAAAATATGAGATCGTATTCTGAATGAGCCGCCATTATGCTCGGATGTAAAACCTGGAAGCAGCCAGACCCACGTGACACATTTGTCCAATCAGCTGCTGGTTTCTTTTTTTTGGGCGACAATACAGATTAGCGCCGCCTGCTGTTATGGAGACGTATTACGTCTCGCGCACGTGCAGAACGTACGCTCAAGTCGGCATTGCTTTGGTTCTGAGTGTTCTGAGACACTTTTTTGACCAACTCGGGGAGACTGATCAGTCCGACTGCCTTTCCTCCTGACGGTCGGCTGTCGGGTTGGTGTGTCAGGGCCCTTACATTCACTCAAGTCCTGTAGTAATAGTTTAACATTTTGGGAAATATGCTTATTGACGTTCTTGTCGAAAGTTAGATGAAAAGATTAATACCAGATTGATGTCTGTACAGTAAATATGAAGCTGCAGCCAGTTATCTTAGCTTAGCACAAAGACTGGTAACAGGGGGAAACAGCTAGCCTGGCTCTGCTTAAAGATGACCAAATCCGCCTGCTAGCACCTCTAAAGCTTATATAATTAACACATATTTCATTTGTTTAATCCCCACAAAATAAATGTATAAACAGTAATGTTGTGGTTTAACAGTTAGTTAAGTTAAGCTTCATATTTACCATACAGATGTGTGAGTGGTATTGATGTTATCATCTAACTCTCTGCAATAAAAAGCAAATAAGCACTAAGAACTATTCCTTTAGATACAATTTTGAGTATTTCACATTACGCTACAATTTAATACAAGGAAAATATTGTATTTATAACTCTACTACAGCTATAGTTAGTAATTACTTTTCTTTTGATTATGTTTGACATGCAAATCAGATCATTCACTTTTAAAATATAAATTTGTTATACAGTAGATTAATTACCCAACAATATATAAAGTAATTAAACTTAAATTAAAATCATTTCATTTGTTTTTAATATCTGTGCTGCTTCTTTTCTTAAGTAAAACAACTGAATGTGTATTGTATCACTGCTACTTTTATCTTACTGAACCATTACTTCTATACTACTATCATTACTGCACTTCAGTGTATCGTCCGTATCAGTGCTGCTGCTGCTACAGCACTACTTCTTTCTAATAATGAACTGAACATTACATATGTGGTGTGAGATCATACGACACATGAATGTACACGCACACACACACACACACACACACACACACACACACACACACACACACACACACACACACACACACACACACACACACACACACACGATCTTATGCTCATTACCTCCACAAGCTGATGCCAGTGCTCTATTGGTTTGCGTGGATTGGCCAGCATGGCCGTCCAGTGCTCCCTCCCTGGACCGTCAGCTTCGCTGCCCACGCGACACATCCCTATAACCTCGTTATGGCCAATGCTGACATGCAGCAAGGGATGGAAGCAAGAGAATGAGAGACAGAGAGACAGAGGCAGAGAGGAAGGGGAGTAGAGAAAGGGAGAGAGCGAGGATATAATAAAGCAGGGAGAGAGAGGGAGACTTGTAAGAAACGAACAGGGAGAGTCTCATTTATCAACGTTGAGTACTGGAAAAAGAGTGCAGCGGCTAAGGTATAAGCAGAATAGCAGCTTACAAATGCAGACAACCCTGCATAAAAGCTTGATGTCAGCAGGGGATCAGGCATGAGCACAAACATACAAAAGCACACACCTATGGAAATGCAAAATGGAGGGCAGACTACATAATAGGGAGGCAATGCATCTATACACAAACACATCAAACAGCCAAGTGTTGCTGCAAGCGTCAGACAGACAAGCATTGGCAGGGTTCCACTTCTTCCTTCACCATTAGCATAAATCATGTCTATTCATGAGGTGAACGTCCATCAGGAGGCTAACTCATGAGGGGCCCCTCTTCGTGTTCAACACAGCCGCAACACCATCAAAATGTGACAACCCAAAAAGCAACAGCAAACATCACACTGCATGTGCAAACACACATTCAATAAGCAGCACACTTCACAGTAATGATCAGCTTCATCCGAGTACCCTACATTATAATAATGCCTCAGCTTGCTCACCAGTCATAGTCCATCACAGCAATGATGATGGATACACTTTCTATATTTTCATTGGGAATGTCAAACACCAGCGCCTCATTGTACGTGGGATTCAGTGTGTTCTTCTTAATGGAAGTCTTCCTCTTTTTTAGCCTTCGCCCATCACAGATCAAAGAGGCCTTCACGTACGGGTCTGAAGACAAGAGAAGAGAGAAGATGGAATGCATAAGAAACAAGAGAGGTAGAGAAAAGGGAGTAGTGGGAGAGAAAAAAGAAGGAAGGAAGAAAAGGAATGGGGGATGAGAAGCAGCGAGGAAGAAAGAAGAAGAAAGAGAGGGAGACAGAGGAAGAGGGGGAGAAGGCAGAGAGAAAAATATAAGGGGGGGACTCCTGCAAACGCTGTTAGGTATTATGCTCACAGGTATCTGCGTCAGTAACACATAAAAGGCATGAAAATCAAGTCACCTTGGCAAAGCTGGATTAAGAACACAAAGGGAGAAAAGCAGCACAGGTTGAATCACATCAGTTATCCATTCAACATGTGCAGCTCAGTGACAGCAGCCAGGGAAAACACACACACGCCCACGACTCCATTTGTATACTGCATTTTAAAACATCTTTAAGGTAGAGCCCTGCAAGCCCGTCGGGGCCCGACGGGGCCCGACAGGCTAACCCCTTTCGGGCCGGGCTCGGGCCGTTTTTTCTTTTTACAGATCGGGCTCGGGTCGGACTCGGGCTTATTTTAGCTTCTCTCCTCATTGTGCCCATAATATTCGTGCAGCAGAGCACACGTCACAAAGTGTGTATGAAATATTGTTATATTGATTATATTATAAATATTATACATCGCCTAAGAAAGTAACACAAACGCAACACGCACGCGCGTCACTCACGTGCATTAAACAGGTGACACACACAGTTCAACGGATTTTTATTTATTTTATTAATTTTATTTAAGATTAGCCAGTTGGCGAAGAGTTATTTTTGGACATTGTTTTGAACATTGTTCTTCAGTTCAGTTACTGAAAAGCAAAGGTAGGCCGTTTATTTACTTATTTTTGCGGTTTGATCCTGTAGCACTATATTCTCCCTTCATGTTTATGCTTCTGTGTAATGGACAGTTTGTCCAATATGTTTGGTCATGATGTTTCAGGCCTATAATAAAAGTTTACCTCTTAGTAGCGTGTGACGTGTGTGTGTTTGCGTGTGTAGCAGAGACAGCGCGCATCAGAGAGAGCGCATCTAGAGAGCGCACGTCAGAGAGAGAGAGAGCGCATTAAAGAGCGCGCGCGTCAGAGAGAGCTTAACAAGTGATTGATGTTGGTAAACTGTAATGATAAAAGTAAAAGCAAAGGTTTTACAGCAAAAGAGGGGTGGCATTCCTCATTGTGATGGGCGAACCGATTCTTTTCACAGAATCTGTTCCTTCGAGTTGATACACATGAATGTATCGAACCTTTCGAGTTTTGATACTTTTTGCAAAATATGGCGTCAGTTTCTCTGTGACACTCGACAGCTAGTGCTGCCTGCCCCACAAAACTACTTTTCAATGCATTACCAGTCCTCATGTATAAGTTTACATTAAAAAGATAAAATATTAATTTTAATGCATTGATTCAGCATCCCACTTGTATGTAGGTAGGCTATGTAAGCTTAAGACGATGTTACAGAAATGTGTTTTTGAGGGTGAAGTAGCAGACAGTTCGAGAGAGCACTTCATTTGATCTTGTTCAGTAAGTAGCTGCCAGTCTGTCTCAACTCGAGTCATACAATGACACCCTCGTTTGAGACAATGATTCCTGCTTATTCGTTGGTGGTCCCTCTTCCTGTGTTTTGAGTGACTGCACCTGTGAGCAGTACCCTACGATAACAGCGAGTGTGTGTCCAGTATGAGTGGGATTTATAAGCATTAGGTACTTTCGACAGGCTGACCCGGTACATACCGGACACTATAAAGAGTCGTTCAAAAAGATTTGTTTGTTCATTTCGCCCATCACTAATTCCTCAGTCAAAATGCAAAAATCTGTATCTTGCAGATGTAGAGCATTCTGGTCCATTTAGACTGCTGATGGTGGGGACTCGGTACTCGGTACTCTTGTATTGCAAGAAACTGGCACCATGTTTAATTCTGATGTTTACATGTAAAAAATATCTCTACTGCATGTTTAACAAGTTATCCATCAGAATAAGACATAAACCTTAACTCACATACATCACCAGTGGCTGTTTTTTTAAAGCTGTTCTATGTTATATTTTTCCTTTTAATGAGTTTCCAGTCAGACTGCTGGCTGAAGGTCTGGCAGCAGGGTGATGTGCGTATGCGTGTGTGTGCGTGTGTGTGTGTGTGTGTGTGTGTGTGTGTGTGTGTGTGTGTGTGTGTGTGTGTGTGTGCGTGCGTGTGTGCGTGCGTGTGTGTATGTGTGTGTGTTAATCCTTTACCTGAGAAGCCAGTCAGGTCCATGGCTTTGAGGTTGGTGGCCTTGATGACTGTAGCAGTGAGCCTGCCTGCAGTGGGCAGGTAACACAGCGAGAAATTAAGCTCCCCGAGATCAGCCTTTTCCTGTAGGTCACCACACACACACACACACACACACACACACACACACACACACACACACACACACACACAGACAGGGATCAGAAATGAAACAGGGACGCTGTGATCACACACATTATGGCATCAGAAATAGAGCCAGATAGGAAAAACACTAACTGACAGATATCTTTTTCGGTTTGGTATGATTGTCTGTGGCCAGAAAAGAGCTACATCTGTGACTGACTGACGGATGACAGCAGGCGTCCTAATGCGGATAGGCAGAGTGTTTAGGCAGAGGGGAAGTGCTGTCACTGTAAATGAATCATATGCCAATGTGTCAATGTCCCCAAGTGAGGAAAGTGTTAAGTAGAGGTGATGATTCTTCATGCTTTTTATATCTATATCCCCCACCCCCATCTACTGATCTTCTCGCTGTCTGTGGTCTCAGTGGCACCGCAGTAATGACACCGGTGGTATTCAGGTCACACTGTGGCATGATGACTCCTTAGTGCCTCACTAATCAATACTTCCCTGGGTGAAACATAAAATAAAATATGCTGAGAGGCTGATGCTTTAAACTTATTTAATAAATGAAACACCCATGCCAAAAAAATCGAAGACTTTGCTCTGTCTAATTTGCTAATAGGCTTTTATGAATATTTCATATAAATCTACTTGGACGCTGCGTGGTAAAAAGTTTGGATGTGGCCAGCGGTGCCTTTCCAGTAATCTATCTGGACTCTCCCGAGCTGTGATTTTACATTACCAGACTGAATGAATGAATCTATACTGCAGACAATTTCCAGTCTACGCTATTTCTGTCCTCCATACTCCTCTCTATACAGTATATGACCCTCAGGCAACAATATTGCACATGCTTCTTTGAGTCATAAAAGCAAAGAAAGACTGTAATCATTTGAATCCTGTAAGAAACTATAAAATTAACCACCACAAGATACTTAATATTGAGAATGTTAATACCACTGTATCGATGGCACTGGAATATTTTATTTCATAAACTGAATGTGCGTGGTTTGAATTCCTATTTAAATAACTTCCAGAAGGTCATTTCAAGGGATGCAATTTTCTATAAAGCTTTATATAAAACTTTTTTAACTCCAGATTTCCATTTTTTTTGTGACGGGCAGAACATAATCATCATAATCATCTCACATGACAGAGGTGCAATTGATTCTATTAAGGCTCAGTTGATTATCCTCAGTTGCCTAAATGTTTTATTTTGAATTTTGGTGTCTGAAATACAGTGGGGCTTTTACTAGGGATTATTTTCACTGTCGATCAATTTCTCTATTAATCGATTAGTTGTTTGGTCTATAAAATGTCAGAAAATGGTGAAACATGTGGATCAGGTTGTCCACAACACAAATATATTCAGTTTACTGTCAGAGGATAGAAAATATTGACATTTATGAAGCTAGAATAAGAGAATTTTGACTTTTCTTTCTTTAAAAAATTACTCAAACCAATTAATCGAATATCAAAATAGTTGGTGATGAATTGAATAGTTGACAACTAAATGATTAATGGATTTATCTTTGCAGCTCTAGTCTAAATTGCATTAATCCAATATGAGCAACCTCATATTTTGACTTGAATTGATCCAATAAAAGAAACCGAATACCTTATTTTTGTGAGATTGTGAACCCTACAAAAATATGATTTTAATAATAACACATTCAATTTGAACATACAGTATTACGTAGTTGGTCAATTTAAAAGTCATTAATTTCTTTGCATCCGAAGAGTCACCGTTGCAATGATAGTATGAGGAGAACAAACTGTAGGACACTAAACCTTCACATTGTTTACCTATACTATATGTAAATTGAAAATGATTATCTTTCTATTATTTGCAATATGAATCTGATACGTGTGTATGCATGTACGACCCATGTCAGCTGTTAATGTGCAAATGATTCTGTCAACAACTGCATATGCACATATTTCTTGCTTAATATTATGAACTCATGTGTTCACTTTATTTTTCATTCATATTTTCTTTCCTCCAAGCTGTAATTCAGATTAATGTTCATATCATGAATGCATGCATTTCTACTTGAATTAAAACTGTCACTTGTGTCATGTTTGATAAGCTCCATTCCTGCTTCTATCCCACTCACCACAGCCCAGGCCAATAACTTGCAGCCGCTACGGCCCGATATCGCCACAAGGCTCATTCAAATTCCATCTAATCTAATTTACCGTGGGCATCTCTTCCAAATGAATGTGATTGTTTTGTGTTATTTCTGCAGCATACTGTAGCTTCATCCTTACCGCGGTGCCTTCCACAATGTCCCTCCAGACGGGTTTGTCCCCGCTGCCCTCGCTGAAGTCAAGCAGGTTGTCCACCACTACCTGGCCGATCAGGTCGTGCCTGGAGAAGCGGTCGAAGTCGTACACAGAGAAATGCAGCTTTCTGGAATGTAGCTCATTCAGCGGCACGCCGAACTGAAACGTCTCATTGAACACTGGGTTTAAGGTCTTTCTGTGGACCTGAGAGACAGACAGACAGACAGTTAGAACGTATAGTAACACTTTACAATACAGCCTATAAATTAAAGTCATTACAGTATGGGGTACCGATGGGTAGGTACAAGGGAATTAGTACTAAGAATAATGGGGGAACAAACAGCATTATTTTACCCTTCAAACACCACTATAACAGTAAAAGAGGGTTAATAAGGGACTATTTCCTTTACAGCCCACATACCCCAGACACACATTACCCTCTGTTACCCACATTTCCAATGCTTTGTCCTGATTGTAAGATACTAAAGGTAATGGTTATTACCTAAACTGAAATTAATACTGAATGCTTTTCAACAGTTGGTAAAACATACAGAAAATAACATTTAAGTTGTTATATATTAATAACTCGCCACAGTACAGCAACACAAATAATGTACACTAAAATGAATAACAATCATAATAATTCAAAATTCAAAAAGTATTTGTTAATGTTATCATTTTAAAATAAATGAAACTATACATGTAATTGAAATATCAACACTGTTACAAAGTGTTCCTCATTTTTCCTGCCTTGTTACCCAGTAATCTCCAGACATCTTGTCTTCTTCACTTATTCTTACATATTTGCCCATTTTATTGCTGTATTGCTTGCAGTAATTACATAGCAATCTGTGTGCTGTAATCTAAAGCAGTGGTTCTCAAAGTGGGGTCCGGGGACCCCAGGGGTCCTTGAAGGGGTTCCAGGAGGTTTATTTTCACTATAATTTCATCCATAAGTAACACAATGACAGATTGTATGACTATTTTGCTCACAGGTTTCATTCACTCTCTGTAATAAAACATCTAAAAGCAAAATTCCTATCAGGTAGGGGACAAAGTCTTATCAGATGGGAGTTGGTGGTCTAATTTGTGTCAGTTTAGGGGTCCTTGATGTGAAAAAGTTTGAGAACCACTAATCTAAAGCATTTTCTGGGCTAGCCCCTATTTTTTCTGCCTTTCATTTAACCATCATTTTTACGTTTGAGACTTTTGCATTGATGATAGTATTCCAGTCACAGACATGATTTCAAATTCAAGAGAGGTTTTGAAAAACCCAGCTGGTTGTCTGACAACACTTAAAATGCTGTTTTGAAGATGCGTCCAGAATCCTCAAAGATTTTTGTATTTTGCTGGTATGAAATTCCATCTATATGGAAAATATATGTTCCATCTGCTGCCCAGTAAAGTACATTTTTAATGTTTCACAAGTTGCAACTTGATATCTTCACTGAGGAGTCACTGAGGATTCTGGAATCTTCAGAAACACAGTAAGTGCTGTCAAACGACCTGCCGGCTTTTGTCTTGTGGCTTTTATCTGTGACTCAAATGTAACCATCACTGCAAAAGTCTCATACTTAAAAACTCAACTTATCTAAGTGGCACACAAAAAAATCCTTTTCTCAGAAAGCAGTGATTGACAAGATCCTCATTTTCTTTTTGTCTTGGTAACATATTTGGCACTGAGCTCTCATTGCTGTGGTGTTGTACTAAATCTTTTTCCTTAGATTTTAGGAGTTTAGGCTCATCAAGTGGTGTTTTTTTCCTGTTTTCTGCTCCTGCAAACCACCCAGTTCTTCTTTCAAAACAAATTGGAAACATAAGAGGCAATTTCATTTTATTTTTTTGGGATAATTTTTATTTATTTTTCTGTCACTGAAGAGCTACCAGAGACTTGTTGTGGATATAAAAGCTTAGCTTAACTGCCTGGATGAATCACATTGTGCTGAAAGTACCAAACCAGACATTATTGCATGTAAATGTCATGAAATAAAACAAAGACAAGACATTTCAGGACACAGAATGTCCCAGAAGGGTTTGTTTTGCCATAAGTGTGGAAAAGACCTTGGGCAACATAATTAAACTGTACTACACTGACCTTGTTCCTCAGCAGAGGGAGAAAAGTGAATTTCTTCCTCAAAAGAATCAAATCAAACCTGCTGAAATTAAATAAAGACCTAAAACTAAATTTAAAACTCAAAATTCTGTTTTCGCAACATGTACAATGTACAGGATATCTTTCTTTTAAACACATTTCCTATTGGTAACTGCTTTTCAGTTCACCTCTATTTTAACCGTATGTTGTGTTTCCAGCCTTTTCCATCTGTCGCCCCAGTTACAGGTCAAATAAAACGATCCTTTTAAATCAGATGTAAAGCAAGCGGCTGCAATTTCCTGCTCATCAAGACGACATTTAAATTTGTCTTCAATCTCGTTCAATCTCCAACACAACAATTTGTTGATTCAGTGGTGGGATTTATTTGCTATGAAAGCATTTGATATGAATGCTGTCATGCAATGAAGCTGGTGATAATTAAAGACACACACTCGATTTTCCAAATCCGACTTTTGTCGCTGCATGAGTGGGTCTGTCACTCCAGCTTATTAGCACTTGATGATTACTTGTTAGCTCTGGATTTAACATGCAGCTGTTGGAGATGGAGATGCTGTGCCTTTAGAAACCAGGAACACAAAAGCTCCAACATCTACTATAGGTGATGTCTGTTTCTCTTTTGAAATGATTTGAAAGGGATAAAAGTGTGGCAAAATATGAGTGGTGTAAAAATGACATGTTAATGGGGATGTGATTAAAATGAAACAATCATCTAAACTCTAAACAAAAGAGGAGCAGTATTATGCAAATGACTGAAGCATTCACTCATTTCAATAGCTGAAGGGGCTTTTGTGATATACAGGAGACAGTCACACAAAGGAGGAAACCAAAGGGGAGACATTTCAAACTGGTACAGCTGCATTGTCACACTTTCCTGGTGGACAAGTACTGATGATATTTAAGATCAAACTTAGAACTACAACTCACATCTGTGGGCTACTGACCTCATACATCTTGAGCTCCTCCACAGAGAATAAATTAGAAGAGAGGAGGATATTTTGAGAGCGAGGGGTACATTTTCTGGTACAGAACGTCCCGAAATGTACTCAAATATTGACTATACTGTCCTCAAATACCAGAATAACACACAGAAGTTGAGTAGCGGTGCATAATAGTCTGAGGCACATTATGTTGAATAAATGATGCTCCAGATTAGATTACATTAGTGAAACTGTAATGTTTCCCATGAGGAGGCTTGGTCATCAGAGCAGCAGGAAACAGGCAGAGAGAAAATAGCAAGTCAGACCTGATGATATTTAAATGTTTTTGTTCGTTTGTTTCCACTGAGGATACAGGTGAGTGTGGTGAAAGTGGGAGTTACCTTAGTCTGGTATTTCTTCTTCCTGTCTGGCAGTAGGTAGATCTTCACATACGGGTCAGAGAAGCCGTTGGCATCCTTCGCTGGCAGGTCCAAAGCTTTCAGGATCTTCACCACCAACTGCTCCGTACTGAGACACACATTCAACAAACTCCATTAGACTGCTCATACAAAAAGGCATAAAGGCCAGGGTTGCACAAATGTACACAAATAAACTGAGACCAAGACAGGATCACCACACACACACACACACACACCTGTGCAAGCTAGGAATAACATAAATAGTGTGTGTGTGTGTGTGTGTGTGTGTGTGTGTGTGTGTGTCATCCCTGCAGCTGTATCATGTTGCACTATCAGCAATGTTAAATGTAAGCACAGTAAGCACAGATGTACAGTACAGCCAGTGAGAGAGGCCAAAGCTGAGCTCATTAATAATCCTTAACACAGCAGCCTTTATTCCACACTCACTTTGGGCCATACAAGATCCACACTAAAAACCTAAACCTTGACCCTTCACTAAACCTTCCACTATCAGTTTCATCAACGTTTGAACATATTTCTTTGATTGATTCTATATTTCCTGTATATTTTAACCAGTACTGCACTGAATGTTTAAAGCATTGGTTCCCAAACTGGGAGAGAGATGAATCTAAGGGGTCGCCAGATGATTAATAGGATAGAAAATGATAAAGACAAAATACTGCTACACAATATTATGTTTATTTTGGAGAATGTTTTCTTTGTTAAATACTACAGGAAATATTCAAATAAAATAACTGGCAACCTGTTATGAGGGCTTGCAGGTAGACGTGACTTTATATCACAGGGTCACAGCTAAAGCAAGTTGGGAACTAAAGAAAGCCCTTAACATAAAATTATTATAATGGAGCATTTTTATTTGATTTCATTATAGTACAGTACAAATAATATGTGTTTTATTATCTTCTTATCCTATCCATTCATTTGAAGGCAAAAGTCTGTAATCCAGCCTTAACAAAGATGTAGCCCCAACACCAAAATCTAAAATACAGATCTGGATGTGGCTACCACTCCATAATTGGTGGATGGGTCTTTTTTATTAGACAACTATAAATCTAAGTAATTAATTTTTATTGATGCTGCTAAATGTTGCTTAATGGGTGCTTTATAATTCAGTGTTATTTGTAAACAGCGCAGTAAAATAGACTTATGATTTCAGTTATGTTAGTAATGTATGGCTGCAACTACCAATTACTTTCATTCATCTGCTGATTAAATCTTTAGGTCTTTAAAAGTAAATAATAAAAAAATGCCCATCACAGATTTATTGAGTTCAAGGTGAAAACTTCAACTGTCTTGTGTTAAAATCCAAAACCCAAAGATAATCAGATTACTTGTAAAAAACAGAGATAAGCAGCAAATATTCCAATGTGAGAAGCTGGGAGCAGCAGCTTTTTTTTGGCTGTTTGCTTAATAAATGATTCAAACAATTAATCAAAATGGTTGCAGATTTCTGCCAACTGACTGGTAAGTGCTATTTCACTGAATAGAATGCCAAAAAAGAAAATAATATTACATTGTACACTTGTGCTGTGTTTTCTGGATATTTAGCTTAAAGATAGCAAATAGGCCTGTAGATAAATACATTTTAATGTTCAGCAGTTTTGCTCCAAAAATAGCATTATTGGTCCTCATACTTACAAACCATCACATACTCAGTCACAATTGCACATGTAAGCAGTGTAGTAGGAGTCTTTCTTTGTCACGCACACACACATGCAAGCATAAACACACACGTGAACAGACATAATACATACGTCTTTACATTCAAATGCTCCATGTAGAGTTATAGCTGCTTCTCACGCACCGTTTATTATGTATTTAATTACCAGATGAAGATGAAGATGGCTCAGAGGCCTTTAATCAGACCTCGTTAGACTGTGTCTCCCCATGTTAACCAGTGTGTCAGCACTTCATTAGCTGCTTTAGGAGAGCAGCGTGAACTTTGGGGCTGAGGAGTGATGAGCAGGATAAACACCAACAGTGACCCCGACAACGTCTTAGGTCCATGTGTACCAATCACAAATAAGATACGCTTGTTGACAATATAACCGTGGCCAATCCGGACACGTGTTTACCTCTGAATCACATCCAATTAATGCAATCGGATAAACATGCCCACTCTGCAATCACATCCAATCAGGGAGATGACATACAGGGGAAATTGCTGGATGGAAATTCTATCTCAGCCAGATGCATATTTTAACAAGAAAACCCTGACCAATTCAAATATGTATCTAACGATCTATAATCCGTTATGATTTTGAGACATGTTGGTGGTAGAGACTCTGCAGTTGCTGTGATTAGCCAGTGTGGTTCACGGCAAGTAGAGGAAAAAATAGAGATGTAAAATAATTGAAAACGACAGGAAGCTTGTGAACAAAAAATAAATAAAAACACCCCTAATGAATTTTCCTGCTTTTGTTGTTTGTTACAAGGACACGGTTGAAGATTGTCCTGCACTCACGTGTCCTGACATGAGCGTGAACCCAAACCAAGATTTTTACACAATCCACAAGGCATACTGCAGAGAACATACCTATTACTGCTGGAGCACGGAGGGAAATTCATGGCCTTATTCCTGGCAGACAACGCCCGGAATCTAGCTGTTATTCCCACAGTGGAAATGTGTCAGCTTTTAATGGGATTGTCAATAGAAATGTCTTTCCCAGAGGATATGAATATCTGAGGATTGACACCGTTGTTCTGACTGTTACACTCCAAACAGCTGGGTCTCACACATTAACATACCAATCTTATCACAGTCCCAGTGCTAACACCTCTACATGTCCATATACAGACATGCCCACACTACATCTCTAACCTTTCTTCTTTACTCCTCAGTCCCACTCTCTCTTCTACTCCTCTCATGAAAACAATTTCCCTCCAGTGTAATGGCAGGCAACTACAGCACAACATAAATTATCTTGTGACTTTATAAATGGGAATAAGGGACACATGAATAGTTTCATCATTAACCTTCCTGTCCGTCTAACTCCCATGCCATTTCTCTGTATCTGTAACTCCAGCTATAACACATTCTGGTGTTATTATGTGTTGACATGGGCTGCTGTTTAAAGTGGCTCGCCATACATAATTTATAACTGAAACGGCCTCTCGCTCCCTTTCTTTTCTGACCATCAGCACTTTCGCCTGTTGTAATGTTTCGACATGTCGGGGCAGGCAGAAATGGGGGACAGCCACAGACAGGCCGGGCAAGTGAGCTACACACTCATCCCCACAACCCACAGCCACCCTGACATACAACACACACACACACACACACACACACACACACACACACACACACACACACACACACATCACCCAGTCCTCACAGCATGGCACCTACCAATTACGTACTTAGACCCAAATTATCCAGCAGAGAATATTCAACGGAAAATCGTCAAAGGAGCTAAATGAAAGTAACTACAGAAATCTGTGCCACACAGTACATAAAAGACACTGCTGCTGCTTTTTAAACATTCATGTTTCAGTATGATTACCATAAACAAAAGAGACCACAGTCGAGACAACAACTAGTAGCCCCTCACATCTCATGCTAGTGGTATTGTATGTCAGCTGTTGTTTCCATCCAAAACTACATTTTTCTACTTGTGTTGGAGGTTTTCTTTTTGAAGAGGATAAACATGCTAAAATATATTTTTCCAAGAAGCATCCTCTCTCTGTTCTGTGCCATGAAGAAATTCAGCAAACTGGCATCTGTTTGCAGCCCTCTGACTTAGTGTTTGAACAAATGCACACCCGATGATCAAAGTGGTACCAAAACAGACGCATCAACGTTCACCAGACAAGCAAAACTGCAGGTGCTGGTAGTTCCACTCATTGTTGGATTCAACAAACAATGTTTAGTCTCATTTTTAAGGATCCAATTCTCCAAGCTGTGCACAGCTATCCCAAGCATCCACATAATGCAGAATGTATGTATTTATTTATTTATCTATTGCTTTTAGCTGCGTTAGTGGCAATGTCGGTCAGCCGGCCCACCACTTTGATCCAGACTGAAATATCTCAACAACTATGACTGGATTACCATGAGATCCAGTCATAGTTACAGGAAGAACCATAGAAAACGTTTGTGTTTTGCACTATTTTGATCAAAGCAAGAGGTGACAGCAAGTCAATAGGTCTCCCCACAGAGGCAGCATCTTCAACATGGTGGGGATGTTACGGTTTAACTTTAGATCTTAAAATTATCGTGGCAATGATTTATTTATGTTCAGAGGCTACCTTGTTTTACATAAGAGGACACGGACAGAGTGAGCAGGTTATTTTGATGTAAGCTCTTTGACTTACTTAAAGGCGTAGCGCAGGAGGAAGCTGATCTTGCCGCAGTTGTCGCCCTGTTTGCCTTCGCCCTGGTCGCCCTTGGGCCTATAGAGCTCCGGTTTGATCTGCCCAATGCTGGTCACCTGCTCCTTCTCCTCACCGTGGAAATCAGGACTGGAGAGCTGGTGAGTCATGGGCTTGGGCCTAAATGGACACATTAGAGCTCAGAGGGTGAATATTAAGTGGAGAGTGCAGCACACACAACAGTGTGATTCAGCAGCTTAATCAGAGATGCAGTGGCGGGTAAACCACCTAAATTGAGTTTATACACTGTTTTTATTTGCATAAGGGTTTACACACCTTTTTTACACATGCATGCATCATAGATAGTGTTATCAAATCAAGGTTAGTTGTGTGATGATGGTGCTTCCGGATTACAAACCACACATGCAAAAGAAAAGAAAATTGGTATTTGTTAAAAAATAGTAGGTTCTCTGTGGGGTTTTTTCTATTTTTTGTAGAATTAAATGCAACTGTGCTTTGGATATATATAATATCAGCACAAGTTTTAAAACAAAATTGATGTTTTTCAAAATTAAACTAATATGAAGAGGTTCACACAAAATCCAAGATGATTTACAGACTCTAAAAGCCTTCATTAGAGCCGAGCGAGATTAAAGCCAACATCGTACAACCAGTATGGTCTTGCTCACAAAAAGAACATTTTCCTAATTTTCAATCATGTGTTTTTCAATTGATTTCCCTTTAATGATCACTCCCTGGAGGTTAAGGTTGACTCCTGTTTTATTCACCTCTGCATCTCTGAGTTCAAAAACAGAAACACACAACAAGCAACTATGGCACAAAATGCACACACTCTTTTAAACCCACAGACACGCCCGGTACACTCATACACTCGGTACTGACCGGGAGGTGACCTGCTGCTGGGAATGAGCGTTGGGCAGGTCTTTAACAGGCTGGGCTCCAACCTCTGAGTTGGGGACATCTGGAGACGTCTGACTCAGCTTCAGAGTTCCTAACAGAGTGAGAAAATGGAAAAAACAATCTTCGATGACTCACATGTCTCTTGGCAGTACTATAGTGGCCTTGGTCATTACAGCGGCCCAGAGCAATGCCTATTTTGTTGTAATGCAGGGTCAACATCATTGATTACGTTGATTGTATTACATTGATTTAACAGAGAGTGATTTAATAGCAGAGTGAAGGGAAGGAATTATCAGACATGTTTACAATAGCAGAACATAAGCCAGCATGAAAGGCATTACACATGGATATGAAAGGAGGCACATCCAACTGCAATAAAGCCAGAGAGCAACATTTGACTGTGAATAACGATTAACAACCTGCACCAATGTTGACAGCCAAAATAAATACAACAGCAGAGTGAAAAATCATAGCTGTTACCTAAGCTGTTTCATCAAACCAGATCCTAAACATCTCTGTCATATCAGTTTATAACAGTCTATATCTTATTGTGAAAATTGCTTTTTGTTCTAATGGCTTATTATTTATCCTGTTGAGCTTAACTAGCCGAATTCAACCACCTTACTACCACATGCTTTCTGGGAAAGTTCTTTTAAAACTGAGACAATCAATAGCTTTATGTATTTTTGTGTTAACGCTGCAACCAACGCTTATTTAATTTTACTTGCTTGGTCTATAAAACGTCAGAAAACAAGTTAAAAATGAATTTGATTATTAAAAAAGTTGCCAATTAATTTTCTGTCAATCATCAAATTGATCAATAAATGTTTCTACCTACTTGTTGCATATTTATTTATTTTGGAGATTAAATCAAAAGACTGTGGTAGTGTAAAAGGATTGCTTGTAGTAACAAACCTACACAGAATTATGAGCCAACTCGGCAGCTCTAGCAAACTTTTGAGCTCATTGTTTTTGTGTCATGGCACATTTTCTATTTGGTTCAGTTTTAATGCTTACATGAACTTTGGTTCATGTAAGCATTGTTTTCTGCAAACAAGCTTTTAAAAAATTGATTAACAAAGTTAAACATTTAGCAGCTAAAGAGGTTTTTCTCAGAGGTTTGAAGAGGCGTAAAAGATTAGTAAATATAGTAGTTATATTCCCCAGGTGGCCAGAAACAGGACTCCCGTTGGCATGATAATAATGTCTGGAACAACTGTGTGTTAACATGTTAGCAATGGGAATCTTAAAAGGCAATTATATGTCTCTGCACAGTATGCTGCTTAGAAATAAACAAATGAATCATTTAATACAAAAATGGTTGTAAGTCCAACTTAATCTTAAAGTCACAGACTACCTCTTTCCAAATAAGAGACTAGGCCAGTAACATGAAAAAGTAATATTCCTTGACTGTAGCACTATTGAAAGAAAAGCCATTTATATTGTATATTCAATAATGGTAAGCATTCATCACACTGTTGCAGCACAGATTCATTATTTTTACTGTATGTAAATGTATTAAATTCTGTTGACCGGGGCATTACATTACTCTTACAATCAGACTGGGATTAAGAGTGTCCGTGAGCTTGCTCCCACTCTCACCAGCATTGTTGGGGTATGAGTCCATATCCAAGTACGAGGGCTCCTGGGTCTCCTGTGGACCCCCAACCACACCTCCGACCTCCCCCCTCTCCAGCCCCACCAGGTCAGAGAAATGGGGGTGGTGCTGGCCCTGCTGGCCCAGGGAGGGGTAGAGCGAGGACGAGGAGTGGCCCTCCTTCCTCTGCAGCAAGGGGGGTAAGAGTGACGAGCCCCCGGTGCCTCCAAGGCTTCCGACACCGGCACTTCCGGGCAGCAACCCCGATGTCAGGCTCAGGCCTCCGCCCTCCTTGTCCCTCCATGGCAGCCAGCAGAGCTTCCAGGAGACGAAGAGGGAGACGGAGAGGAGGACGATGCCACAGAATGTCACAATGACCGACAGCAGACTGACAGAGATCTCTACAGAGGACCAGAGGAAGACATGGACGGGAGGAAGAAGAAAATAAGGAGCTAGATAAACAGAAGATTCAACAAACGTATGTATTTACAGAGAAAGAAAGAAGTCTCATTTAAAGACATATGAAGAAAATGTAGTTTTAACAAGTCACACTAGCAGCTCTGTGAAGCTATACTTAGGCACAGCAGTGATTTGAGCTAAATGCTAACATCAGCATGCTAATATCCTTGCACCAAAAATGCTAACATGATGATATTTTAGCATGTTTACCATCTTCACCAGTGTAGTTTGATAGCATGCTAACACCTGCTAATTAGCGCTAAACACAAACTCCAACTGAGTCTGAACGCCAATAGTTTAGGTCATCAACCAGAATATCAAATAAAAAAAGTTTGACCTGATGATGGTGCTAGATGTAAAGTAAGGGGATCACCAACGTTATTAGTGCATCCTGAGGGGGACGTGAATGGCAACCCATCCAATAGTTGTTGAGACATTTCACTCAAAACCACAAATGTGAACCTCATGGTGGTCCTAGAGGAATAAGTCAGGGGATCACCAAAGTCAGTAGGATTTATTGTCAAGGGATTTATTGCCTGTAAAAACTTTCATTACAATCCATCCAAAAGTTATTGAGATTTCTGACTCTGGACCAAAGTGGACAGAGAGACAGGCCTACATTGCCATGTATAGAGCCATGCTGCTAGCACACATCTGGTATCTATGCCTAACATATCAGGAGTTAGCCACTGCGTGATCAACAACCCATACATCCCCTTCACACACACACACACACACACACACACACACACACACACACACACACACACCATTAACAGCATCACAACAACGTCTAAAAAATCCCAAATCACAGAGCAGGAGAAGGAACCCGCTGTAGGCCTAAATTAATGCAACCATCCCCTGAAGCTTATACGATTCCACATTTGAATCCTGAGCTTAAAATGGGGGCAAAGGTTGGCAGAGTGAATATTAACAATAAAAAAAAAGCACCAACACCCACAGTGATGCAATGTCAATCTCTGTGCAATGTCATCCTGCATTTCCTCATGGTTATGATCTTTTTTAATCTGTGACAGCTCAAGGATTGGGTTTGAGGGAAGGATGGGATTGGGGGTTTGAATATGGGGCGGTGAAGGATACAGTGTGTTGGGGATGGTGGAGTATGACTCATTCGAATGAAAAAGTGTACAGAATAAAAGAAAAGCTCCGTTTCAGCACCAGACTGCCGGACAGTTCCAGCAACAGCCTCTGTCAAAGAGAGCAGAAATGAAAGAGAGTCGACATCAGCTCCAGAGCTACAGTAGGGAACTTTAGTAGTTCTGTTTATGGTTTTGAAGTGCACAACTGCACATGTCAGAGCCTATCATACGTACATTCATGAATTCATAAATTATTATTAAAATACCCTATAAATTATTCCATGAATATTTATAAATAAATAGACTAAATATACAATGAATATTTATAATTATCCTGTGCCGTTTGAAGTCTCTTCATAAATAGCATGTTTTGGGTCTGATTTATGTCTTGACAAAAGGACCAATCAGAGCCCAAAATGAACTATAGGCCAAGAGCCCTGAACATGAATATTCATAGATTGTAAGTAGACCGAGAAGACTCATTACGATACAGTGTGCAGATTTTGCAAACCGAGTACGCTTCCCCACCTTGCCGCATCTAACTGGAATTTTTGCCTCTCGCCTTCTTGGGCTCCGTCTAGATAAGGGCCACCAATTAACATCTTCCTGTTTGCGTGCAGGCCAATCATCACCTTTGTGTAGGACAGCAATGACTTACCATCAGAGGAAAATCTTTCCTGAACCAGATCCATAAAAAAGGCCTCCTTTTCTTTAACCCCCCTTTCCTTCAATTTACTTCAATTCAGAGTGTCTTAATGGGCATGACAAAGACATAAACACTGTTAAATCACACAAAAGAGAATCTGTAACAGGCTGACAACAAGACTGAGTGAAAACAAGACAACAGCAGCCAATCCTCCAGCCCTGGGGTACATCTTCTGGAATTTGGTTTGCCTTCTGTCTTCTGTCACCTGCCCTCCCTCTCTTTGTCTTTCAATCTCTCCTCTATATAATCCCGTCAAACACCCCTTATTGCTCGCTATCATTTCTCTTCCCATGCTGTCTGCCTTTGCACGCTATGACTGTGTTCCTCTCTTCAGCGACTGTCTCTTTGCTCGTCGCCCCTACCTATATGTATCTGTCCCCCCTCCCTTTCTCTGCCTCTCCTTCCTCGCTCTCTCTTTGGTGAATTATTCATCAGTCTATGTATGTCATTAATCAGCACTTGTTCAAAAGATATGATTGGGGGGCCGCGGAGGTGGGGGATGGGAGAGGGCACATTGATCGGTCGCGGTGTTGAATGAGACGGGGTAGGAAGTGTCAAACAAGGGATGGAAAGGGGGAGAAAAAGGGAAGAGAGAGCAAGGCAAGAGAGAATGTGATGATGGAGATCAGGAGACCGGAGGAGGGCAAAGTGATGAAGCGGGGGGAAAGGAAACGAGGCCAAGGAAGGTAGGATGAGGTAGAAGACATCAAGAAAGGACAGTAATGATGAAGGGGAATGGAGTGAAAGGGAAAACGATCCAAAGCACAGAATGGCCAACAGGACCGGAAAGACAGGGAGAGGGTTGAAAACAGATTGCTGCACATGTTGAATTAGACATATAAGCTGACTGGGTCTATTCCCCCTTTCGTTTTCTCAGAGGAGGAGGGGGAGGAAGGGAGGAGGGTTGATAAAGTCAATGCAACAACCATGCCATGTGTGAAAGAGTAGAAACCAAAGAGGCAATGGAGGCGATGGAGGGAAACAACCTGACAATGATTTAGAGCAAAACATAAAAAGGGGAGGGGTTTAAAGATGAAAAAGGTTAATGTATTGATCTGGAGAGGGAAAAACAAAGCGAGGAGGCAGAGGAGTAGGTTGTGTGCGGTTGGTAGATCAGGGTGCGCTGATAAGACGGCTGTGATCAAACGTGCACAGGGACAGTCGGGGGCCAAACCACTCTGCTCCATTTGTCTCTCTTTAGGGCAGTCGCTCTACCTTCATGAGCACTGATCCTGCCAAAGATCCATCGCTAATCCACAAAGCATAAAAAGCCAGTCAGCGGGCGATAGGTGGGTGGGTAGGAGGCCTCTGAAATGCACCGTGAAGAGAGACTGAGACTCCCTGTCAATCAGCGACTGATGCAAGCCCACTGGGAGTTGTACATTGCTCCACATCAAAAACATCTCCATTGCTTACACAAGCCATTCGCTGACAGCTTTTGGCGGTCGACCTCCTCGGAGGCTTTGGAGACTTCTGTCAGCAAACACCAAAAAATCACAGCCAGTAAGCGAGGGAAGCCAACGCCTAAAACCATGGTGTGACATTTCTTCACAGAGCCATCCAAATCTCCAGAGGCAACATGCAGCCAATCCAGGCTAATCTACACTGAGCCACAGATATCTGCGCTAATCTGCATAACAGCGCATTGCACTTCCTAATGCTTCAATATATATATATATATATATATATATATATATATATTTTCAATCCAGCTCTGAGATAACAATCACAGAATTCTACCGAGACTCTTCTGGGTCTCGTAAAAGAAATGGGATGATGGACATGTACCGTAGCCATTTCAATCTAGCAGATGAATATTTCATGGTTTGTTGTTCTGAGTGCACACTACCTCTAACAATCTCTATCTTAGCATTTGTCATGTTGATGTATGTTTCCGCGACTGCCGAGGCAATACTGACATGATTCTACTGACGATTTTAAAATAATATTTGGAGTCAATATTCTTATTCTATCACTTTCATGAAAAACATACCATATTTGAAGTTCATTTTTTGTTCTTGTCAGGGTGTAAAAGCCTGATTTAGGCCATAATGGGATACTAAAAATCTTCAATGGAGCCCATATTAACAGAATTCCTTTTGAGAGGGTGATCAGTTCCTCAAAGCAATTCCCCAAATCTTTTCAGTATCAAAGAGCCTTGTAGGCTTGAAGGGTGTCTGTTATTTCTATTGTAAAAGGATGTTATGATTGGAGTACATTTTAACTAGTTTTAATCAAACTGACCACAGCCTCTATTCTGTGTGAAGGAGGAAACTACCAATTTATACATACCACCTTTCAAAGCGTATGATACTACAGGGGTACCTTTTGGTTGAAGTATTGCTTTAAGGCAGAGTGAAGCAAATTTCACTGTGTGGCATGGCTCTAGTGATGGCAATGTTGGTCTGTCTGTTAGATGGTTTGCCATCAAATTTTATACGGACATTCATGTCTCCCTGTGGGTGAAATGTAATCGCTTTGGTGGTTCCAAAACTTCTCAGCTAGCACCATTGTCAGTATATATAATATTTTGGTTTATGATCAAATACCTGCAAAACTGATGACAATCCCATTAGCTTTAGCTGTAGTTTGTGCTTACTGCTAATTAGCAAATGTAAGCATGCAAACACACCAAGTATGTACTTCATACATCATACTGCATAATGCACACTGCGTTTATCGCAGAATGAAACCGTTAAATTTATTTATTTTGCAGAATGCCAGGCCAGGCTCAGTTGGTTTCCGGTTCCAGTGCATGGGCGTTCCAGCACTTTGCATTGTTCAAGGTTCAAAGTTCTTTATTTGTCATGAGCACAACAGTAACATAAGTAGTCACTGGAAATGACAATCTTAGGCCCCGCATTGTGAGACGCAGTAGGCAAGGTAGTTTGGTCCGATGTATACTTTAGATTATTTCCTAATCAGTACGACATCCAGGGATTTTTGTTTGCAGACTGCATACTACATGCTATATTTTGGCCAAATCAATAAGTACTGCTAGGAAGGTAGGCGGTTATTGAATGCAGCCTTAGTCTTGTTATAAACTGTTGAATCCTCTGAGAGCAAACGAGAGAAAAGCTTCCTTTATACTCAAGGAGTCAGTCTTGACAAATGCAGACGTTGTAAAATAGATTCATGAGAAGCTCCTGGTGTGTCAGTTACCTGTTTCCAGCTGTCTGTTGTGACCGCTCAGCAGGTAGCTGAACTCCTGGCAGCGTTCACTCTGGCTGTAACCTCTCGGGGAGTTGAAGCACAACTCCTCCACCAACACCAGCGCCTTCTTACACAGGTCTTCATCCCAGTCCCCCGACATCCTCCAATCCGCATCGCACTCTCACCAGCAGTCAGCCAATGACAGCGCAGCCCTCGCCGCCCTCGCCTATCGGACGGCGCCCGGGTAAGTAGAGGGTTGGCCCGTCCACCTTTTGCAAGGTGTGAACTGAGAAAGAGGAGGCAGCGGAAGCTGAGGGGCCAGTGGCAATAAAGGAAGAACGTGAGGGGCTCTGCAGGGTGCCTTGGTCTGGATCACAGAGACCAGACTGACGTGCCCATGTATTACTGAGCGACACCCACCCCTTTTACTTTCCCTGGAAGAGATATAGGGAGAGAAAAATGTCAATGTGAATGTAGGGACATAAAAGTGTACAAATCAAGTTTTTGGCAGATTGGTCACCTTACCCATTAAGTGAGAACACTGATGCCAAAACTATCACTGTGTCCCTGATAGATCATTGGCTCTGGTGCTACATAATATCACTTTCGCATACACTATGAAGAGTGATACTAGAGAACTGGCATCATGTAAGAAGTGAGAAAATGCCATATTGTTGCAACTACAGCAAAATTCTAAAGTCTGGAAGATTTGTGTTGAAATTGGCAAAAGTCACATTAAAAGTTCAGCCATATTATGAAGAAATATATCTTCACTATTTACTTATCATGTATTTAGCTATTAGCCTCACTGCCGCCACCACAAACCACAGGCCTTACTGTTGGTAATTGTTTTTTTAAATGTTTGGTGGAGAATACTGCCAGAAAAGAAAACTGTTGACAGCAAGGTCTGTAGATTAGCATCATTTACCAGGGCGTAATTTCTGTAAGGGCACATTGCTATTGAAATTTGTTAAACATTAAATGTTCAATGCTTTGAAGACCAAAAAATTATTTCCATTTATCTCCATCGCAAAAGGGGTGGCAGCAGAAGGCTTCTGGGCAAATAAAATCACCATGTGTGGCCAGAAGAACTATACCAGTTACTTAATGAGCCTTAACCTACCTTTGAGGTATGAATCGAGTATTTTGAATCAAATTAAAAAGTAGCTGAAAGCTATGTGGAGCTGCAAAGTTGTTCACAGGTGTTGAGTCTTAGTGGGTTCGGCACTAGCAACCCTTTCACATTTCATTTCATTTAATTAATGTTAATATTGAAAGTATCACCTAATGCAAGTTAAAATATACTATAAATAAATAAACCCAGTTTTGAATTATGTAGGATATATTTACCCCCCCCCCCCTTTTGGGAAGTGAAGGAGGTAATTGATGGGTGACTTTGTGCAGCTAAAATAGTGTCTCCAAAAACAAACCTAGTTGCAATGACTGTACTGAGTTACTATTGTATTTTCAAAATGTAAAAATGGACACACTATGCGTAAAATCCTAATTTTCCATTTCTATTCCTTTAATGCCACTCTTCTTACTTTCAATAATGCCAGATGCTTCACACTCACGCAACCTGGTGCATACTTAATTACAAGGAACCGTACTGGCAATGATCTCCAGGGGAAACAGTGATGATTTTGGTGTCTAAAACTGACCAATGGGTCAATCATCCTGAAACATGTCATATTTCAAAGCAAAACACTCTTTACTGTAATTACAGAGCAATTTAGATAATTATGAGCTATCTTGTGATGAGTCCCTAAAACACAAATATGATGAAGGAACTACAAACACTATGAGAGTGAAGAAGTAGTGGTGGAGTAGTGGTTTCTCTTTTATTTTTAAGCTTTTTTTTATTTTTTATTATTCAACATATTCAATCTATTGCCTGGAAGAACTACCAGCTACCTCAGATTTAGCTTCACATAGGTCTGTTGTACTGAAGAAGCAAAACAAATTAAAGAAATATGTCATAAAGCTATGTTTTATGTGTTTTTACCTTTATTGAACTTGACTCTTGAGGTTTTGGGCCATGTTGAATTTGCAAGCCAGAGTGGAGACACTCTACATGTAAAATTTACTTTGCAAATAGATTTGGCTGGGGAATGCAGAGTTATGCCTGCAGTACATGCATAACCTTTAGCTTGTTATTTTCCTAATGTTTCCAAGACCACAAACGGGAGCCTGTAGACAAGTAGCCTTTTTTTTCTTGTCTTCAAGTTGTGAAAAGAGTTGAGCTCTTAGTCATCTAGCTCCAACTGGACTGCATCATTTTTTTCGTGGTCTTGCCAACACATCAGCATGGATTTGAACCCACTGTCGGATTTGTGGAGACTCTTTTGAAGCTCTCCGACATCCCCTGGAAAACAATTAGAATCAGTCAATAAGTTGAAGAGACACCAATAAACTGTAAAACATGTTTGGAGGACTACAAAATCTCCTAAAACATCAGATTGGGGTATAATTCCATGTATTAAGTCTGACTGCCTGTACTCCTTGTCCCTTTCTTCCAAGATAAACTAGACTTCTTTAATATACTGTCTTTATTTTTGAACTCATTCTGTCTAAATAAAAGCAGGCCAATGCCCCAACTCCAGTTTCTCACACTCTGTGAGTCTCCAGGGACTCTGACTGAAAGAACCTATGCAAAGTTGTGTCTAATAATACAGATCCATTGCAAAAACCCTGGTATTGAATATGTCTTGCCAAACATCTTACAAGCTGTGATGTGGTTGGAAAATAAATCACTGGCAAAACAATGTTCATGGAGAGAGGTCAGCTCCCTTTTCCACCGAGCTGATTTGTCCTTGTGATGCAGTGGACCTATTTCTCAAACAAGGTTCCTGGTCAGACTGGGGAAGGACTATTGATCATTTGATGTATGTTGTTCTGGGAAATGTCAGCGTCAGTCTTTGTGCATTGAGTGGCACCTCCCTAGCAAAGAACTCCTTACATGTCCATCTGTCTACCATCCATCAATCAATCAATTACTGCATTAGGCAAAGACATATTTCACTCTGAACAAGTTCCGCAACAAGACATGGATCCACTCCCTTTCCAGTTTTCTCCCTCTCCTCTTGAAGACAGATACACACATTTCCTCCCTTGTTAGCCCTATGTCACCGTCTCTTTTGAGAAGATGATTGTCACATTAGGATAGTCTGTCAATCTAAAAAAAAACTTAGATAATGCAGTCTATTTATCTGTCCATCTCAGCTCAGCCTATTGCAGAAAAATGAGTCAGAAATTAGAGAGTCAAAATGCCATCTAGACCTTACATCCTATACCCCCCCCCCCCCGCCCCCACCCCCTCCCCTCCCCTCCCCTCGAAAACACTCTCTCCCATTAAGATAGTAAATCTGTCTGAGTGACTTTAAAACCCAGGATATCGCAATCTGAGGAATGGCTGTCTGGCGCAAAACTGGCTGCCTCAAATGCCAGTGAGAGCATCAGGAGGGAGGGAGAGGCAAAGAAGAAATTGAGGAGACAGACAGAAAGAATGATTGTGTAGCAAGACAGAGGAAGAGGGATATAAGAGATGCTGACATTAAATTGAGGGCCAGACAGACAAAAAAGAGAACAAAAAAAGTGGAGCAGAGAAGGACAGAAGAAAAACATAGGAAGCTGGTGGCGAGGGGTGACACAGCAACAATGGTAATAAATGGTTTGGGGATGCAATTTACAACAAGCTAAATATTTACAGAGGGTAGTTATTCAGGGATAAATATGCCTTCAGAAACATGTTGACGAATCATTCTACTCAGATATCGCCATGCCCAGAGACGCACATTCCTACTGTAGTGTACAGAGCAACACTAAACCTCCCACAGACGCTCCATTGACTGCTGTTCTGCCTGGGATCAATACTCTCAGTGAACAAATACACCACAACACAGACCTGGGGTCTCATTTATAAACGTGGTGTATGCACAAAATGGGGCTGAAAATGTGCGTATGCCACTTCTCATGCAAAGGTTGTTATTTATAAAAAAACAAAATTGACGGGAGAATGTGCGGTCCTCCAAGCAAACTCTGACCCATGCGTACGCACATTTCAGAGACAATGGGAATTGGCGACGTAGATGGTGAGGTGGTGAACTGAAGTCAGACTGCAGAACGTAAATGTGGGAATAACGATTACTCTTAATATTTTCAAGTATTGATGTTTCACGCACATTTCTTCACTCCATACATAATCCACGTTATCATGAAGATTAAATCCAGCAGTGTTATTTGCGCTTGTACTGAGTGATACTTGTTCCATAAACACCTTGTAAAATCCAACTCAAATCTTAAATCAAAATTCGTTCTTAATATTTAATCGGCGCTGTCTCACCGTCACATTGTCCACTACGGAGCGCAGGAGGAGGAGATGGCCCGACTCCATGGAATACAGGATAGCATCAAATACCCTAGCATTAGATAACTGCAGAACACAGTGTAAATAACTAAATATCTGTCTTTAATACTGTGCATATATCATCAAATGTCAAAGCCTGAAAATACAGCTTCCGTGCAATCATTACACTTAACGTCCTCGTTATCAGTCCGAACTTTAATACTGTTCGTGACCAAACCTGCATGAAGAAAAGTGTGTTTCCCTGAGACTTTCATCTTCAAATTGTATCCCGGGGTGGGGGATACCACTAGTTGATGCTGTGATTTTGGCAAGGTGTCTACAATCACAAATTGTTGTAAACATATAAATACTACGGTGACCCGTGTTTACTGCTGCATGATGGCAGAGCTGGCCCCTGCAGGAGGACTACGCCAATGGAAGAAACAGTAGAGAAAGAGGTTTCAGGGACCATGACAATGACTGGCTAATATGCCGATTTAGATTTTTTAAAGCTGAGCTTGTGGATCTATGTACTGAATTGGGTCCAGTAGAGAGGGCAACGCGCCGGAACCGTACCATCCCGGTCCAAATACAGGTCCTCGCCACTCTGGGGGCAACCGGCTGTTTCCAGAGGGAAATGGCAGACAGCTAAGTGTTTTATATAAATATTATATATAATCTTCAACTTTATCACTAAGCCTTGTTTGGATATAATATATAGTTCTGTTAAATCTTATCATATAGGGCTGGTATTTCAAAGCTGTCCCTGAGTGCAGTAATGCCTGCTGTTTTGGAAGGTAGGCTATTATTAATATAGATAGTCTATAGATCAGGTTTCCCTACACTGTGCGAGAACAGGCCGAAATTATAATTCAATTTGCAGCAATTCCCGAGCGTCTGAGAAGTTTTTTGCTTTTTCCCTGCCAGTCGTCATGATTCGGTGTAAAGAACAACTGCCAGGCCATTAACATACTGATCAGCATTCATGAGCTACTTTGCATTGACTATTTATGGTAAAAAATGGGCGTGTACAGGGTGGGATAAGAGGCTGATTCATGTATGCACACTTGTGGGTGATCTGTGATTTATAAAGGGAACATTGCTTACAGTTGTGTGTACACACGGGTTTATAAATCTGATTTATTTTTGGCGTATGCCATTTTGGGCTTTTGGCCATACATACACTTTTAATAAGGATCCTACGCACAGTTTTATAAATGAGACCCCAGTCGACTAGTTAGGTCATTGTCCAATTGGGCTGAGAAGACATGACGGCATGCAAGGTCACAGTATAATCACACTACGGAAAAGGGAGAATCAGTATACAGAGATCCTGTCCAATCACATCAGTGAATCACATCTGCATCAGTGCCCAATCATGGGAGAAGCTGGCCAATCAGATCATAAGATAAATCTTTTGGGAAAAGGCCAGTTGCACCACAAAGAAAGATCAAACTTACAAATAAGAATCAATAGCTATAAACCGAAATTCAAGGGTAAATCAGTCAGAAAGAGGAGGATGAGTTTAGCCCTACACAGGTGTCCTTGAGTAAGACACTGAGCCCTTGGCCAGCCCTTCCTGTTAATCACTAAGGATAAGAGCATCAGCTAAATGTCTCATTTTTAAAGGCTCAGTCCAGCCGTAACATCCTCAATCTAGCTTACAGGCGATGAAGCAGATGAGGCGTTTATATTTGTATCCCCTTATAATGAAGGGATCATTCTTGTATTTGCACTGGAAGGACACATTTGGAGCGTCCCTCAGGTGCACAGAGAGCCAAGAAAGAAAAATCCAACAAACACAATATAAATTTGAGTGAGGAAGCACATCCAAAATGTAAGGACGAAATCTCGACACAGTACTCCCATTTCTTATTGCTGGGGTATACAACCAATACATATTTATCTAGTATTGAATGCACCCCCTCACTTTTTCTTTTAGAGTAGTTGTATTGGATTTCTTATTTTGTTGGCTCAGGACTTCTCAAACAAGAATTCCAGTGGTTTTCTCTCTTGCTCAGAAATTTCACCGAATAGCTACAAACAAACTCCTCGAGCAGGGCGAATGTGAATTTGATAAAACCCAGAGGACAGGTTTTTCAGTAACAAGGATCATGTTAGAGCGTGCGAGTGAAATCTGAAATCTGTATGTGCAATCTGTCTCAGAGGGATGAATCACACACCTCAGCTGGGTTTGGGAATTACAGTGATAAGGCATTTGAAACGCTGCTGTCTGCTGAATAAAAAGTAGAAGACATTCAGATGCTTACCACAAACCTGTGATCTATTGCAACCCCATATCATCATTTGGGATTTCATTTTCTAGTCCAATTATGTTTGTCTTTGTAAAATACGTGAAATGTGAGTCTGCTACAATCGTAGCTTTTCCAGTTCAGATGCAACTGGATCAATAGTATTAGCAGTGGGAACAGTAGTAGAAGTAGTAGTAGTACCTTGAGGTTCTTCTGAATTTAATTTGAAATCATATCTTTATTCCCTTAATAATGAAGTCTTTTTCAGTCTCACCTCCTCTCTTTAATAGGAATTACTGTTTATTGCTAAAATGAATAACAATTTTTATGGGGAGAAACTGAACACCTTCATAACTGCAAAATTGAACTGAGAACAGTCAGACCCTTTTTTGTGGGAGAACAGAATGCTTCTGAAGACAAAGGAGATTAATCCATTGGATCTACCTAATAGGATGTTTCAGTCGGATCTCATTGAACCTGCTTTCAAGTCCTCATATCTACTGTCACGCTCTTTGTTTTCATCTTTACCTGGAAGTCATCTTTTTATTGAAACTCTCATCCTTGCCCTGATTCTTTTGTTGTTTTTTTTGTTTCTGTCTGCAAATTTGCTTAAGAGTTTAAGTGAATTTCACAATTCCCATGTCTGCGTGTTTACGCCAATTTTTGCATTACAGTAAGAGTATTTCCTTTAATAACGTGTCATTTCTTTACAGACTGGCGAATGGCTCTGTTCCAGACTTTGATGCTGTCTGCTCTGCTGTACCCTGCTGGGCCGTATCATGTTGGGTACCATCTCAAATCGATGTACTCATGTATCCTTAGATCATCCGCCATTTGTCAGAACTATCCCTGATTCATAGAGGTCATGACCTCTCCCCACCGGCGCTGGCATATCCTCCTTTTTGTTTTGCGTCACTTCTTTTCGAGGCCACAGCGTTGTCTGCCTGAGACAATGCTATCATCGCTCCTCTCTGCTCATTCGGCTGTGACAGATTGATGCACAGGGGTAACTACAACACATCTTTTTGGTTACTCCAGTGGAGCATTACTGTGTTTCGCCAGGACAGAGACAGCGCCGTATAAGGCCAAGATTGAGCGTGGGGATATTAATGTCTATTGACTAGAGGTAATAGCTTTGCCGAGTCTCAGCTTTGAGGTTGTTCCTATAATAGCTCCTGGACACCCTTTCAGCTCCTGAACACCCTTTCAGCAAATAAATAACATAAGGTGGGGGAGAGCGGGCTTTAATATCTGCTTAAGCACATATATCTCTATAAACATGCAATCAAACCCCCCTTTACATCCAAGAAGACACACAGTCTCCTTTTATCTCAATTTCTATCCCACATTCACACATATCAAAGGTCACTGTTCAGGCTCTCACACCTTTTCACCACTGTGGGCCTGTTGGAGCAAGTGTCTAAATTGTCTGTATGGGGCAGGAAATAGTGAGCAAGTGGCCAGCCAGGAACCCTGGGATATTGGTGCTGCTCTTCCTGTCTCTTGCACAGCCAGTGTAGCTGCAGAGCGGGACCTATTTACAGACAAGGAGTGTAATCACACACACACACACACACACACACACACACACACACACACACACACACAGCCGCCCTCACTTCATTTTTCACCTACTGCTATTTCGGACTCGGTGAGTCAGTGTGTCTCAATGGTTGTTTTATATATATTTGCATAAATATGGTTCTCTGTGGCAAGGCAGCGCAACTGTGCCTTTGATGGTAGGGAGGAGTGGGGTGGGGTGCGGGTGTGGGTGGGGTGGAGGGCGAATTACGCACGTCTTACGCACGTCAACCTGTCTTCTGTGTGTTTTCTGCGTGCTCGTGCGCGCACCCTTACTGTCTGTTCATCTTATATCTAATAGCGTTTGCGTGGAGAAAAAAGTTAAATGATCATCATCAGTGAGGATAGCTGCCATTGATACAGTTGTGATACAGATACGAGCCTTTTATCTGTTGTAGAGGCTAGTACAGCCTACATAGCCTGTACAGACTGCCTCTACACAACATGCATCGCACTATATGCTCGAAACATATCTACCTAAGGCAGAATGCAATATAGAAGAGCCTGGTTGATGCACAAATAATATAGGCTACATTAAATATTTATAGAAAACAGACACATGGTGCTAGATTTAGGGCATATTCAGCAGAGCCCAGTGCGGGATGCAGGATCAAAGAGATATGATGCGAAGAACGCACACATCGCAGATATTACAGAGCCGAATGCATGCTGGTTACAGGAGTAACGAAGGGGATATCTTCCTACCTTGGCGTTGCAGAAATCACTGTCTCCCCCTGTCCAATTTCCGATTTACGAGCTTCTCCGCTGTTTTAGTCAGATGCGACGCTTGTAAAGGGGCATTCCGCCCTCTTTCGCGCTGTCCACCGCCTCCTCTCTCTCTCTCTCTCTCTCTCTCTCTCTCTCTCTCTCTCTCTCTGTCTCTCTCTTCTCTCGAAGACGCACCGAGCAGTCAGCCCCGCAACCGGGATGGCAGACTGAGAGAGAAATGAACAATATGATACCTCCCCTATTTTCCCTCCCGTTTCCTGTGTTCCTCTTTTATATTTTCCCCCCTCCTTGTGATTTGTCCTCCTCTCTATTTCACTATCCCCTCCCTCTCACTCTTGCTCGCTCACTCCTTCTCCTTTTTTCCTCCCTGTGCTCTGAATACTAATACTCTGTCCCTCCATTCACTGCCTGTACAGCCCGGCCACTGCTAAAGACATGCTGATGTATGTGGGGCATGTAGAGAGAACGCCAGAGAGGGCGAGGTGGTGTGCTGGGGTGTTTGTGTTTGTGTGTGTGTGTGTGTGTGTGTGTGTGTGTGTGTGTGTGTGTGTGTGTGTGTGTGTGTGTGTGCGTGCGTGCGTGTGTGTGTTTGTTGGGGGGTAATAGTGTGGAGGATAATGGCCCTTTCAGCCTGGAGGGCACATGGGTTGGTTAGAAAGGCCCGGGATCTTGTTTGATCTTATTAAAACTGTGATTAGATAATAATACTCCTGTAGATACCCCTGGAGAGGTGGTGGTGGTGGGTGGATTGTGGGGCCACATAAAATGTTCCTCCTTCTTATGGTAGCATCCCTGGGATGAGAGGAGGAGGAGGTGGAAGTGGAGGTGGGGATGGGGGAGTGTGAGGAGGAGGTGTTGCTTGGATGTCAGGCAGTGGAGAGCAGAGATGGCTGATGTCTGTCAACAGACTCGCTGTCAGAGCTGTGGTGTCTTGGAGTTGCTATGTAAAAACTAAAAAATGTCCAATGATCTACTGCAACGAAGATGAGACACAACAGCACCTTTTAATGGACTGTTACAGAGCAACTGAAGTCTGGGACAAATTAAAGGTGTATGGAGTAAAATTTGATCTTTCATATAAATCCGTTATGTACTGTATTATTGATGAATCTCTACCAGAGAAACACAAGGAACTGTTAAAAATAATCATATGTATTGTATGCATCAAGTTATGGAAAACAAGATGCTGTATGGTTATACAACAGACTTAAATAGTCATAAATAGCAAAGGCATGTGCAAACAAGTGCTCACTGAGCTAAGGAGAAGAAGAACTCTGGACAAAAAACAACTTCTTCCCTGGAACACTCTGACACTTTAATTACACCACTTTATGAAAGACTCTATAGGCCTATGCACTTTATGAAAGACTCTATGCACTGTATGGAAGACAATGCACTTTATGAATGATTCTCTGCATTAGTCACTTTACTCGATTTGTACTCTTTAATTGTTGTATTCATTTTTTTTGATTCTTGGTATAATGTATGTGTAATGTAGCCTATACAATGTAAAATGTGAAACTTTAATAAAGCTCTTTAAAAAAAAAAGAGAGCAGAGATGGAATGGAGGGCCAATGTTCGGCTCTGAGCCAAAAAAGGACATGGCTATAGCGTGTGTGTGTGTGTGTGTGTGTGTGTGTGTGTGTGTGTGTGTGTGTGTGTGTGTGTGTGTGTGTGTGTGTGTCTGTCTGTCTGTGTGCGTGTGGGCACCATGGTAACCTCAATGAGAAGAGTAGCTGAGGTATACAGAGGCCATGATCTAGTTAGAAAGATTAGAGTCATGATTAGATTATGATATTCCGGCAGGTCTCATATAAGCAGAGAGGGGGCACATAAAAATGTTTCTGTGTTTTATGGTAACATCATCGGTAGAATAATGAGGTATGGAAGCGTATTTACAGAAGCGTATTACATTCACCATAGAAAAAAAAATTAGACACCTTTTCTCAATATTATGAGATTTCGTAATTACGAGATAAGGTGTCGAATTTTTTTTTTCTATGGTGAATGCAATACGCTTCCGTAATGAGGACCCTCCGCGGATGATCGGGAATATGTTTTAGACATTGTATCCAAGTGGTTGTTTTTAATGTGATGTTCCTCAGGGAGCCCTTTGGGGTCCTTGATTTGTTCCCAGAGGGGACTCGCCTAACAAAACGAAGAAAACTGTAATTCAATTATAATTGAATCTGTACATCAACCAGTGAAAGAATGTAGGAATGTAGTTTTGATATCCAGATGTCCAGTTCTGTATCAAATCTCATCCATCAACAAAAATATCATCAAATCTAACAGACAATATAATAAAAAGATTGTCTAATAAGAAGTGTGTAATCCTTCGGGTTAATGAGTTGAACATGTGTGAACCCCCGCATTGGGGTCTGTCTCTACTCTGCTTGCTGCTAGCTGTTAGTTTAGCAGTTATGTAAGGCAAGTCATCCCTCTGCCCCTCAAGATGTTCATTGCATATGGGCCTGCTCATAATAAATGAACACGGTGAACAGTGTGTGCTTTTGACTCTTGTTTTCTGTGTGATGTATAGCTGAGTTTTTCAGGATCGACAATCATCGATTCCCTTCCATTTTTCAAACTACTTGTTTGCATGTCCTGTTGTTCAAATGCACTGAAAAAAATAGTCAGTGGTTATGTGGTAAAACAGGAACCTTGTGAATTAATCACTTTAGTCCAAAAGGATGTCCTCCTACTGTGAGTTCTGTTGTCAAGATAGAGGCAGGCTTCATCACTTCATTTGAAGATAGCACACTGATGAATTAATCATTCCCACAGACTGTGCCCAAACAAGACCTAATGGGGCACACAGCACAGAGAACATTCTTGTCTTATTCTAAACTTTGGTATGGAAATTCTACATGCATTTGCCTCAAAACCTATTCTAAGTGCACACTTTGTAAAAAACAGCTCTGATTAAACTTTTATTTATTCATAAAAATGTTAATTACGGCAATCAGATGGGTTTGGCAAATAAGGCTGGAGGGGGCACTTGAATTACCTCAGCTTAAGTGAATCCAAATTTGATTTTGTGCTTTTTACTATGATAATGGAGGGCAACGATTAAGACTGTCAAGATTTAGAAAAAACGATTGGAATCCACATCTAAAAAGGGTCACATTAAGAGAGCATTCAAGACTATTGTTCCTGCTAAGCATTTAGTGATCTCCATCAGAGATTTTATCACACTGACATAGTAATAAGATCTTGTCACTCCTTATGTCTACCAATTTACCAAATGGACAAAATCATAATTCTCAGGAGTTTATTACACTGACCACATAATAATGTATTCCCAACCCCATAATAACTTGTCACACTGACACAAATAATGTCTTTTCAGTCATCACATATTTCCCTGAGAAATAAAATAAAAAAATAAAAACATATCCTACGTAGTGTAATGAATCAACACCAGATAAGTATTTGTCATTGTCTTTGTCACTGTTCTGGAAACAGCGATGGTAAAAGAATTATGGAGGATGGAAAAATAGCTGTGTTTGGAACCCTGCAGCTGGTTATGATTGACTGATAAATGAGAGTAAACAGTGACCTCTGTTAACTGTCACAGCGGAGCACAGAGATAGGCTGAGACACATAACAGAAGAGGACAGGGATGCAAATAGAGGAGAGAGGAGAGGAGAGGAGAGGAGAGGAGAGGAGAGGAGAGGAGAGGAGAGGAGAGGAGAGGAGAGGATGGGAGAGGAGGGGAGAGGAGAGGAGAGGAGAGGAGAGGAGAGGAGAGGAAAGGAGAGGAGAGGAGAGGAGAGGAGAGGAGAGGAGAGGAGAGGAGAGGAGGGGAGAGGAGGGGAGAGGAGAGGAGAGGAGGGGAGAGGAGGGGAGAGGAGAGGAGAGAGTTAAACAAATGGGATTGAGAGAAGAGAACTCAAAGCTCGGCCGGCGGCAGAAGATACTGTCAGACCAGAGACCTTGTTTTCTGAAACAGGCGCTGGCATTACAATACATCTTGTATATGGGGCAAATTATCCACTCTTGCAAGTGCACACAAAACACACTGAGGAACTTACTTTCACAGATGCATACTATAAAGCACTTTGAGTAGCTATGCATCTAAACATAACACATGTGCAGACATATTAAATAAAGTAGACCGAGAGATGCTGGAGGGGAGAAGAGCCCATAGAGCGAGATTAAGAGTGACTAACCATGGGTGTTAACTTGATAAGGGAAAATGAGTCAACATCTTAATTTAACATTTTAAAGAATCACATTAGGAAAAATTAATCACATTGACCGCATAATAACATATTTTAATATGTTGTTGATAAAAGCAGGTTTGACAGTTTCTGGTTACAAATTATATGTATATATCTTAATTGCCAGAGCAGGGTGCCAGATAATTGCCAGAACTCATGTTGACATTGATTAAAGACCTCAAGCATGTAGGTTTTGAAGTGGCATCGTGGGAGGCCAGCTCTCAGTGTTATATAGTGTTATGGCCTCTTGTGTCCTGAACTTCCTCTTGCAGATACAGTAAATAGATCTTAGACCTGAAAACAGAGGACCAGGTTTATTGTTAAGGTAACAATGGTCAACAACCAACAAGTCTCTCAACAACACTTGTGAATTGTCTAGTAATTACGATGGCTCTTCTAATGCATTGGATTGTTCAAATCACAGTTTTTCAAAACTAAACAGAAGTAAAGGTTTACTGATTTTGCATTTCCATTGCCTAATGGATGCACTGCCTTAAAGGCTAAAGTCAGGGTAAAAAAAAGTATAATGTACTGTACTGTACACTGGAACCCTAACACCACAGAACTGCTTTCGGAAGCAGTAGAAAGCCACAGTCTATGGAAAAAATACAGAAGGGGACTGCCTAGGTCAGTTATGCTTCTCCAACTTCCACTGGTCTCTGCTGTGAGTCATCTCAAGGGGGTTGCCTCTGAGTTTCAAGAGGTTTAGTCCACAGTGACAACGATTAGTGTCTTTTAGTTGTTTGGTGTTGTTGCACTAGGAGGTTTCTGTAAAGATCCTTGGCAGCTTAAGCTGACACCTGTTGCAAAGGAGCTGGTTTTCTGTTTTTCTTTTGAAGTATAAGTAGGGTGAAAAATGCATTGTCAATAAAAAGGTTGAGACATCATGATGAGCTTACTCCCTAAATCCAGGTTCCAGGTTGAACCATTTAATATGTTCAACCAGTTGCCTTTTTTGTTGGGGTACATTTTCATACCTTTCTGCATAATTTTCTCCTATAATTCAGCCATGTGCTCAAGACATACTCATACTCAACACTATGTCTCTCACCAGATGAAAAGGGGGGTTGTCCCTCTTGGCAAGGCAAGACAGAGGAGACAGACACAGACATCACTAAAGAAGCAGTAGTCTGTCTGTCTGTCTGTCTGCTCTGTCTTGTCTTGTCTTGGCTTGCCAAAAGGGACAGACATTCAAAGTTGCCCATAGCTCACTATGTTTTACTTTCTCAGAAGCACCAACAAAAGAGAACATAGGTAGTAATAATTTAACTTCTTCCAAACAAAGTCCTGTGGCAAAACAAAGACAAGGTGCTGTCTAACAAAGAGTTAAGGCCAAGCAACAATTTATTTCTGACCAACAGAGTTTTACTTTAGTAAATCTGGCCATGGTTTCTATAGGTTAGATAGCACTGGACTCTACGCTAAAGTCTTATTTACAATGGTGACCTGGCAAAAGGCAACGCCCCTTGAGGGAAGGTGGTAGGGAAATGTCAGAAGTTTAAAATACAGCAGCACACATCCATTTCCAACACATCCACTACTTACATACACTCATAACAAGCATTATGTGTGACAACAAATATTACCAAACAGTAAGAAAAACAGGCAAAGCAAATAGCAGCAGCAAAAGAATACAAATATGCATAAGACAACAGTAAGCAGCAAACAGATAAAGGTTAGGGAATATTAGTCGGTCGGTAAACAGCTGCATGTTTCAGCAAGAGACAGCTAGAGAAAACAAGCTGCCAGATCGGCTACCTTGCTATGTTTGGTTGTGGCAGGCAACAACATCCTTGTCCCATCTTTTCGTCCTCCTTTTGCAAGTGTGTGAAAGGTTTGTCTTATCATGAGATAAATAGGTCCAACGTGACCAAATAGTTGGTGTCCAAATTGCAAGTGCATTGGAAACAAACATACTTGCTTATTTAATTTTATTAATGCATTCATTATATTAATGTAATGTCAAGGAGGCAGTATTGGTGTGAAATTTTTAGGGATTGTGGAATTTTGTGTATGGCATCCACGGCATACAGGAATTTAGTGCGCCGTGAAAATGGCTGCACTGACGAGAGCTCTGAGTCAACTCAGCAAACTTGAGTGGATTTACTTTGTACTTGCTCTTTTTGCTATGCTTTTGTTACTTTATCGTATTATTGTCACTTTAATGTATGTATTATTTTGATTTCATCCTATTTTATCTTTTATGCTCCTATTACGGCGGCTAGTGCTTTTTATTGCTGAGCTGACCCGTTCTCTTGCCAAAAACATTTCATTGTAGGGTTGACTCTGCGTTAATCTAACATATGACAAATAAAACTTGAAACTTAATGCATCTCGCCTCGTAGTTTGTAAAAAGAATGTGAAGTGAATTGTGGTGTGATTGTGCCATGCCAAGTGGGACTGTGAGGTATGAGGAGTCACAGGTGGCAAAAATGAAGCAAACACAAACAAAATATGCCACAACGTTCTACTAAGCAGAACATAACTCAGGCTATGCTAAAATAACATATAATGAACATATAATGAACAAAACTGAACGGACCAAACTAACAAACTGAACACAAAGAGGAACATACTATAGAATGGGTTATCAGACATTTTTTTGGAATCAATGGAGGTCACAAAGACAAACCAGTACCACCTAAACTACAAATAAAAGAAGCAGAACAGTTAGTTCATCGGTATAGCTATTTTAGCACTTAACCCAAAACAAAAGCACAAAAAAACTAATATAGTGAAGGAATAAACAAAAGCTCTAAATTAGACATCCCAATCTTCCTATGATGATGCGGGCACTTGATACATTCTGATTGGCCACTTCCTGTATTTAAAAGCTATACTTTATGTTTTACTCTGGTCTGACAAGATGTCCCTCCAGCAGCGGCACTGGTAACTCAAAGACATAGAAATTAGAAAGACTAGAGACAAACTAAAGTGTTACTGTACAGAAGTTACCTAACTGTGTGTTTCTACAAAGAGAAACCAACGTACTGCCAACAATACTAAATTAACTATGACTATAATGTATAAAACAAAAGCTATGTGTCATCATGTATCTGTTTGTTTGCTTATGTATGTGCAATGTGCATAAGTTCAAAAGGTCAGACGCAATGAGGAGAATAGGAACTATTAAGTGTAAACTATAGAAAACTAAGGTGTGTGTAGGAGGATTAGCAACATTTAATCAGTGTGGCAGCAGGTGTGGGGAGAGTTTAGAAAGGCATTCTGCTCACACTATGGACACTGCATGCAACCTGTCGGCCTACCTCTATTTAAGACAAAATATGCTTACTAATGTAATAATGTCTGATTTTGCAATAAAGAGTACCACACAGAGCCCACTTAATGAAACCATTGATTATTTAATGAACCAATATTTCCCAGTAGAGGTAATTAGCTGTACTTCAGCTTAATCCACAGTAAATTAAATAGTGGTTTGTTAAATCTAAACTGCAACTGTAAAACTTAACTTTTGAATTAGTTCCCATCACACGTCGCCAACTCCGACGTAATACTGTCCTGTATTGGCATTTCATGTCTGATGTAATTATGTATCATCTGTATGTATTTGCACTTTCTTTCCAAAAGTCTTTCCTGATCATTCACAACCTCATCATGATCACTTGTTACCATGACAACTCTCTCATAGGACCAATCGCCCACCTCTCTCTTTCTTTTCCTCTTTCTAGCTGTCTCTCTGTCTTTCTTTTACTGCTCTTCATTGTCTTCGCCGTGACTCCCCCTCACCCATCAGCCACTGGCATCACCCACTTTAATTTCTCATCATTCCATTTGCTCCTTTTACCTAATTTATTTTTTTTTTTTCATTCTCCTGACAGATACCTTCAGTGGAGGAAGACTCGGTAGCCTCTCCTCTCTGTAGCATCACCTGCCAGCACAGTCACCCCTCCAGCAAACTCAGCGAGGTCAGTCAAGTCTCTCGGCCACGCTCTTTGGGGGGTTTTCCAACCTCCCTGCCCTTGGCCTGGAGCAGTTTGGACCGGCCCCGTATGCAGTATGTGTTAAGGTCAGGAACCTCAAAGTCCTCTGGTGAATCCCAGTGGCAGCAGCTAGTGTCCGATGTTTTAAGAAGACACTTACACAAGCTGCTACTTTCAGGTCAAGGGAGCTGCAGTTGTGGAGCAACCAACTGCTTCCTGGCATAGCGGAGTGTGAGACAGCCTACTCTTTCTTAGAGCTGTCAAAACTGGATTTTCTATGTGATGGGTAAAGAGAGGGGCTTGCATTTTTGAAATTTCTGTCCAAGTTGGACATTTGGTGAAGCAGCATTGAGTTCCTAAAAATGTTGGAACAGCCTCAATAAGGGATCTGAAGAGAGCTGAAAAGCTTGAACATAGACTCACAATGTACCTTTTTATCCTGGAATTTCAAGCATTTCTATAATTTGTGTATTCTTTTGTATATTGTGTACCCCTATTTGTTCTATTTATTTCAGCATTTCATCTGAAAATGGCTAAAATGTTGTTGTTTTTTTAATGTTATCAGTGGAATACATGAGTGCTTGCATATGAAAGGGGTTTCTCGTAGCAATGAGCCCACAGGCATTTATCACCCAACTTTGCATTTCCTCTTAGCTCTACAAAGCTTTATAGCAACATTTAGCTCTTTAGCATTGTTTTGGTTTTTTGGCCCACAACTTTATTGTTTTGGCTCGCTTTCACCACTTTAATAGTGTGTCAGCTGTTCTCAGTGAAAAGACTGTGCACTACACCGTAAACGGACAGAGATAGAGCATTTTGGAGCTAAAAAGACATATTTGTCTAACGAGTTGGTTGAAAGAAAAACAGAGCTAAAAGGAGAGTGAATATTGCATTCACATTTGCCAGAAACACACTCCCAAATGAATGCTGTTGCTCTGGAACCGCTGGATATGTAAATAAACCAGTTTGCTAGTAAGTTTGTTTTGCTGCCCCCAAGTGGCCAAAAAAACTCAGTTAACCCTCATGTTGTCCTCGAGTCAAATTTGACCTGTTTTCAAAGTCTTTTTTTATATCAGAAAATATGGGATGTCGATAAAGCGGCAAAAATGTAAAAAAAAAAAAAATAAAAAAAAAACCACGACAAAACGTTAAAAAAGCAACAACAAAAAAACAATGAAAAAAAAACGGTCAAAACCACAAAAAAAAGTCAAAAACATCAAAAATAAGCAACCAAAACATTGAAAAACTGACAAAGACATTGGGAAAAAGCGGAAAATAAATGTCAGAAAAAGTGATTTAAAATGTTGAAAAAAGTGACAAACAATGAAAAAAAAACACTAAAATGTAAAATACTAAACTTTGCAAAAATTGACTGAAACATTGAGATAGGAACATCAAAAGTCTTTTTTTAAAGACAACACAAGGGTTAATGCAAGTTGAACATTAACTCTTTCTAACCTTATCATTCATTTGGAGTCATGTTTGTGTCCACCTGATGAATGTAAGTTCAATATTCACTCTCTTGTAGGTCTATTTTCAGTCTAATTAACTCCTCAGGGAAATATCTGGCTCTTTAGCTGTCGTTAACCAGCTAGTCTTTCGAGCTTTTCCAATAGAACAGCCACTGCTGTGGTCGAAAACGACACTATGAGAGCAGTGAGAGTGAACCAAAACAGTAAAGTTGTGGGCCGGACAGCTAAAGAATGAGCTGAAACTCACTCTAAACTGCCGTAAAGCCAAGTGGAGCTGCAGATTTGATAATTCTGGAGTCAGGTATTCACAAACAGGACTCTGTAGGTTCATCAATACGAGCAATCCCTTTCAATTATTAAAGGGCAATTATAGCTGCTTTAAACTCTGGGTGCATAAGCCTACCTTCTGTTTGAGTAGATGTTTGTCAAACTTGCATTTACTTGAACTGAATTTAACTACTAATTTAATTGATGATTAGTTTAGTGGACCTCTCGGAGCAAGGAGAGATCTCTGCATTCCTTTTATTCTCTGATTGTACGATTATTTTTGTCTCAGTTATGAATATGTAGGGGCTGCAAATATCAGTTTGTATGGTGGGAATAAAAGGGTCTGACTAACTGGTGGGGGTTGGTGAAGCAAATTTTAGTGATATTTTGAGATGTACACGTCTTTCTTTTTGTCTTTCTTCCTTTTTTCTTAACATATTTACTTGCGTTGTGTCTCTAACGTTAGTAATGTCTCATTCCATCCTGTCTTTGGCGTTACAGGAGCCAAGGAGCCAGGAGACTAATCTAATCATTTAGGGCCTGCTCCTGAGTAGTAAATCATTTTCTTGGCAAATCACACGGTTTGCTAGTGGGTATGTGTGTGTGTGTCTGTCTGTGTACGTGTGTGAATTTACAAGTGTTGTGTAATTCTCCTCACTCTTTCCAGCGTTTCTCACCACAGTCCTCCACATCCCCCGAGGACAGCAGCAGCTCTAGACCAATTTCTGTTCTTTTTTATTGTTCTACAGTGACACACTATGGTCTATATTTCATGTCTCTCTGACTAAACTGCTCCGCTGTTGAGATGTCCACTTTAAAGCTTGATGTTCTCCTTGTGTATGGATTTGGCTGCCATGCCAGCAAAGCACTTTGCCTCGAGAAAGGAATTAAACCCCAGAGGTTTTTCTGAGATAGATTAAATAGGGAGGGGAGCTGAGAAGGCTGGGCTTATGGGAGGGGCACTAACCAAATATAGAGACTCTGCCAAATGCCAACGGTTGTGGGCGAGGAGGCTGGCCTTTCTGATGTGTGTGCACATGTGGGTGGGTGTTTGTGTGCATTATGAGGATTTTTATGATGTGTGACATATGCCTTTTCCTGTGTGTATGCGTATGAGCTTGTGTGCATATTATATGCGGGGAAAGAAAACACAGTGGCAAAAGATTACACTGCAAACAGTTTGACATTAGATAGATGGACATTTTGTTGAATTTTGTTTATCCCATGCCATCATAAAATGTGAAGATTTTGTGTTTGTTGGGTTTGGCATTACTTACTCATCTCTGCCTTTTAAATGTTTTTGCAGTGCAGGGTGAGTGAAGCGACAAATGAAAAGATAAAACGGCAAACAAAGACAGGTAATGTGCAGAAAGCCACAAGGGAGTGTGGGGGGGGGGGGTGACTTGTAATGGGAATTGCAAAAACACAGTGCAGAGCCAAACGAGAGCCAGAAGAAAGTTTTGTTTGCTACGTCTCACATGTTTGGTTACACAAGCTAATGAGCAGCAATTAGACAGCAGCCAATTAACTCTGGCCATCAGACTGAGACCGAGGGAAATGAAAAGAGGAGGAGCGAGGAAGTGAGAGAACAGGAGAAGAGTTGAGGAAGAGGGAGGGAGGGAAATAGATGGGTAAATGACCTGGGAATCTGTTATCTGCTAGAGAGAGTCATGTGTGCGTTTGCATGCAAATGAGGTGTGTGTGTGTGTGTGTGTGTGTGTGTGTGTGTGTGTGTGTGTGTGTGTGTGTGTGTGTGTGTGTGTGTGTGTGTGTGTGCCAGCAGGGGGGGCTGTGTAGGACCTTGTCACTGTAAGTGCTCTACATGACCATCTGGCTCTCACTGTCAGACTGGATGCCTGAACTTAGGCTTAACTCTTTAACTACCAGCTGCTCCTTCACATCCATACTATAAAAGAAAACATGAACAGATACCACATCTGACAGTTAGAGATAAGCACACCGGTAAGTATTAATATATTAACTCAATAACTGAACAATTCAGACCACAGTGATACCTGTATGAATGATTGATGATACATTGATGGAGACGCTGTGTGATTCTGCATCTTCTCTGGCAGCCAGTATGCTGACCAGATTGTGTATCTGCTTCAGGCTGTGAAGGGAAGAAAGCAAATGGTTAATTTCTCATTCTGACTGCTGATGCAGTGTTTCAGCTAACCCCCTTGGAGAGTCTCTCTCTCTCTCTCTGTACATACACCTACAAATACACACTGTAGTGCTTGCCATTCTTCTGAGTAACCCGCTGCCCTCTCTTTAATTAGGCTAATTGAAATGCGAGAATAACCATTTTCTTGATTGCTCATTATTTTTGGGCAGTTTAGAATGAAAAGCATACATTTACATTCAGAGGCCAAATGAGGCAGTCTTACCTGTCTCGGGTTGACCCAGTTGCCTGGCGCAGATGAGTCTGGCCCCTGCAGGATGGGGCCCAAGGGCCACAACCCTGGCCCAGGGCAGTCTGTGGTGTGGCCTTAAGTCTGCTTACTCTCTGTACCCAGCTCTTCTCTTGTGCACCTTTGGCATTCTAACCGCTACCTTGCCTCTGAATTTCCAGGGGGAGCCTTAGTTGTTTAAGCAAGAGAGTCAAGTGGGATTTTCCAGACATCCTTGAGACAAATTGTGAGAGACGGTTTGTGCTTAAGTGCTCTTGGCAGGTCTACAGGTGGTTGGGCAGCTTTTCCTGTGTTCTTGACCTCTGGGCAGGCCCACTGTTGGCCCTTAGCTGCGACAAGAGCCTCCCCAGGGCAGCTTATAGAGAGCAAGAGGAAAGAGACGGAGAGAAAGAGAGAGAGAAGATTTGAGGAAAAGAGAGAGAGAGAGAGACGTCAAAGTACATCTGGAGCAAGGAGCTGGAGAGTATCCTTTATGATTGTGTATGACAACCTGAGAAAATGTTCATATGTTTTGTGTCTCCCTGACAAGGAGGTGAATCATTCTCTCAACAGACTCACACACACACACACACACACACACACACACACACACACACACACACACACACACACACACACACACACACACACACACACACACAGTTCTCGGCTAGACTGCACGGGGGCAGATCACATGCTCATCACTAGCCCTGCAGAACCAGCTGCAGCAGTCTACAGTAATATTCACCTCATGATGTGACTTCGAACATTCATCACATGTACACATTATACACATACGGAGTCATTTGCCTTCGAGGAGCTATGTGATTTCCTCATTAACTTCTCGAAATGTAATGAGTCATTGAATCAAGTTCTGTGGCTCTGTTAATTATGGCCCCGTTTCAGCAGCCCTCTCCATGGCAACCTTAAGTTCTGCCTGTCACCACATGAGAGATGAGGGAATAAAGACATTTTCCCATTATGCTGCCACCCCAGCGTGCATATTTCTCCTCAAGACAGGCCTGCTGAGGGTTGTGCTGCTAATCATTTAGCACCCTCTGCTGGAGAACAAGATAACACCAAGCTAGTTTTCTTCTGTACCAGAAAGCAAAAAATGTGATGTTTAAGTATTGACCATTAGCAGTAAAGCGTGATGTCAACATCAACAGTAATATGTTTTGGGATCATGAAAAATCAGGAAGTCTTATGTGATAAATGAACAAGTTTAAGGGGTCAGCACTCCGGCACTGAGAGTGTGTGTCCACATGTCAACCACGCTGAGATCAATAAAACTGTTGAGCAGTTGGTATTTGAAAGCTCAGTGGCTTAAAATTTAATATCATGAGGCTATTAGCATGCAAATGAGCCGTTTTCCCTCATTATTTCTGACAAACAAGCGTCTGTTTATCGGTGTGTGTTCATTGCACCTACAGTATAAATGAGCTTTAGCTAATGGATGTAAATAAGCGGAGTTCAGAGTAGAGTTTGGTGAGAAGCGAACAATTTGTTCTAAAAACTAAATGGAAGAGGGGAATGTCAAAATGTCAACTGAGCATTTCAAAACTAAAAGAAGTTGGGTACATGATGTAAATGAAAAAAAGTCTCCTTTTTGCAGTATTACTCTCATCCTTTCATTGTTCCCTTGTAAAACTGCTGAAGCATAAAAACAACTTGCTACCCTTCAGCTCTTCCCTTTAATGTGACAGAAAAAGGCATTGCGCCCTGGACGCCGATCAAATTTTTTGCACTACCAATTACAAGCTTTTGTGTTGTGTCTAAAGTGGCCCACAGGTGAAGCTGACAAATAAAATGTCTAGAAGCAGCTCATAACTTTCACATCATTTGTTTTTTATGTGTTGTTTACATTAATTTTACACTATATCAAAGTATGAATGAGGGTCAGTTTAATCATGAAAGGCTTAACAACACACAGGCAAAAAAAGACTTATTTGAAGATAATTGTCAGTGTATTTGCTGATAATAACCTTTTTTCGGTGGACCAAAGCCAAAACAAAATACAGTATACACCGTAATACAGCTGGCACACCACTCCACTGCTCTCAGGTCAATGACTCGGTTTGTCATTCCCCATAAATGAAGTCTTCAGCTTGATGGAAGTGACAAAGTGACTTTTTTCCGACTTGCCAGTCGACCATTGCCTGTGACCTTCGTGCCACTCCTCTCACTGAAGTGCATTTTTAGGTGTCATGAGGGGTTTAGTCATTGGTGAACTTTTTTGACGGATTATTCTGGGCGACACTGCCAGTTCTTTCCTTACAGTGGCCAACTATCACTCAATGTATTCAGGGCATGCTGAAATGAAACATTGGACCAGGGGTGATCTATAAAGATATATAAAGATCACAGTCTAATATTTTCATTTCACTTTCAAGTGGCTATGAATTTATAATTGATAAATGATATCTGATATATAATTTATATTTCTATTATAACATTTAGAAATGGCAATGGAAATGTGACAATGTAAAAGGGGTTTCTCATAGTGATGATTCTACAGTGAAATTTGCAGCTGTCCTCAGCTTTACGGTGGTTTATAATGAGTTTCAGCTCATTGTTTAGCGGTCCAGAGGTAACTTCACTGTTTTGGTTCACTCTCACCGCTCTCATAGTGTCGTTTTCGGCAGCATATACCCAAAACTACCCACACTACACTACCTGTTCAGCACCAAACTGCAGACAGACACAGTTATGACTCATTTCCACTGTCTGGTTCGACTCAACTCACTTTTGGTTCCAGGTGCTTTTCTCTATTTCGTTTTCACTGCTTATAGTCAGTCCTTCCAGAAAAATGCGGAGTTTTTTTGTGATTGTTGCGGGCAAAAATCCTTGATTATGCGGCACGTTTTCTTAAAAAATGCGATGGAATTGCGGGAAATTTGCAAAAATTGCAAAAATTGCGGTTTCATCATGGCTTCATCGCGGGGTTTGCAGCTTTTCGATGATGTTCACGTTGCGTAATTACGTCACTTCATAACGGTCCCATGGCAACAGGGGAAAATGGCTGCTCTTGTGTGAAGTAAACGCAACATTTTTCAACTTTCTGCTAAGATATGTGTGACTTTTTTTGCAGCGAAAATGCGGGGATTATGAAATCATGCAAGCCCCGCATATTTTGCGCGGAAATCTGCAATTTATGCGGCGAAAGTGCGGCGTATTTGAAAAAATGCAGCCCCCGCATAAATATGCGGACTTTGGCTGATTATGCATTGAATTATGCGATCGCATAATCGCGTTTTTCTGGAGGGACTGTATAGTACGTCCTCAATGTAGGCGAGATTTTCAGCTGATCGCTATAGCGATCAACACGTGAAACTGACATGCCATCATCTTTAACCCAACACATGCGGAATCCTTTCATCAGTAATGATGTCATCTTTGTCAATTTTACAGCATAATGTATGTATAGGAGAAGTTGTCTTTCAGGGCTTTCTGCCAGAAATCTATTAGGTGTAGGCAACAAAACTACTTTGTTAAGTTTAGGAAAATATAGTAGTTTAGGTTAAAATAAACCCTTTCTGATAGTAAGCTCTGAAAACAAACTTCTCCCTTGTGCACATAGGTTACGGTGTTTGCAGGGTGCCATTTTTTTTTAAATATGGGGCAATTGAATAAAAAATGTGTGTGTGTGTATGTGTGTGTGTGTGTGTGTGTGTGTGTGTGTGTGTGTGTGTGTGTGTGTGTGTGTGTGTGTGTGTGTCGCTCTCTGTCAACATGCAACGCTTATGCGCTCTGAGGTACCGAAATTTGGCCCTGTTTGATTTAACGTGAATCGGTCCTCGGTAGTACCGATGTAATTCGGTCAGTACCCAAAAAAGTACAGAGTTTCGTAAACAACCCTAGGTACCAAAAAAAAAGTACTACGTACAAGGTACTATCCACAATTCATGCTAATGAAACCAAGAAAGAGCGATTTGAGTTAAGTAGAGCTGTGCCATGCAGTGGAAATATGGCATTAGAGATTAGCTGGTGAACATAGTGGAGCATTTTAGCAGCTAAAGAGCCAAATATTTCCCTCAGGAGATGGTGGATATGGCCCTACATTGCCAGAAGATCGTTTATTGCAGGTTTAAGTAAAAGGACTTAACTTGTGATGGAGTATTTTTACGTAGTATTGTTATTTTTACTATATTAAAACATCTGTTTTCAGTATGATTTATATTCTCCATCTTTTAAAGGTTTTCCAGTACTGTCTGAAATGTTATAGGCAGATATAGATATAGAGGGACGTGTGTCAGAGCTCAGCTGAGACGGTATTTGTGATTACAGATCAGTCTACAGCTGCTACCAGCAAGAAATATGTTGTCAGGTGAGGAAATTCCTTCCAGGGTGACATCATTATTTCCATTACTCTTGTGGAAACACACATTCCTGTCATCTCATACATACTCCTTTCTGCTTGTATTTACTACAAAACTGTGTGTGTGTGTTTGTGTAGAGTGTTACAATATACCAGGATTTATAACTGCACTTATAGCTATCGGCTGACTCAAAAATAAACAATGGTGAGGGACAGTTTGCTTGGCTGATGGCCATGTGTTGATGTCAGGCTGCATCTGACTCTGTGGTGGCATCATCATGATAAAGAGCAGCATTTGACCTGGACTTAGTTTATGTGACACTGACACAAGGCTTAAAAGTGACTGTGTGTGTGTGTGTGTGTGTGTGTGTGTGTGTGTGTGTGTGTGTGTGTGTGTGTGTGTGAGTGTGTGTGTGTGTGTGTGTGTGTGTGTGTGTGTGTGTGTGTGTGTGTGTGTGTGTGTGTGCGTGTGCTTTGCACTTGTAATAACATCCAGGACCTCAGGACTTCCAGAGAATGATGGCTTTCATTCTTTTGATCCTAAATTCAATAACATTTATTTTGTTTCTTTAACAGTTTCAAATTTTATTTCCAAAAGGCCGGCAGTTTGAAAAAAAGTATTGTTGGGGGCAAATGCATAGTTTTTACATGACAAATAAAGACACACAGCACATACACAGATACTGTAGAAGGTTAAAGACAAGGGGAAGGCAATCCCAGCAGTTTCTGGAAGCCGTTTCCTTACTTTGGTAAAGATGCTCTTCATGATAAGCGTCATACATACAGTATAGCAACAGATGATTACAGACAGAGAGGAAAACAATGTTCCCCAGTACATATTTATCTTAAAGGAACAGTCATGCTAAGAAATATGAATGCTTGGAGTCAAACTGAGAATGTGATGAAGAAGAGCAATATCAGTTTCATCTCTGAACACGCTGTGCAGAAATAGCTTTACGTTTGGGACATGTTAAGACCTGGGCCCTGTTTGGCAAAAACATATTGATACTAACATGATCCCAAAATTAAGATAATTTTGGCCATCATCATTTTGGATCGTTTTAAAATGTTCGTAGATAATAGGTCCTGGCTTTGTGCAAAGACCGGAAACAGGGAGAAGCTACTAGCCTCACTCCATCAAAAATTAAGAAAAATAACTGGATATGGACTGCATTTACATTGCATTTGTTTACGTGATGAACATAGAAAAGTATAAACCACTCCAAAGCTGTCCTATTAACACATATTGTGAGTGATAATGCACAACAAGGTGCCTTACTTCAAGAACATAATGAATTGAGGCAAAGAAGCCCACAACCTAAAGTGGGGTACCGTTTCCTCAGCCAAGTCCATTTTTCTCTATATAGGTACATCAGAGTCATTATACCATGGTCTCTAACAAGATAAAAACAGGCTTGTTTAAAAGTTATGTTTAAATTTAAATTTATTTTTAATGTTTGTGATGTAGCATAAAGGATAAGTATTTTTGTCATAATTCCCTGCAGTACCTGTATACCTGTTGACAGTAAGCATTATGGGGGTTTCCATTTTAAGATTATAACCACCACCAGCCAGCTAATCAGTATCTTCTGGGGCCATTATACATATCTTATTAGCTAGAAAACTAGTAACTTTTGTTTTCACAAGTACATCTGAGATGTTGCATGCAGTCTCCAGGTCAGTTTGGCAGTTCTTCAGAAACCTTTCACATACAGTATGTCATAGCATATCTTGTTAATATATTTATTATAGTCGCTTTAAGTAAACAAGATAACAAATAAGACAGCACTGGAGCTCCTGGAATGTGTGTTGAAGCTGCTAGGCTAGCACTTCCCCCTGTACCTGACACAGAGATGAAACTAATGTCAATCTTCCCATTTCATTGTGTATTTGAGAGCAAACAACCATATTCCTAAGTGTTGAACTGTTCCTTTAAACCAAAAAAAAAGAAGAGAAAACAGGTTATCTACTTCCATAAAGCTGACTCCACTTGTACAGCTGCTTTGGTTTAATTATAATCACAGTATTAGCATCACTTTCTTCATATGTTGAGAGGCTTTGTGAGCATTTTAATAGAAATGTGTCGAGGTGCAAAATAAAAAAGCCAGGTTAAGGAAAATAGCTGTCCTGTAATGCAATTTCAGCACCAAATGGCTCGTTATATAAGAGCACGTTTTTACATTAAAGCATTGTTTATCATATGGCTTCAATACAAGTGGTCTATGCATACTGTATATATTAAAACATTTCTCAAAATCCTTCAAGAGATTACACAACCTGGATAGTTTAAAAAAAATCTCTGTATGCTAAAATATCCTCTGAAGTGCTCTTAAATTCATACGCTCATCACAGACCAGATCTTTGGCGAACAGCTACTTGGCATTTTTCTTTACAGCATTGATTTTATATTTCTGACATTTAGTCATTAAACCAGGTTGTGACTTCCACAGTGAAACGAAGCACATGATGTAAAAAGATCTTTAATTTTTTGTTTAGATGCACTAACTACACCACCTCAACATAGTTGGCTGGGTAAAGCCCCTCACACCCGCTGTCCTTCATCCCCCGACACCAGCCCTGATCATCCTCATCCTCGATCTTCAAAAACTCCTCACCTGCCGGGAGACGGAATTAAAAATTAGGGTTAAAACTACTTATTTTCCCTCTCAATTAAACTGCAGATTATTATCTATACTAATGGTTTGGTCTATAAAACAATAACATCAAAGTTTCCCAATGCTCAAGTTGATTCAAGTCTTCAGATTGCTTGTTATGTCCTAAACCTAAAGATATTAAATATATCATTATTGTAGACAGCTATCCACATTTTAGAAGTCATAACCAGTAAATTGTTGGCAAAAAATTACTTACATTTTTAAATGATTATCAAAATAGTTACTTATTAATTTTCTGCTGATCAACTACTCGATTATTCCACTAATTGCTTCAGCTCTAAAAACACAGACAGTTGAATGGACAAAAAATACACAATTGAAATATAAATAGATAGTATGCCAATTTACAATAATTTTACACAATAATTCTGTATAGTGTTTATAATTGATGTGATACACAGTGCAGTTCAGTAAGTTTTTCAGGATGGTATGTGTGTGTTTACCTGCTTTAAATGACAGTTCATCTGTCTCCTGGCCAACATAATCATACAGAGCTCTTACCCTCACTCCTCCAATCATCACACTAGAGGAAGAGAAAGAGACAGAAAGAAAAAAGAAGAGACAAAGAGACCGATCTGATCAGCCGAACACCAACGGCTACACAGCATCAGATCACAGTAAAAACAAAACTTGCATAGAACAATTTCCTTTGGGATAGAGGTACTCGCCTCCTCTCTATTGTTCCTTTCTTTTCTACTTCTTTCTTCCCTTTTTTGGTTTTCTTCTCAGGCATCCATTCCTAAAAAACATGATGAACAAAATAATTACTAAACATTTAACCTCAGATCAAAAAGAATTGTACTTTGAATTGATTTAGGTAATAGAAATGGTAGTAGATGGACAAAAACATAGGCACCTGAAAGTGAGGCCAGTCGGTGGGCATGCCGGGCCCGTAGGTGTTTTTCCACCAGCGAAGATCCTCATGCTCATCGATGGCCATCAGTGTGTTGTGGAGCTCATTGTACACGGCCCTCACACTAAATGAGTGGTGGAGAGTAAATAAGATAACCTAAATTGAGATTGATACATATTTTAGCGGAGGCAAACCAATGCAAAGCTGCACTAGATATACTGATCCAAACATTACAGAGCTGTTACCCATTTCCTATTTCAAAAAACTTCAACTAACATTTCAACTGCTTCCAGCATCTACACAGCAAGTGACAATTCAACTAATTCTTACTCTTTAACTGACACAGTTATTGCTTATATATCAACTGACGCTTGAATTATAGACACTGCACACACTTCAACTATGTCTGGCGCTGAAATTTTACTCTTACTCTTTAAATCTAACTAAAACAGAAGGAGTCTCTATCTGTATGTCTGTCCTTTGATTTTCTTGACATTCATTCATCTGATTGACTTCACACTTGTCGGGTGTAATGCTGAGGATCCAAGGAAGTGCAGTGTTGAGTGCAAGCTCTTTAGATCAATGAGACATATTTTATTTATTTTATATATATATATATATATATATATATATATATATATATATATATATATATATATATATATATATATATATATATATATATATATATATTTAGTAGTGCGTTTTGTACACACTATGTAGTGTATTGAGAGGGGACTCATATTAAATGTTACACCGCCAAACGGCATGCTGGCATGCTGTCTGTTGCTTGCTTCAGAAGGATACATTCAAGAATAGATGAAGAAAGAAAGATTGTAGAAACCAGAGAAGTTACATTGTAGCAAACTCAAACATTTCAAGCATCAGCTATGTAACTTTTGGAAACGCTTTAGTTCCCGGATATAGCCTGGTCCCAAATAGCTAGCTGTTAGAAAATGACGCGTATCTAGCATTGCTAAGGGACACAACTTGGCAGGTGTATTGCTCAGGACCCAATGAAGCCCAGTGTTGAGTGTGAAGTTGTTGGGATAAGCGGTGCTCGAGAAAGCTGCAAGTAGCAATAGCAGAGGCCAAGCAATCAGCCTGTTCTGAACAGGCACATTCTGAACGGGCACTGCACTAGTTATTATCAAACCGCTTTTACTTCAGTAACACTGCAACTGCTTTTATAGCTTAGACATTGACTGACATTTCAGCTGCTTTTCACCGGTTTTCAGCTCTTGCTATACAACTGTTAGCTCTTTCAGCATTTGCATACAAACTTACAATTTCACTGTGGCCCACAGGGCTTAAACCTGCAAAATGTCCATGTTACACTTCAACTTATTTTATTAGCTTTCCACTTTTACACTTCTACACACACTTCAAACCCTTTCAGGGCTTCCACTTAAACTTACATTTAAAGAGATTGGCATAAACCAGCAGCATTAGCTTAATCTAGTTTAAAAAAGAATGCTCCCCACTTTACACTGATTACTCTCTAATGGTGAATATGTTGACTTGCCAAACACAGGTGTTAAGTGAGCCAAAAAAAAAAAAAAACAGAGTAAAGAAGCTGCAAGCCAATTTAAAATATACTTCACATTTCTGCTGTCAGTTTGTCAACAATGTTATTTTCTATATTAGGCCAATCAGCCTAAGACAGAAAAATTGTGACAATCTACTTCAAGGGGTGCTCATAAGATTTTACAATGCATCATAATCTGAGCATGATATAATCAATACAACATGCAGGAATGTGGTAGGATGAATATTTTATGGGGCAGCTGTATATTTAATAGCAGGATATTTTAATTTAACCTGCTGATGTTCCTCTGATGATTATACTGTAAACTTAGTGTATTGAAACATCTAATTGGCACATAATCAACTTGCTCTGCCATTCAGGGCATTTTAAGCAAAGCTTTACGCTTTAATTTAAGTTTAAATTAAGCAGATTAATAGAGTATATAATTTCTCTCATCTACCATATATATCCCCCCGTGGCATCTGCATATTTCATAAAGTAATTAAGTCGCTGTCTTTGCTATTATTTCCTTTATTGAGAGCACTCATATGCCCTATGTAGTGGAACAACTTTTAATAAGGGCTCAATTACATACTTGGCATTAAACACACAGCTGTTTTACCACCACACATTGGTCATCATATTAGCACATACAGCAATTTACAACAACCTTACAACCAACATACACATGCAAAGCACTGTGGTTCACCTCTCGTTGTTGGTAATGTCCAGGTGTTTGTGGATGGAGAGGAAGGCCTGCTTGAGGAAGACAATCCTCTTGCGCTCCTCATCCTGTGATTGGTCAAAGATGGACTCCATCTCCTCCATGTAGCGTGGAGCGTAGCGGTTCACCTCCTCAAGGACTTTTTCATAGCGGGCCCGAACCTGTAAACATTTAGAAACACTTTCACACACTGCTCAGGGACTCATTGGCTCTCATTGTAACATAGTCATACCCAAACCCTAACCCGAACTAGACTGATACAGGAGTTTGAAAAATCAAAACAACAAGCACCATATTATAAATAAAAGAACCAAAATAAAACAAAATTGTGCATGGATTGTCAATAATTTTGTGGAAAACCTCCTCCCAACTCTTCCTAATCTTGGAAATTCACTTCAAATCTGAATTAAAATGTTCTACACAAACCACCATTTCCTCCCACTACACTGAATAGTTTACATTCATTTTTGCTTGTTCTTCCCTGCCTTTTCAGAAATCAGAAAAGGGTTTATTGCCAAGTAAGTAACACTTACAAGGAACATGCTTGAACATTAATATGAAATGTTGTTGGCATTGCTTAGGTTTCTTGGTACCACAGACTTGGTCTGTGAAATAGCCTAAAACAGGCGGCGGGAAGGTGTGTTGCATCATTGCGAACTTGTGTGTGTGCAGATACAAACAACTAGGGGACTGTAAGAGAAATTGTGTTTGATCATACACATGTAATCATGTTAACTTCCCTTGTGTTTGATCATGCTAATTACTGATTGCATTGTTGGCCACCTGTATGTCATCAGAAGATCCTGAGCTCTCATGAGAACTTTGTCTTGAGAACAAAGGCATGCAAGATACTGACTAACTGATGGAACAGATCATCAAACCCCAATGAAAATGGCAATGTGTTGCTTACCTTCTCTGCCTCCTGTTGAGCCAGCTCTCTCTCCTCTTGGATCTTCTTCTGTTTGTCGATGGCGACATCCGGGTTCCCCTGAGCGTGTTCCTCTCTTTCCCTGGCTGCCTGCTCCTTACGGCTCACTTTGTGGTACGCCCTCCTGGCTTTATCCAGCTGTGGACGAACCAAAACACACCTTATTATCTACAGTTGTGGATGGATAAGGAAAATTCAGGACAAAGGAAGGTGTGTCTGTCTACATATTTGAGTTTTTGTGATACCATCAACAATCTCATCGATTCAAAAGCAATTCAACCTTTTAAAGATAATTTTGAAAACTGTGATGCAACTGGCTTTGAAAAGCATCTTGCTGATACCCAGAATACAATAATGGTGCATTAGTTCTCTGTGCTCTAAATATAGACTTGAGACTGAATTGAGGCCATTTGCTTAATGAGTATCCAATTGTGATGTTGCAGTTGATTTTAGTATGTATGAAGTATTGATTCCCTAAGAAAATATGTAATTCTGCTTTTGATGGAAGCCCTCTTGTCCTTAGCTGCTCTCAAATCACAGAGAAGCACAGATTGTGAAACCACAGATGTTATTCCATCGTTACTTATTTAGACAAGATTATTTAATGTAATCAAGATAAAGTTTTCAGGGACTTTAAGTATTTTATCTTCCAGATATTGCTGTTATTTATAATGTATATATTTTAGTATACATAGTGTATTGTGTGTCAGTCATTTCATTTTTATTTTTGTCTTTTGTTCTAACAGTACTTCCGTCAAATTGATGCAAAACTAGGGGGCAATGTTTTCCCCCTTTGGTCTCTGACTTCTTCTCAAAGGAGAACACAGGACAATCTACAGAGCAGATATATATGCTGTAACAGACATAGGTAGGTAATTTAGATAGGTGCACTGCAGGTTTATCAGGAATTTACATCTTTAAATGTGACTCTGTCATCCAGAAGTGAAGCCTAAATTAATTTTTTTATATCACAATTTCAGACTAGAGCTTTAAATCGTCAGTATAACACTGAACCTGGCTTTTGAATCTTAAAAATTCCGACCTTTTTAAGTCGTTTGGCCCACGGCTTCTGAGCACGCGTGAAGCCCGTCTCAATGTCCTGGGACTCCTTAAAGCCTCCAAATAACTTCTTGTGGAAGGTGTCCTTCTGCCAGGTCCTGACCCGGTCGCCATCCTCCGACACCAAGGAGCGACAGATGGAGGCGTGTAAGGAGGCCAGCCGGTCAGCGGAGGACAGAAAACACTGCCAAGCCTTCAGAAGAGATCCGTATAAAGGACCTGAGAGAGGAGGATGGAGACCAGGGAATCACAAATTACTAAATGTTCTTTGTACTTTAGAAACATTTCGGATGACCAGCCAATATTTACATTTACAACAAATCAAAACTAGAAGGTATCTATTACCATCTCTCATCATATTATATGATCACATTTTACATGCTGTGTAGACAAAATCTGGGGTTGCAGCTACAGTACTTACTGGAGTCCACTACTGGCTTCCACTTGTTGCTCCATTCACTGAGCTGCTGGGCGTACTGCCTCTCCACGCGAGCTCTCTCTTGGAAACATGCCACTATGTCATTACAGGCCTGGAAGGCATCTTCTGTTCGCTTCACAGTGGGCTGATAGTTCCCAGGCTGCCAGGACACAAAGAGAGAGGAAGATCTACTGTTCACATAAAATAAACAGCAAGATTTAATGGACTTAGTGCTTTAAACCCTGATATTAATATCAAACAGCATAATAATTTTTGGGGGATTGAAAAAGCCAAAAGATGTTTTGCCAATATTCAAAACAGTCTTTAAGTTGTTCTATGTAGTTTTACCTTTTAAATGAAAATGCCAGTGAATACAATATTGTACATCTGCTCACAGTTTAATCCTGGCGGAGTGGCAACAGCATGTAGACAATAAACCGATTCAGACAAATTAATTTAGAAACACTGAAACTGTTCAAGCCAGTATGACTCCTCTACTCTTACAACTACTACTACTGCTACTTATACTACTACTACTGCCACGTATACTGTTAACATTAATGTCAGTACTGTGACTACTACTTTTACTTCTAGTAATAATAGTATTATTGAAAAAAAGTACTACATGTACTGCTACTACAACCACAACTGCCACCACTACTGCAAGTACTATAAAATCCTTTATTGCTATCATTAGTTGCAGTAGTCCTTTTATTATGATTTCTAATTTAATTCAATTTATACATTTATAGTATCAAATCATAACAGACATTATCTCTGGACACGTTACAGATAGAATAGGTCTAGACCACACTCTATAATTTACAGAAACCTAACAATTACCCCAAGAGCATGCATTTGGTGTGACAGCGGTGAGGAGAACTTCCTTTTAACAGGCAGAAATCTCAGACAGAACCTGTATAGAATTGGCCAAGCACAGAGCCTTGAGGAACACCATGGCACATCTCGTTTGTGTGATCCATACAAAAACTGAAGTGCAAAAATTAAATTTTCCGTTTTATGTGCCAGGTGCATTAACTTTCTGTAGTCTCTTCTGGAAGTCTGGCAACTGTTCTCTGTTTCCAGTCTTTATGCTAAGCTAAGCTGACAGGCTGTCGGCTCCAGCTACATATTTACTGTTCAGATGTGAGAGTGATATTGATCTTCTCATCAAACACTCAGCAAGAAACTGAATAAGTGTATTTCGTGAAAAGTTAAGCTATTCCTTTAATGATTGCTCTGTTCCATTTAGGTGTCCCAGTCAGTCGTGCCAGTTAAACAGCTTGTACAAATCCTTGAACTGGAACCGGCACAGCTAAATGGTATTATTATTATTATTGAACATATAATAATTGGTCTATTGGTCTGTATCACATTCACTGGTCAGTCAGTCTTAACAAGGTCCAGCCTGCATCCTCATCTCCTTTTACAGCTGTGACATTGCTGCAGCCATCTAAGGTCAACCCCCACGTGCCACAAGTGACACTTTACTGGCATTAGGTTTCCTGTGGTAAACTTTAATGCTGGCAGCAGCGTAGGGTGTGGTCAATGGACATGAGGATGAGGCTTGGCCATAAAAAGACAGACAGAGAGGAAGGACAAGAGGGCAGCAGAAGGCAAGGCCCTGAGAGTAATAACACATCTGAAGCAAATGTGTTGTTTGTGGATGTGGTATTTGGAAATCTCTCTGAAATTTTCCTGGCAGCTGCCATCAGCTCCTATTCAGCACTCACTCCTCTCTTTTTCACTTTCTGTCAGACCCTATCTGTTTGTCACTGACACATATAGGCAGCTGGTTGAAAGTTTCTGCACACCATGTATGTTGTCATATTGTGTTAAGTCATCTGAGGCAATGCATTCATTGTAAATACCATTAGATAAATGTATAATAAGTAAGCAGAACTTTCTCATGGCAGATGATTACCACTTGTCAAACAGGTGTATAAGTGATGAAAACACCATCTGCATGCTTTTCATATACACTATACACACTCAGTGTACCGCTTTTCTCAGTTCCTTGATGCTTTTTGATATTGTAAGCCACAATGCTCTTACTTCTCTTTTTTCTTTTCTTTGGCAAAATTCTCTGCAAGATGATATTTCCCTCTTCAGAGTTGCTCACTCTCAACTACGTGCAGACCGTTTGTCAGAGTATGCAACCAAAGACCTAAATCTTAATTTTTTCTACACTAGTTGTTTTTTTCACAACTAATTGACAAGGTCTTCGATCCTAATGGGACTCTTAATTAGTCGTTAATTAAATGGTGCATCGGAAAGGTCAAGCAGTTAAGTCTCTATGTCAAAGCATGTCTGTAATGCTAGCAGACAGTAGTTTTTGCTACAGGTAGCTTTAGATAGATGAATCAATAAGTAGGACATCTGCAATCAAATATAAAGTTTAACATTACTTAATTCAATATTGCATGTTTTCAATTTATAATTCAATTTGCTTTGTTGTAAATGCATTGCTAAGGTATGTGATAGTGTATTTCCTATATGAATCATTTTTGTGTCCATTCACTTTAAAGAAATATTTTTGCTTTCATTTGCTACCTGGTGTGTCACCTGGTCGTCAAGTAATTTAAAATACTTAGTTAGAATACAGCATGTATGAAAACCTGCACCTACGGCTGTAAAAGTATTTTTCACACTAACTAACTCTTTTACTCTAATCAGAATCAATTGGGGTACTTCTCATCAGTTGCCCCCGTTTCTCTCTCTCTCTCCTTCTTCCTTACTTTCTTTCTTTCTGCCTCTGTTGTGGTTTGTACTGACTCTCCTCACTCGTCTGAGAATTAAACAGAAACAGCTGAGGAATCCAGTTTGAGGCCAACGGCAACGCTGCAGAGACCCATTTGGCCAATCTCTGAGGCAGATGCAAATCCGCTACTAGAGAATCTGTCCAAGCAACAAAACGCAGTATCAAAGAAAATGTCCACGGTCCTCCACTGAAAAATCACATTTCACAAATATAATGGATCCTATCCAGAGTATAAAGTGTGTCAGTGCACGGAAAGAGGGGTGAGAACCACAAGCAGAATAGTACAGCATCAGCAACAGTATCAAGCTACTAATGGTTGCACTAAAACTATTGATATAGTCTAGCAGTAGTAGCAGTAATAGCATAAGTGGTTGTAGAAACAATGGCAGCAGTGATTTAGTATGAATTGTAGCAGCATAGTTGTAATAGTATTACAATAATGGAAGTAAAAATATCAGAAATAAAATATATTCATGCCAGCTTTTATATCTATGTCCTCCCAAAGTGCTTTTAGGCCAAATACAGATCAATACAAAACAAAACGGATCCATTTCATGAGACGCTTCAAAGCGTTCAACAACAGATTTAAAGAACAGACAGAAATTTTTGCCTTAAAAAAAAATGAAGAGGCTAATTAGTCCAGTCAAACATTTACAGAGTCTAAGTCAAAGATTTAAAAAATCAACAACCCTTTTTATACTTAGAAACAGCAAAATGACATGTTTATAGACACACAACATGAGAGTCTGACCACGCTGGGGTTCACAGAATGTCTCTATATAATCAATAGTGAGTAAAGAGGACAGTAGTAGTGTAATATGGGCCCAGGGCTGAGTCAGAGGCGTCACTGCAGCATGTGTATTAGTATGAATAGTACACTTGTATACTCTATAGAATGCACCGTGATTGCAAATATCTTTAAGTGGTGGTGACTTTGCAAATCCAAAACAAAAGAGATTAAGTTGCAGTATAATTACAGACGGCCCTTGAGCACGGCGGCAGGATGACACAGACGAGAACTGGCCTGGAAACACATCCAACACAACAGGAGGCTGCCAAAATTACAGGAGAGAAGAGATGAAAGTGGTACAGGACATCGAGGCCAGGAGACAAAGGGAGACAAAGCCAATTTTAAAGCGGTAGCACACTCAAATTAGATAGTTGGGAACTTTGAATGTTAGAAGTGTTTACAGTTTTAAAACATTGTGACAAAACACAACTATGTCCTGTAAACAAAGTGCAGAGCATGGATGCATTACAATAACTGGATACAGCGTTCAAGGCGGAGCCCTGTTCATTCTTATCAGAGTTCAATGGTGCATGAAGCCAAAAAAGTATAACTTCTGCGAATAAAAAGACCTGGATGATCTATAGCGGTCCGCTAACTTGAACTGGCTCTTCCAGACTTTCCAAATGTTATTGGACCAATGGATCAAATTCTGATAGTGAAACAAGTCATTTTGTGGGGGTTGTGACGTTTAAAAAAGGTATCCACTGATCTACAGACGCCTCCTTCGCCATGTAAGTCTATGGTGAAAACTTGTTTTGGGCCAGAGGACATCACGTGACAGACACGGAAGTTGTAATTCCACTGTTTGGCTGCTATGTCAAATTGGCTTCAAAGCCTTCCTAGGAGCCTGTCCTGAGGAGTTTGTTACAGGTGCTGAATTGGAGTAAATAAGATTTAGGCAATTTAGAACTACAAAGATTATTTATCACAACCATTTCTTAAAATGTATGCTAAACTTTACTGTCAGTGTAATTCATCATGTCTTGCGAATTACTCAATGAAATCCTGCACTGAAAGCATTACTGGTGATAACACTGTGGGAATTATTGTTTATTGATGAAAAGTGATATATGCATGCACTATTTATTTACTGTGTCACCTATTTATTTTATACTGATTCATTTTCACCTCTTCTCTTTTATTTTGTCCCTTTAAATGGGTTTGTTTGAGTTTTTCCTTATCCGAAGTAAGAGTTGAAAAGAACAGAGGGTTGTAAATTCTTAAATCTGTGGTATCTTTTATTGACTGTTGCTTTATACAACATGGTTGAGATCTTATTTAAGAGAATAGTTCAACATTTTGGGAAATAGGCTTATATGCTTTCTTCCGAGAATTAGATGAGTAGATCAGTACCAATCACAGACTAAAAACAGAGGGAACAGCTAGCCTTGCTCTATCTAAAGGTAACAATTCCACCTACCAGCACATTTGAAATCTCACTAATCAACATTTGACTTCAACAAAGACTTCAGGAAGTTCTCAAATGTTTACTTCAAGTCACTTTGGACAAATTAATGTAATACCAGAAAAAAAGATGAAAGATCTCTCATCTCTGTACAGGATGTGACCACTTTTCCTTATCCAGCAAAAGACACAACAAATAAAAACATCATGCAGCAGTGTGCTTTACCAGAACAATGATGTTGTAGAGAGCAGTGAAAATGGAAAAAACTTGTCCTGGATCCCCAGAGACATGACCTCTGTACTATACAGTCTACTTTGTCGAGCAAACACAGACAATCAAATACCTAATGAGCTGAGCACTATCACAAAAACCTTCCCGGAGCGCAGTTAACCCAAGCAAGGCAATTCCGACTGTACAATGGTTCCTATTCACATTTAAAAATGAAAGCACAGCCTTGTCCACACTGATACGTAGCCTGAACGACAAAACAGTTTAGTCTGGTTTGACAGGGAGGTCATTGAGACTTGCAGGGGAAAAGCTATTTTGTGGATCTGTCTTTTCTCTCTCTCGGAAGACAAACAGACAAAGACACACACAAGATACACTCAGTCTTACCATCCAGAAGCTGCGACTGCAGGCATCTTCAATGCTGTTTTCTGATGGTAGCGTTGACATCCTGTTTTCTGAGAGAGTAAAGAGTATATGATTAGTTAGATTATCTCACACATACACATCGGCTTCTACGTGTAGGTAACAAAGGCTTACCTACATTTTTATAACTGTTTTATAATTCAGTTCAAAACCACCAGCAAAAATCCCTCCACATGGAATCAGTGGAGAACCACATATCCATTCGAAATCATGTCCTCTCAACCCTTTCTCACCCTGTCAGATGAACACCAAAGTATTAATGAAAAACGTGGATAACAGAGGCTGTTACAATATTTATTCGGTTGCAGAAGTACCTCCTGGGGTACAAATACCTCTGGTTGGGAATCATTGCTCTAATGTACATAATTTCAATTCCAGGGTCTATGATATGAGAGCGTTTGACATCCCCCTCAGATAAATGACTGATAACAGCAGGTGTAACGTGTCAGAGACTGAATCGTATAATGGAGGCTCTGTAAGCCCATTGAAGAGTTGTAGTTGCCATTGGAAGTTGACATGTAAAGTAAGTTTGAACCCATGAAGTGTACAGTGAATCGGGCAGCATCTCACATGCCGTAGCAACATCAGTTAGCATGGAGAACCCTCTCCCAGCAATCCCAGCTTTGAAACATGAGCTATCCTAAAATAAACAGGGTATAAAGGTCAACACATCCCATCATTCGCGCTCACTCACAAAAGAAACACGGGCACACTATGCAATACATAAGAAGTTCTGTCTGATGTTACTTTATGCTTGTCTGGTTCCACTTCCAAAAAAGAAACTTTTCCAGTTAAATATTTAAGCACACATCAGTTTTCCCTTCTGGTGTTTTAAACCGTTGATGCACCCGGAGCTGAACTCCATCCAGATACAGCCTTCATGTCTTTCCTGCTTTTCTTCCCTGCAGCCATCTTTCCCCATGGCTCTGTTAGGCACAAAATTAGATTCAATGATTTTCCTCCACATCCTGCTGTTCACGGGGCATCATCACATGCTCCACTAAGAGCATAATGCCATGCCTTTCCCTGCCTGAATCTTCCTCAGCTTGCTTCTGTCGTGTCTTTGCCGCTGAGGTCTCATAGATTACACAACCCTGAGTTCTGCAGGAGGTCAGAAAAATAATGAATTGCCTCCCTCTTAACCCTTGACCTGGACTTCCTGTCCCCTTGCGGGCTGGATCTCTTCTGGGTATGACAGTGTCCGTGTTTTCAGAGGAACGTGGGGGTGGGGGAGCTCTGCTGTCTCTGCCTATCAAAAACTAGACACAAGCAAACTACTTGTGTAAATTCAGTCCCAACTGTAGCCTATATAAGATTTACCCTGTTAAGTACACAAGCAAGTAACAGCCTTGGCTGACTTGCATGGCTTTCAGATATAATTTCATACTCATTACAAGCATTAGGATATGTCTATGTGCAAAAGAAAGCGTGCTGTGCAACTCCACATCTACTGGAATTAATTCAATGTCACCATAGGCCTTTCAAGTATTATTTCATAGACGTTATAATCAATTTAAACTTACTCTAAAGGGCTGGGATAGGCTCCGGTTTTGTTGTATCCTAAAAATGTAAATAACTTTAGTCTGACAAACAGATACAAAGATAAACAAATTGAAGTTAGAAAAGCCTGCTTGGAACTTCCAACTGGCTTTCTGATATTTGAGAGATATATGTCACCATATTCCTAACTTGCTGACTTTCATTTAGCTACAACAGTTAAAAGCAAGTGGTAAAATATGTATTATGTACTTGCATTTGCCTACTATTACTGTCCTGTAAGTTCAACTCAGAGTATACTGCATAACTTACCACCTACCAGCACAGATCTAATTCCACCATGGGTCCTCCAGACTTTTTATAGTCTCTTGGCAGGTCGGGCAGGAAATTTGTTCCCCAGTTTTTAGAAGTCCTGAAGCGATCCAGTAACTTCCGTTAACCCAGTCCTCTCAGTATCTAAAACTCTAACTTTACATGTTAAAAACTTACAACTTACTAAAACTAAATGTCATTTGAGTTATAAAATCCCATCTGGAGTTTCCAACCAACCAACCAACCAACTCTTTCACCCCTGGATACTGCACCCACTATGGCACACACTCACTCCTCCCCCTGTCCCTGTTTCATCTGTCAGATGTAACTCACCACACACACATTGCATAGAGGAAATATATAGTAACAAGTGAACACACGAGGCAGAAATAGGAGCTCAATCACTCCATCAGATCTCTCTGAAATGCAAGTATACAGCCATGGAATGCTAACAAGCCGCTCACCATTGCTTACCTCTCTAAATGTTGGGGCCCTTTCTGCTTCAACCCCCTTTTCCTTATTTTGTTTGGCAGCTTTTTTTCACCCAGTTCAATCTTTGTGCAGACACTGAGGCTCTTTCTTTTTCCCCGTCTTGTCTTCTTTACACTTCTACTCGTCTTCTCCAACTTTGATTTTCCACTCGTTCTGAACAGTGCTGCTCCTGCTCTTCCCCTTTCTTTGGCCCACTGTTGTGTCAGATGAGTTGGCTTCTTTCTTTTTGTTCCTCCTCTTCCCTCCTTCTCCTCCCTCACACCCTCCCTTCCTCTCTCTTGGTCTCTCTCTCTCTAAAACGGCTGCAGGAAACGTATTCTCTTGTTCTTTGTATTTCACCACTTGATTGGCTCTCTTTTTCTCTATCATTCACTCGCTTCACCTCCCTCGGAGTAGTCTTAATGAAGTGTGCTATAGTGTGTTTTTGGGGGGGTTGTTTATGTCTGTGTGCGTCTACAGTAAGTGAGTCAGACAATGACTGAGTCACCCAACCTGAATCTGTATGTGTATGTGTGTGTGTGTGTGTGTGTGTGTGTGTATGTGTGTGTGTGTGTGTGTGTGTGTGTGTGTGTGTGTGTGTGAATTGGCCTATTAACTATGTTTTAATATTTTACAAAGAAGTGCAAAGCAGCATGACCAGATTAAGAAAACTCCATCCCCTCATGCTTGTCTTTATACCCCCTCTCCCTCCCCTCAACAATCCCTCGGGATAGTTTGGTAGGCCTGCCTCCATCCGGTGTGTGTGTGTGTGTGTGTGTGTGTGTGTGTGTGTGTGTGTGTGTGTGTGTGTGTGTGTGTGAGTGTCAGAGATTCTTTGAAGTCAGAGACCCCTGAGGAAGAATTGTTCACACTTAGATATGCCGCTCTTGCTTCATGCTTTGCTGAACTTGTGAAACTTTGCTTTGCCAGAACATGCCATGTAAATAACTAGACAGCTGTTATACCTTGCAAAGTTTACGCCCAGCTGCAACCTGCAAGAAGTAATCCTATGTTAGTAATCCTATAATCAAATCTGTAAGGATACGAGGCCGATATCATGACAACACTGTGGAATCCTGTGATTAAAATGATAATAGCCATAAGAGGCAGAAAAAGTCAACAAGTGGAATAAGGTCCCTGTAAAGTAATGTTTATGTAGATTCACCATGCAGTGGCACAGGGAAAATCCCTATAGGAAAGTTAGAAGAATAGTAGAATGATTCTAACTCCAGCTCAGCCCTCTTCTTCTGGTCAGTTTCTCAAATAAAGAATCAGAAAGAATCCTGAAACGTTTAGTAAAGTAGACACAGTGTTCCCTTTGTTATTGATGTAAATGCATTTTGCTAAAGAAAATACTGTCTCAGTATAAAGGTAACTTGTTGCTCTTACAGCAAATTCACGATTTACCTTAAATGTGTCCATTATTCATATCATACTACAAAAGTACAAAACGTACATTTAAAATACTGTTGATTATAAATGTGTGGGAAAGCGCACTCAAGTACATTTACCTTGTTAACTTTGATGTGAATGAAATATTAGTTTAAGAAGTTGTTTTTGAAAAGGCATATTGTAGGCCACCCACTAGGGTCAAACTGATGCAAAATGAAATTGTCTCACCTCTAACACCTGCACATTTGTACTGCATCTGTAAAGACTGATTCAATGCAAAGCCGTATAAACGGTGAGTCAGTAATGGAACTATATAAGTGAACTCACTATTGTCAGCCTTGATATTTTGTTTAGTAAGGTCATGTTATAATCACTTTGGAACAGAGTTTCAGTCAGTACAGCTCTGCTTTCAAATACTGTGGCAGATTATATGCCCCATATGTAAAGCCAGCAGCATACTTTATTAATATTTGGCTGTGTTTAATGAGGCATTGATACATTTTGCATCGAAACATCAGCTTTGAAAGGGCAATACTCAGTAAAGTCGTCTGTTTCAGGTCTAGCATCACTAATCATGTTGTAGGCTAATAGGGTTTATCTAATATCTACACTTCTGCGTAACTGTATGAGTTTTATTTTGAAATGTATACCGGAAGTGTCTTGCCCCCTCGTGGTCACAGTGAGTAACTGCAGCTTTTTAAGTAAATATCTGTAGTTACGCATTGTGGCCACTAGAGGGCTGAATTACATGATTGTAAATTAACACGTTATCTGCACACTGCTTTTCTTTTTCTTTTACAGTTTTATAGAGGAGACACACCAGCCCGTTAATCGGCAGTCGGACAGCCTGGCGAGGTCGGTGACTCGAGTCTGTTCGGTGTGTCCCGTGCCGTCGTCCGTCCGAGGGGCCATCGGCCTTCATTTGGGCCGACCCAACATAGTCACTCGGTGTTTCTTCCCTCTGGTGGCCACAGTGCGTAACTACATGCCGATTGTAAATGTTTTATTTTGAAAGTACCTTTCGGAAGTACTACTACTTTGTGTGCATTTGGTTTGACTTTACTGGCAGTTGCAGTTCGTCATTGTAACCAAAGGAGGTCAGAAATACTCGTGATTCTAAATAATAACAGTATACAACACACAGGTTGTCCGGCTCAAAGACTGACTGTTTGTACTGTAAAGATTGTACCGCTAGAGGGGAATTAGTGTTTAGGTGCACAGCACAATTATTAATTGTCCTTAAAACTTACTTTCTAATGCAGAAAGAAAAATGTTTGTTAATTCAGTTGCGTTTTTTTTTTTTTTACCTCAATTTAGTTCTGACAATGTCAACGCCATATGTATTCAAAATCATCACGAGTAGTTCTGCCCTCGAGTGGTTAAAGTGAAGAACTAACACTCTACTAGTAAAGTCAAACGCAACAATATAGTAGTACTTCAATCATTTTACTAATGTTACTTCAGGCCCGGATTATCCATAAGGGCACTTGGGCCAGTGCCCAGGGGCACCAACCATTCACAACCAGTGGGGGGGCACCACATGACACAAGCTTTAACAATATTTTCAGTAAATGGTTATATTATTCCCTTGAAATTGTTGAAAGACCATACATTACTCGTTTATGAACACTAATTTCACAATAATAATAATAAATTATAAATAAATCAATATTACATGACCACTATCACTCCCCTCACCAAGCTGTCACAGTTGAGTTGGTCCACAGGTACGCACAAATGTATCATTTAGGGGGGGGGGTTAACAATAATCAAAAGTGTAAGTCTTTTGAGGTATAGTGCCCAGGGGCACCACATTGTCTTAATACGGGTCTGTGTTACTTAGTTTGTTAGACTTGCTGCGTTTGTCTTTTGACAATGTCTACTGGTTACAATGAAGTAAAGCCAAACGCAATAACATCGTATTATTTCTGGTTGATACTTTCAAAATATAACAATTAAAATTGACGTGTAGTTGCGCAGTGTGGCCACTGGAGGGCAGCACTACTTATTTTATCCATATATAATGCACGATTTCAAACAACCAGTATTGTAAACTTTGTGAATGCACGGTGGACCTAACATCTTAACGTAGTATTTGGAGTTTGCCAGTAAAGTGAATATTAATAGTAGTCACATAAGGTAGTTAGAGGTTAAGAAGAGAGGATTTCGACTTGATTCTTGATAATTGTTTCCGCTCCACTCCAGTCCACTAGGCGGCGGTAGTGGTTTTTTATAAGCTGGCTGCCAACCGCCCATATTTATAAGAAGAGGAAGCAGCGGCAGTCACTTGGTTGCTGTCTTCCTCGACAGAAACATCACGTTTAAAACTGGTAAGATTATATTATGAATATCAATCATTGCTTTGTGTGATAACATATTTAGACTACTAGAGTAGAGTAGTAATATAACTAACGTCACTGCAACCCACGGCCTTTCTGTTCTGCGAATGAATAACGTTAACATTCGTCGCTTATGCTTTCATGCTATCGTTAAACTTCAATTCGGTTTGATTAACGCTCGCAGTATCAAACTGCGAGAGCCGCCAGTAAACAGTTATGAAAAAAAAAACGATACGGTTTTGGTGGATGAATTGTATGTCGGATTTAACACCGAAATGAGGCTACAACTCAAATCATGTGTCCACTTCTAGGACACGGGTTGAACGTGGTGTGGTTGGGTTACTGCCGTGTTCCTTTAGCATGTACAGCAGCTGCATTAGCCGGTAACGTTGGGGCCTATTGCTAACTCCACGTGGTAAGCATGCTAGCTAACATGGTACATTAGCATAGTAGATACAAGTAGTAATCGCAAGATAAATATTAGCACAGCATGAATGATTGCATTTTAACGTAAATGTAATGTTGCTTGTATATGATGGGGTATCCACTTGTATGGCTTTAGCTGTCTCTCTCCCCTGATGACGTGCACTGGGCTCTGAGTCTGTCTGAAGAAAAACGTGCATCTTTGGCCCTGACAAGCCTGAGTTTCTGAGGAGAAAATAAGCTAATGTTGGTCTGGGTTATGGTCATGACTATACAGTAACACATGCTTTTGTCCTTATTCAGATTACTTGGAACAATTGGAAGCACTCGTAGACTGGACTCCAAATAGGTATGTAAAATGGATGTATTCTCATAATTATAAATGTCCTCAAGGCATCCAACAGCTCTACCAACTGAACACCCATTGTTTACAAAATCTTTTGGTGAAAATGTTAGAACAGAAATTTCATAGTGGACAAAGGTGTAGTTAACTGTGACCACCCGAGAGCAATGAACACTCATTTTACTATTAACTCTCACGAGCTAATTGAGTAAATCAGACTGCACACATGGGCATACTAGCACTTCTATCAAGGATATTAAAAATAAAACTTGTCTCAAGTAGTATGCGTTGAGCACATCACTAAAAATGATAAGATGGCTTTGTATACTAAATGGACGTTTATTGCTTTTGATTAGGGCTGCAACTAACTATTCTCGATTAATTAGTTTTTTTTGAGCTATAAAAATGTCAAAATGTGGATCAATGTTTCCCAAAGCCTAAGGTGACGTCCTCAAATGTCTTGTTTTGTCCAAAACTCAAAGATATTCAGTTTACTGTCACAAAGGACAGAAGAAACTAGGAGATATTCACATTTAACAAGCTGGAATCAGATTTTTTTTTTTTAAATAAAAAAATGACTCAATCGATTATCAAAATAGTTGGCAATTAATTTAATAGTTGACAACTAATCGATTCATTGTTGCACCTCTACTTTTGATGAGAGATTTGTTTGCAAATCTAGCTATACTTGTGCATGTCGGCTACTTTAGTTATTCCTGCCAGTTGTTTAAACTCAAACTGTCTCTCTCCCCTGATGACGTGCACTGGGCTCTGAGTCTGTATGAAGACAAACGTGCATCTTTGGCCCTGACAAGCCTGAGTTTCTGAGGAGAAACTACACAAATGAAAAGTGCAGTCAAAAGTGAGAATTATAACTCTTAAAATGGTATTTTCTTCTTTCTTCAGGTGTTGAAGTGAAGCCACTCACAGACTGGACTTAAATCAGGTTTGTCATAACGCAGCATCTCTTGGCCTTTAACTAGCAGACACTGAATGCTGATCTCTTGTGATGTATAGCACTGGGCTCAGAAAACTGGTGATGACAGAAGTGCAGTTCTGCCCTTGACAAGGCAGACTCTGATGAGATGATTGATATAAAAGATGTTTTAACCGTGTAGGATTTAGATTATTCTGACTGCTGTTTCCTGTTTATTTTTCAGGTACTGGTCCTCCCACAGACATCATCAGCTTTATAACTGTGTGTGGGTTGGGTGTTTTTTTTTTTTTTTTAAAGCAAATGTTAACCAGTATTCAATTTTAAATCCAATAAAACTTCTAAAAGTATTGTTTCTTCCCTTTTTTGTGCAATTATTTTTAAAACTCGTATAAACCATGTTTCAAATTGTAATTATTTGGTGTATATACAGGGTATTGATAAAATAGTGATACAGGATACATCTAATGTGGAAACGGTAATGTTGAAATTAAATTGGTTGTATTTTAAAATGAGACTTTCTATAATGTTCTAACATATGGAGTATTTTCTGTAGTGTACATTTTTGGTAACATTTGGGAAAACAATCTTAAGACTGAAAAGAAAGGTATTCCCCTTTAGGTGTGTGCACAATGCAAATCAATCATTTTCACCACATGATTACATTGCTTTGGTGAAAGGACAGAAAGGCTGTAATTTAATTACAGAGGAATTTACAGGAGGGTGTAATTTCTAGGTCCCTCCTAAACATGAAATCGTCACCAATTAAGTATATTATTGGTACATCGTATACAATGTACTGCAGCACTGGGCTAGCTTTATGCGCAGTGGTGTATGATGTAGTTTTTGTTTTTATGAATAGATTTGCAGTTATCTACTGTAATCATTTCATCTCATGTAGGGTTACATAAACGATACAATAACACACCATACCCAAATTCATTTAAAGCATTCTGTCTTGCCCCATGGTAAATATCAGATTCAAGAAATCACAAAACATAAATTACAACTTAGTTTCTGTATCTTTATTATAATTCTAACAATTTATGATCTCTTAAAACATTTGAAATTCATGTTTATATGAATGTGTATATGCGTATTACATATACATATATATTCTGTAAGTTACCTTTCATCAGTTCATATTCTCATTTTTTAAAAGATCTCTTAAAGGAAAAGAAATGCTTTCTATAGAGTCACACCGGTTCCCTCAGATCTTACTTTATCTCCTGACAGCAACCATGAGCCTCTATAAATTATAACTATCAAATGCAAAGAAATGATTGAAAACAATTCTCACCAGCCACTTAACAACATCCTTGTATCAGTAAGATATGTTTTTAGAATGTCTTATCCAAATAATTAATTGGCCCTATTTACACTAGCAAACGCTTTTGAGACCTGATAGAAACAAGTAGAAATGAGTTTGGACAGGAAGCCACATTCTGCTTGTTCATCTTTTCAGAAACATGCCCCTTTATGGCTTAAAATTACTTCAAAACCTTTAAAGGGAAATGTTAAAAAAACAACACAGTTGCTAATGGAAATAGGGTCATTGCATAATATGCTGGTAATAAACAATGAGCTGTGAGCATACTGGCACACGTCAGCAATGGCAGAAGGTGCTTTGTACAAAACAAGGAGATGCAAATGAGCGAAAACAGACTGTAGCTCTTAATACTGTCAGGTCAATAACAGTAGAAGGGGGCAGATGTAGAGAACGGGTCGAACTGTAAAGAAAGCAGAACAGTTAAATAAATACATTGTACCTTTTCATGTTAAACATTATTTGGAAGACAGAGATTCTTTAGAACTTTTGAGACTTTTTTACATCTTAAACCATAATTAGATGACCATCGTTTTCATCGTCCTTATTGCTATTTCCCTTCCCTTCAAATATAATCTCTCATTGACCACCAGCACAAAACAATTACAGACAAATCCACCTTAATGACCTGTGTTCATTCACATGCCCGTATGTTTGTGCAGTTTGAGCGAAATGATCTATGAAAACTCATTTACCTTTTTGCATAAAACAGACAAGACTGCAGGGCCCAGGAGAAGAGTAAACTCCCCTAACTACGCCTGATGTATAGCGTACGTTTGATATGTGTTCGAGGACTCAAAAGCGGCAGGAGAGGTGAAGTGTTGTTCAAGGTAGAGAGGTCATGAGAGAGCCCTTATATTTGATCTCAGCAGCAGTGAGAAAAGCAGGACTGTGGTTATAATGAGATGTAAATGTGCAGTGGAAGCTGATAGGAAAGTAAAAAGACTGCAGTGCAATATGTCACGTCAACACGCAGAAAAAGAATGAAATGTATGTATGTAATCAATCAAAAGGGGCTGTCTGTTAGCCAGAATTGAGAAGAGAAAAAAAAGTATAGCTTAAATAAAGTGATACATCATTTTCACTTATGTGTATCATGGGCATCCCCAGAGCAACAGTTGCTACACTTTTAGTATCTGCATATTAAGTGGCAACTAACTTTTAAAAGAGTGAGGAAATCATATTTTGAGGCCATAAAGGTCAACATGATATTGATTAAAGCTTCACAGTCTGTTGAAAGAAAAACAAAAGGGAGAACATGTGTCTAAAAATGTGCTTCACATTAAGTTGCAATGCTTCTTGTCACATAGAAGCAATGTTAAGGGTACCGTGCAAGAAATAATATGCATCTTTTTTCTATTCAAAAATACCTATATATACATATATATTTATATATATCACCAATACCGTCTTCATCACACAGTCAGAAAATACACTGACTGCACAAGAGCACCATATCAGGAACTCTCTGAAGCTTTAATAACAGTAAGGACGATGAAGTAATGATAAATAGTAACAATAAATCTCTTCATATCAATATCAGTATTCCAGTATTCCCATTTGAAGTTTAAAAATTGTAAGAACAATCATAGTATTAAAACTCGATATAAGCGGTGTCTCTCAGATCCCCTCGGCTGGGTGGCTGCTTGTTTCCTCCTGGATTTTGTCGAGAGAAAAAGGCCACTCCTGGAAGGAGCAGGGGCGATTGGGTGGGAAAGAGCAAGAAAATGGCAGTTTTTCCTCTTTCCCTCCCCTCTCCTTTCCAGTCTCACTCGGACGGAAGGTCTGAATGGTTGAGGAAGTCTTTCTCGGTAAATCAAATCCTCTGGGGTATTTCTCTTCACATTGTCACATCCAGTCTAACAGTTGAAAGCAGTCTGTCTCCTTTTGTATATCTTGGATCCAAACATATAGTGTGTCTATATATAAGGTGTCCCATAAACTCTTAACACAATCACTTGCAAGTGTGTGTGTCTACATGTTGGTGTATGCATGCAGGCATGTATAGTAGTAACTGGGGTGTGTGTGTGTGTGTGTGTGTGTGTGTGTGTGTGTGTGTGTGTGTGTGTGTGTGTGTGTGTGTGTGTGTGTGTGTGTGTGTGTGTGTGTGTGTGTGTGTGTGTGTGTGTGTGTGTGTGTGTGTGCGCGTGTGTGTATCCGTGTGATTCTTTGTTATTTTTTATTTTTATTTTGTTGGTCTGGGCACTTATTTTTGCTACAAATTTGTGATACAGTGACCAGTCTGTATATATGTCATTATAAGACTTAAGATGATAAAGAGCTATAGAGAAACACATAAGATCCTGATCACAGGACCTGCAGTGAGGACAGAGCCCTATCAGTGGTGAGGTAAAAACAAGACGTAACCAATCAAAGCTGAACACACAGACAGCCTCCTTAGTTTGAACCAAGTTATCCGTCTGAGCCCTCGTCACCTCTAAAAGACGTGGAAGCTGTCCTGATATACTGCCCTGCGTCGTCCTACGTTCACCATGCAGACAGACAAAGCCTCACATCTGCACACATTTACCCCCATTCACCCTCAAATATTCATCCTCAATGATATTCAGACAATTTAAAACTAACATCCACTCACACAGGGAAGGGTTGTCATTGATTGCACTCTTGGTGGGTGCCACTCATAAACCTGAGCAGCCGGCTGAGGGGGTTAAAAGACTACTCAACAAGATGCCTGCACGATGAAGGACACCTTTATCTTTTTCTCTAGCTCGCCAACAACACAACCCACTCTTCTTTTTTTATCGAACTGGCTTTAGATTGAAACCTCTCTCTTCAGCATTTGCTTCGGTTTTATCACTCATAATATCTGTCTTTGTATGATTTTCATATGATTTCTGGATGAAAGTTTTTGTGTTACTTGTTGATTGGTGTGACCGTGCATGCATGTGGGGAGTGTACTTGTGTAAATCAGCCTGCCACAACTGGGGAGCACCAGCCGGTGTCTTTATGGATCATCGGCCCTTCTTCCATCCCATCTTTCCATCTCCCTTTGGAACTTGACTCCCTCTTTCTGTCCTCTCTGTGTGAAATCTGTCCCCCCCTCATTTGTTGTGTGAATCCTCCATGGATAGCAGCAGTTGTGTTTTCCTCCCTCATTGACTCCCACCCCTCCTTCTTTCTCACTCTCTCTCTCTCTCTCTTTATGATTATGCGTTTGCAACCTCAGCTCCGACTCCCGTCGTCCCTCCTCCTCTCAGTCTGTCCATCCCGAGGTGAGAGAACAGAGATGGGGAATGGACTGCTGGACATCCTGAGGACAGAAGAACAGACATAGGACATAAGTGATGTTTGGTGTTTTTTGTGAAATGATTATCAATGGTGTTTGTTGTTTTGTAGCATAGTAGTGAGTTGTTTTCCCGTGACTCATCCATGTAAAGGACATCCTGGCCTTTACACAATATTTCCTTTGTGGTAGGGGGGTGGAGTCCATCACAACAGGAGTTGATGATGTGCACTAAACTTTAACCTCTGAATAGAACATCTTTGGTCAATGTCCTCTGTGGTGGACAATGAATCTGTTTTTGTATAAAATGCAAGGTACTTCAGGAGAAAGGTATAATTGTTTGAGACTTTTTAACCTTTAACCTTAGACTGAATTGCAGTACACAGTACACATGCAGTTGTCTGGAGAAGTTTGTTGATTTTGTTGATTGGTTAGTTGACCTGAGCCACGCCAGCGGCTGTGGTAGATTTGTACAACTGACCATTAATTATAGTGATGGGAAGTCTCTAAGTTGCTTTGGTGTTTGTAAATTCACTGCTTTAGGTGTGTGTATGGGTTAAAGTGAGGCATTGTAAAGCTCTTTGTCCTGTTTTCAGTTGAAAAGCATGATGCAAGTGCAATCCATTAACTATATTTGTTGCTTCAGAGTGTATTTTAGTCTATTCTTATATTATGTATTTTGTTAATAATAATAATAATAATAATAATAATATATATATATAATTTTTTTTCTTGAATTATGTACTGAGTATTTTCATTTATTTTATTTGTTGTGTTTATTTTATAGTCATATATATTTTCCCATGCAATGCCTGGATAACCTGCTCTGTAATATAAAGATTTTCAAATTTGGTATCAATAAAGAATGTCAATCTATCTATCTATGTACTGTCTGTCTGTCACAAAAAGTAATGAAAAAAGTCATAGAATAGCATGTGATTAAAAAAATCATAACAATTCATAGTATAGGACGATGCCATGAAAATGTCATAAAGTCATAAATAAATCATAGTATAATAGTATGTCATAAACAAATTCATATAGTATGACGAAAAATGTGTTAAAAAAGTCATAGTATATATACTGTAGTATGTCGAAAAAAGTCATAGTATAGTATGTCAAAAAAGTCATAGTGTAGTATGACAAACAATTTGATAAAAAAGTCATAGTATAGTATGTTGAAAAAAGTGATCAAAAAGTCATAGTCATAGTCATATGTCATATGTCGAAAAAAAATCATAGAATAGTATGTCGAAAAAAATCATAGAATAGTATGTTGTAAAAAGTGATAAAAAAGTCATAGTATAGTATGTCAAAAATGTGATTAAAAAAGACAAAGTATAGTACGTCGGAAAAAAGTGATAAAAAAGTCATAGTATAGTATGTCGAAAAAAGTGACAAAAACAACATAGTATAGTATGTCGAAAAAGTCATAGAATAGTATGTCGAAAAAGTCATAGAATAGTATGTCGAAAAAGTCATAGAATAGTATGTCGAAAAAGTCATAGAATAGTATGTCGAAAAAGTCATAGAATAGTATGTCAAAAAAAGTCATAGAATAGTATGTCGAAAAAGTCATAGAATAGTATGTCGAAAAAGTCATAGAATAGTATGTCAAAAAAAGTCATAGAATAGTATGTCGAAAAAAGTGATCAAAAAGTCATAGTATATTATGACGAAAAAAGTCATAGAATAGTATTTCGAAAAACCTAATAACAAAGTCATAGTATAGTATGTCGAAAAAAGTGATGAAAAAGTCATAGTATAGTATGTCGAAAAAAGTCATGGAATAGTATGTCGAAAAACCTAATAACAAAGCCAGAGTATAGTATGTTGAAAAAAGTCGTAGTATATTATCCTGAAAAAAGTGATAAAAAAGACATAGTATAGTATGTTGAAAAAAATCATAGAATAGTATGTCGAAAAAAAGTGATTAAAAAAGTCAAAGAATAGTACTTCGAAAAAAATTATAAAAAAGTCATAGTATAGTAGTCGAAAAAAATCATAGAATAGTATGTTGAAAAAAGTGATAAAAAAATCATAGTATAGTATGTTGAAAAAAGTGACAAAAACAACATAGTATAGTATGTCAGAAAAGTCATAGTATAGTATGTCAAAAAAATGATAGCATAGTATGTCGAAAAAAGTCATAGAATAGTATGTCGAAAAAAGTGATCAAAAAGTGATAGTATAGTATGTCAAAAAAGTCAATGTGTAATATGTCGAAAAAAGTGATCAAAAAGTCATAGAATAGTATGTTGAAAAACCTAATAACAAAGTCATAGTATAGTTTAGTCGAAAAAAGTCATATAATTAGTATGTCAAAAAAGTGAGAAAAAAGTCATAGTATACTATGTCGAAAAAAGTGACTAAAATGTCATAATATAGTATGCCAAAAAAAGTGATCAAAAAGTCAAAGTATAGTTTGTCAAAAAAGCCATAGTATAGTATGCCAAAAAAAGTGATAAAAAAGACATAGTATAGTTTGTCGAAAAAAAATCATAGAATAGGATGTTAAAAAAGTGACTAAAACTTCATAGTATAGTATGTCAGAAATGTGATAAAAAAAAGTCACAGTATAGTATGTTGAAAAAGTGATAAAAAAGTCATAGTATAGTATGCCGAAAAAAGTGACTAAAATGTCATAGTATAGTATGTTGAAAAAAGTGATCAACAAGTCAAAGTATAGTTTGTCGAAAAAAGCCATAGCATACTATGTCGAAAAAAGTGATAAAAAGTCATAGTATAGTATGTCGAAAAAAGTGATAAAAAAGTCATAGTATAGTATGTCAAAAAACTAATAAAGTAATGTCAAAAAAAGTGACAAAAACGTCATAGTATAGTATGTCAAAAAATTTGATGAAAAGTCATAGTACACTATGTTGACAAAAGCGATTAAAGAGTCATTGTAAAGCATGTCGAAAGAAGTGATGAAAGAGTCATAGTAAAGCATGTTGAAAAAAGTAAGAACAGACTGGAAGACAACTATACATCTTTTTGTATTTTTCATTCCTGTGTCTTTAAACCAATTGCTTCAGCCAGGAATCAAACACTCATCCCTCTGTCTTCCAATCTTTCACTTATCACCCTAAGCTATCTGACCTGACATACATGTTCATGTTTTCATCATTTGCCTCTGTCACTTAATATGTTGGCCCTCAAAAATTGCTGCAACACACAGGACTCGAACACTCAACCTTCTGTCTTCCAATCATTCTTTGATCCCTCTAAGCTATCTGATATGAAAAAAAAAAAATATGCCTTTGGCATGTTTGTCTCTTCCACTCAGTGTATCGGACCTCAAAACTGATATATGTAGGATTTGAACACTAAACCTTCCAGCTTTCAATGAGTTTCTGATCCCTCTAAGCCATGTGACCTGACAAGAAGAGAGCATGATTTTGGCATATTCATCTCTTTTACTTAGTATATTGGACCCTTAAAACTTTCTATCTTCCATAGTATAGTATGTTGAAAAAAGTGACAACAAGTCATAGTATAGTATGTAGAAAAAGTGACAAAAACTTCATAGTATAGTATGTCAAAAAATGTGATAAAAAAAGTCATATTATAGAATGTCGAAAAAAGTCATAGTATAGTATGTCAAAAAAAGTCATAGTATAGTGTGTGAAAAAGTCATAGAATAGGATGTTGAAAAAAGTGATAAAAAAGTGATAGTATAGTATGTCGGAAAAAAGTGATCAAAAAGTCAAAGTATAGTATATCGAAAAAAAGACAGAATAGTATGTCAAAAAAAGTAATAAAGAAGTCATAGTATAGTATGTCGAAAAAGTCATAGAATAGTATGTCAAAAAAGTCATAGTGTAGTAAGACAAAAAAATTGTTAAAAAAGTCATAGAATAGTATGTCGAAAAAGTGATCAAAAAGTCACAGTATAGTATATGGAAAAAGTCATAGAATAGTATGGTGAAAAAAGTGATAAAAAAGTCATAGTATAATATGTGGAAAAAAAGTCATAGAATAGTATGTTGAAAAAAGTAATAAAAAGTCATAGTATAGTATGTGGGAAAAAGTGATAAAAAAAATCATAGTATAGTATGACTAAAAAAGTGAGAAAAAGTCATAGTGTAGTATGACTAAAAAAGTCATAGAACAGTATGTCGAAAAAAGAGATAAAAAAAGTAATATTATGGTATGTTGAAAAAAGTAACAAAAGTCATAGTATAGTATGTCATAAAGAAGTCATGAAAAAGTAATAAAAAGTCACAGTACTGTGGCCATGTTACCTTACTTGGTAGAGCAGGCACATACTGTATATATATAGGTTTACGCCTCAACGCAGAAGGTTCAGGATTCGAGTCTGACCTGTGACGGTTTCCTGCATATCTTCCCCCTCTATCTTCCCTTTCACGTCTAGCTGTCCTATCCATTAAAGGCGGAAATGCCCAAAAAAATAATCTTAAAAAAAGTAATAGTTTTATATGTCATGAAAAAGTCATGAAAATGGTCATAGTGTACTATGTCGAAAAAAGTGATAAAAAAAAGTCATAGTAAAGTATGTCGAACAAAGTCAAAGTATAGTATGTCAAAAAAAGTCATAGTATAGTATGTAAAAAAAAGTCATAGTATAGTATGTCAAAAAAAATGATAAAAAAATTCATATTATAGTATGGCGAAAAAAAGTCATAGCATAGTCTGTCAAAGTGAAAAAAGTCAAAGTATAGTATGATGAAAAATGTAATAAAAAAGTAATCGTATAGTATGTCATAAAATTGCATTAAAAAGACATAGTATAGTATATCATGAAAAAGTAAGGAAAAAATTCATAGTATATTATGTCGAAAAAAGTCATAGAATAGTATGTCGAAAAAAGTGATAAAAAGTCATAGTATAGTATGTCAAAAAAAGTGATAAAAAAGTCATAGTATAGTATGTCGAAATATGTGATAAAAAAGTCATAGTATAGTATTTTCATTAAATGGCGGAAATGCCGCAAAAAAAAATTGTAGCACAGCATGTCATAAAAAAGTAATGAAAAAAGTCATAGTATTATATGTACTGAAAAAGTCATAGTATAATATGTCATAAAAAACTAATGAGAAAAAGTCACAGTACTGGCCAGGTTTGCTCAGTTGGTAGAGCAGGCACCGATATATGTACAGGTTAATACCTCAATGCAGAAGGTTGAGGGTTCGAGTCTGACCTGTGATAGTTTCCTGCATGTCTTTCCCCTTTCATGTCTAGCTGTCCTATCCATTAAAGGTGGAAATGCCCCAAAAAATAATCTTTAAAGAAAAGTCATATGTCATGAAAAAGTCATAGTAAAGTATGGCGAAAACAAGTCATAGCATAGTCTGTCAAAGTTAAAAAGTCTTAGTATAGTATGATGAAAAATGTAATAAAAGAGTCATAGTATAGTATGTCATAAAATTGCATGAAAAAGTCATAGTATAGTATGTCATGAAAAAAGTCATAGTATTACAGTATGTCATCAAAAGTTATAATACATTTATAGTATAGTATGTAATAAAAGTCATGAAAAAGAAATTGAGGAAAATATGCCATAAAAAATGTTATTAAAAAGTCATTGTAGTATAGTATGTAATAAATAAGTCATAGTATAGGGAAATTTTGATTTACATACTTTCCCTCTTGTTATTTATTAAACTGTTATATATATTATATTCTCTCTCTCTGTTAAATTAAACTGCTGTGGATATTGTTAAGAAACCATAACACTACTTGAACTCTAAACAAGATAACATGGAGCCATTGCGTGTCCTTGTCTGAGCACGGTGTGTTCATGCCCTCCCGACCAGATAGGGGAGACGTCATCGACTCTGACAAGGCAACAACTGACGACATCAAACTCTGTCTCATGATTGTATTTCACACATAAATAAACTACTGTAGAGAGCTTTTCGTTAGGTCATTGTCTGTACTATTCTGTAGTGCGGAGAAGGCCTCCTCGTTGGGTTCTCGAGTAAAATGAACTTTATTATAACTTCAGTGGTCTCTGTCTATTCTTGATAATGTAATTATTCTAACAAATTGGTCCTTCGTGGCCGGGTCCCAAAAATCCTTCCTCACTTCCAGGTTTCGGGTCCTGAAAACACCGTGCATGGGGGAGTCATTTGGTGACTTCTTAAACAATGACCTCCGGCTTGAATTGCTGTTTCTTAGAGAGGCCAGTTCCTGCTGGAAGTGAGAAAAGGTGACGGGACATTTTTTGAACAGCAAGGACAGGACCACTGAACAGACCTAGGTGAGATAAATTTGATTTCTATCCGGACAGACTGCTTGTTTAAAAACAGTGATGATGTCTTTGATGCCTAGAGTATATAAGTGTTAACCCTAGCGGCGGGACAATCAGAGAAACGAATAAGTAACAAGTAGGTCGATAGGAAAAGGACAATATGTCTCTTGTCTTGTGGGAAGACTACTGAAATAAAAATATCTCCTTAGAACAGCAGAGAAGAAACCTAGTCAAGATAAATTTTGTTTCCTTGACCAGAAAGACTTATACTTATTTAGACAAAACGGTGATGATGACTTTGATTTCACTAGGGTATTCGCTTTCTTTAGTGCCACTGTAGGAATTGTACAACTTGCAGGTGAATATCTGGTTGGAGTTTATCTAGTGACAAGACAATCAGAGAAACAAAGCAAAAATGAGTATGTATATGGTATGTCTGGTAAAGGTAATACAAATATCTAATGGTCTTATGACAACTAGTTCAAAGCCTGTGTGAGGAGGCTGCGGTAAAACAGGAACTCCGTGCAGCACGTTAAAGGAGCTCGCTACTCCAGGAGACAGAGGACGACTCGAGAGAAAATTTAAAAAATTTTAAAAAAGGAGGTGAAGTTAAACTGTAATTGCTTGATTGCTATAAGAGTGTCTCCAGTGACGAGATTCACTGCACAAGGTACGCAGCTCGTGTGAACTCCATACATGCTACCTAGCTCTTAATGAACTCAAGTAATTCAGGAGGGTAGTTAAAGATAAAAACTTACACAAAAAGTAAGATATAATAGAAGTTAAAGATAAATCTTATAAACAGTAAGAGATAATACTTTTATACTATAAAGATAATAATATATAATACACTAATATACTTTGTATATTTAAGGGGTACACATTGTTGAAAAGAGTGTAGGAAAAGTGATAGGAAGAAAAAGTAGAGCCGTTAAATGAGCAAGAGCATTAGAGAGAGAGAAGTACACAGGATGACAGTCTATGAGAGACTGGCTCAGATTTCACAAGCAGCCATGCCCAGCGAGGAGGAGTCTAAGAAGACTGTCACTGAGCTGCTGTAGCGCACACACATAGAAGCTACACAGACTAAAGAGCTACTAGAGAGCTAAATGTACTTTTAAATTAGGATAATGGGTTTCCTATAGATGGATGGTATAGGAGTTAAATTTAACAGTTACTTTCACTCAGAAGTCAATTATATTTGACCTACTTCTTGCCTTTATCTGAGGGATATTTAAATGATAGTTTTCCTATTAATTAAGTAAAATGTGTTTTTTCCAAATGCCAAAAGCTGATGAAAATTGTGAAAATACAAAAGTAAAGTACAGTTGAGTAGTAGAAGTTTGAGCTGCTGTAAACTAGGATATATTTCCCCAGTGTGGGCTAAAGAAAATCTTTCTTAGCTTATATAGGTTGATTTATACAGTTGATTTTTGATTTCAAAGACAAATTATGTCATTTTTAGGAATGACTAATTTCTTCAAAAGACAAAAGAGTTAGTAGCAGAGTTTTGTCAAATGCTTCCAGATATTATTGTAATCTGACATATTTTGGTTAAGACAAATTGGGATTTTTGTACACAGAACGTATGTTTATGAAATATGTTTTATCAAACTGCCCGACAAACAAATAGACCTAAAAGTCCAGCTGAAATGATTAGTTGCTTAATCACTTAGTGACTGACAGAAAAGAGATTTGATCATTTCCAGTTTCAAAAATGTGAGGACTTTTCTGTATTGTTGCTTTTTAATACCTTAAGTACATATTTTTATGTTACTTTTCTTACTTAATATTTCTAATGGAATATTGCTAGTAACAGAATATTTTTACAGTTTGGAATTAGTACTTTTACCTAGGCAAAGAATTGGAATACTTTGTCCACTATAACTATCTGTTAAACCTTATTGAATTGACTAACCCTAATTACATTTCAACATTTTTGAATACGTAGAAAAGCAGTGTGTTTAAATGCAAAAAAGGAGAACTCCTCCTTTGTTTCAGAGGCTCAGAGAACAGCCAAGGTTAGGGACTTCCCAGATAATACACACACATACACACACACACACACACACACACACACACACACACACACACACACACACACACACACACACACACACACATATAAGAGAAAAACAGGAGTTGTACATGTGCAGGTTAGGCTCAGCAATCATCTTAATACACTGAGGTACAGTTTTTTACATACATTATATAATGTGATATGGTCCCATATCAGGTAACAAATTGGATAAATAGACTTCAAATTAGAAGTGCTTAGGGTTGCTCTATAGGCCTAAAAACTTTAATTCATAATGACTTTTAGAACTTCCAGACAGCAATTAGTATTACTTTGTGTTGCAAATTAAACCCAAAAATACAATAAACAACTAATTTGTGTGTAATTCATCTGAGTTTATGAATTGAGACAATATTGAAACCGATACAGGTTGAGATGAGATTCCATTTATTTTGACTAGTGAGTTTTTTTCAGTAAAGCTGCACTTTAGACTTTGTTTGTATTTTGAGTTGCTATATCACAAATTGTTTAAACTAAATTATTAATTGATATTGATGATCTTTTTCTTTTAAAGAAATTATTTATTGGATTTTTTGTTGCTTTTATACAGGTTTTGCTGTGTAACACAAGACAGTGTTAATGGCTAAACCACTGAAACAGATCATTTATATATGCTGCTTATTGAGTTATGAGTTTTGTCATGCCTCAAACAGGAGGGATATAGTAGCAATAATAAATAAGGTGTTTAAAAAATAAAGTGTTCACATTATTTTGATTTTAAAACTACTCTAAAGATTTTTTTTGTTGCAAAAACACAACCCTTAAGATAAACTGAGGCCTAAAAGAGAACAGTTTCCAAAAACCAGTGTTTCCTTTTCAGCATATTTGTATGTATTTTATAGAGTTAAACCAGCATGAGGGAAAGAAATGCTGTTTTAGAATTACTGATGTTCACTAAAATAAGTAGAATTTTTTCCAAGTGATAAATATTGATAAAAGAACAAATATTGCTTCTCTGAGTTCTGTTTTGTGCCACACAGTGTCTCGATGTGTCAGAGATCAGGTCCATCTCACTCCCCCTCCAGCTGCAGGACCGGTGACAAACTGTACCAGAAGAAGAAGAACAACAACAACAACCACCATCACAGCACCTATATGATAATGGTTCGTGGTTTGGCTACGGTTCTCGGCCCAGAGAGGAAGGGATGGTGGACTAGTGCTAGCCGTCTGGTTGTGACTTCAGCATCTGGAGATGTACTGTGCAAACCAAAGAGCCAGCAGCAAACCACATGCCCTACCCAAAGCCTTGATGAACATTCTGTGATGAACTGATGACGCTGAAATAAGAAGGCTTCGGAGGGGTCAATCATATGACCCCGAGACCTGTTTCACCAAAGAAACAGACACTCAATCCTACCTGGAGGTACGGACCACCATCAGACGTCCTGATCTGACGCATCTGACGCATTATGAAGTGGTACACAGACTCACATTCTGAAAATACACATATATTTTGATCAAATGAAAAGTTTTTTACATGGGTTAAATTTGATCCCAGAAGCTGTTTGCAGTGTATAATTGATCTGTTCATGTCTTACAGATTCACAAACAACTGACAATGATTGAGATCAACATCTGATTAAAAATGTTTAGTATTGACGTGAATGACTGAGAAATTGCAGAATTCTTATTCATATTCTCATTTTATATTGAATTATTGAGGATGCAAAAGTAAAAAAAAAAAAAAAAAAGTTGGGAGAAGGCCTCCTCGTTGGATTCTCAGGTAAAATGAACTTTAATATAACGTCTGTTTATTCTTGATAATGTAATGATTCTAACACATACCATAAAAAAGTCATGAAAAAAAATTAAGAAAATATCATAGTATGTCATGAAAATGTCATGAAACAAGTCATAGAATAGCATGTCATTAAAAAAATCATAAAAGGTATAGTATAGTATGTCAATAAAATGATGAAAAAGTCATAGTATAGTATGTTATTAAAAGTCATAAAAACGTTATTGTTTGTCATAAGAAATTCATAAAAGTCATAGTTTATATGCCATGAAAGAAGACATAGAATACCATGTCATTTAGAAAATCATAAAAAGGTATAGTATGTCATAAAAAAAACTCATGAAAAAAGTGATAGTATAGCATGTCATGAACATCATTGTATAGTATGTTATTAAAAGTCATAAAAAGTTATAGTATGTCATAAAAAATTCATAAATGTCATAGAATAGAATAGAATAGTACTCATTTAAAAAGTAATAGTATATTATGCCATAAAAAGTCACAGTATACTAGTATGTCATAAAAAAGGTCACAAAAAGTCATAATTTATAGTATGTTATGAAAAGTCATGAAAAAGTCTTTGTATAGTATGCCATAAAAAAGCAAAATAGCATCCAAACACGGATTGACTGTAGCTTTAGCCAGACTGATATTTTATGTTCTTCTGGAAGTAGTAAGGGTGGGCTGCTTACATTTGGTAACCTTTTTCTCTCCTGTTTAGCTGAGTTAGGGAGGTTAGTAGTTGTATTTTGGTTTACTTTATTTCTTCAGGTTAGATTGGATCTTACATTAGATTTTTTTTTGTTGGCCTTGGCTCACCCTGAAGTCTGACCAGGCTCCAAGTATGTTTATCTGAATCTGTAAATAAACTAAATCCTTTCATATTCAGTGATCATTCTCTTTGGCTGCTTGGGACAGGAGAAGATGAGGCTGGTTCTTGTTGTGTCTCAGCCACCCCTAGACATAAATGTCACATAAAATTCACGGTAAAGTATGCCATAAAAATGTCACAATATAGTATGTCATAAAAATGTCATAGTACAGTATGTCATAAAAAGTCATAGTATAGGATGCCATAAAAAGTGGTAAAAAAAAGTTATAGTATGCCATAAAAAAGTGGTTAAAAAAGTCATAGTATAGTTTGTCATAAAAATGTCATAAAAATCATACAAAGGTTGTAGTATAGTATGTCATTAAAAAGTTCTTTTTTTAAAGTCATAGTAGTATGTCAGTAAAATGTTAGAAAAATCATAGTATAGTGGCATGTCATAAAAATATCATAAAAAGTCAAAGGCTGCATCTTATGTCTTTTATTTGATAGCTCGTTGCTCCTCGGTTGAACCAGAAGTTGTTCTGTCCCTCTTCCGTGAAGTCTGTCTCTAAGCCCTTATTTCTACCCCGAGGAACGAGCATCGAGGAGGGATCACAGAGGAGCTATAAGTGAGGATACACGAGAGCAGCCTTCCCGGAAGCCATGCAGTTGAAAGGGCTGCTAACTCCCCCCATACAGCTGACAAATTATACGCATCAGAGGAAAGGACGTCTCATCCCTCTAAACACATTTGCTCGTTCCCTCTGTCCTCCCACGATTTGCTTGCGTCTCTCACGTGCTTCCTCACTGGGACGGACTAAGACACGAAGAATGAAGGCAGGTGGAGGAGCCGGGGATGCAATTTAAGAGAACTGAGATGTACCTATGGTATATAGTATGTCATACAAAAAGTTGTAGTACAGTAATGTATGCCATAAAATGTCATAGTAGCCTATAGTATGACGTCTTTGAACGTTAGCCTGAATCACAATTAATTGCGTGAATTGTCATCAAATTATTTAAATTGGCAGGCTTTAATGAGCAAAAGGCTAGTGCGAGGTTAACAGCAGATTTCTACAATAATATCTAAATCATGCGATCACAATGTTAAAATAAACTAAACAAAAAATGTTCCAACACCACTGATGGATAGCCGACTTTAATAACTTCCTTGCAGTAAAGTGATGACATTCTTTTTATGTAATGGAATCTCATTTTATGCACAAAAAAAAGAGTCAAACAAAAGCTACTTCAAATTCCATAGTAATACATGTTGTAATGCTACTGGTTGTTAATGTATTATATTTTTGAGAAGTGTTTTGGTTACATCAGGGCATTTTAGATGTGCGATTAACTGTTGTGTTGAGTTGCATGTTGGTAAAAAGAATTGTGAAGTTTTTGAAAAATTTAACTGAAAAATGCATGTAACTAATTTTAAATATTCCAAATAATTGAGATGGTCAGTGATGATAGAGAATTAAAGCCATACCTGTCCATAACGGCCCTCAGGGCCCGTTCTATGTTCATGCGGTGGCCTACACGTGTCACACCTAAATCCAGATAGTCGTCCTTGGTTAGGGAGGGCAGGTGGGTGCCGTCAATCTCGTTGTCCAGGAAACGCTCTCTGTGCTCACCCAAGTTCAGGTATCCTAGCCAGTCTGCAACGTCATACTTGGTCCAGTAGGGCAGCGGCTTGGAGGCAAAAGGCTTTGTAGGGGAAGGGGGCGGTAGATGGGGATAACTCAGGCATGTAGGCGGAGGGTGAGGGTGCAGGGGCGGAGAAGAGGTCCCGGACAGGAAGTGAGTTGGAGAGAGGGATCGAGAGACAACTAAAGTAGAGTTTGGAGGAGGAGGGGCACCAGAGGGGGCAAACAGGGGAGGAGAGGGTGAGAAGTAAGGATCTCCAAGAGGGTTCCCAGGTGATGGTGGGGTGATTGAACCTCGGAGGTCATACATGGCACTGTATAGAGGTGTGGTGGGGAGGAGCGGAAGGGATGATGGCCGGGGGGGACCAAGCTTTGGCCTCTCTGACGGGGAGATGAGGGGGCTGGGTGCTCGCCTACGCTGTAACATGTGTGATTCTGCTTTACGGGAGTCGCGACTGGGGATGAACTGGAATTCTAGGGCTTTGGTCCGGTAGACAGGTCTGTGTTTGGGAGAAGTGGGGTAAGGGGCATAAGATGTCGGAGACAATGGGGAATGTGAACGTGGAGGCTGGCAGGCAGCTGGAGGTTGAGGTTGAGGAGATGGGGATCGTCCCCAGTTGGGGTACTGGGAGGCAGGGGTGGGGGACGGGGATAACGATGGTTGCGATAATGAAATCGGTGACGGTGACAAGGATCGAGCTGAGGGGGGGCTCAAAGCTGAGGCTGAGTCTTCTGAAAATCTGTGAATGGAGAAGGAGAGAAATTGACAAGAGAAAAGCATGATAGAAAACAGAAAACGATTCAATGAAAAATATGCACACACATTAAGGAAAATGTTGGTCAACATTGACCAGCAATTTTTAGAACCCATGGATTTAAATGATTTTATACTGTCAACAACGTGATTGTGTTCAACATTATAGATTAATCAAGCTTAACAAGGTTTCCTCTCCTTCCTTACTGTCTCAAAACCGGCTGTAAATTTAAGCAGGTGTCAATGTTCTTCCTGACAGAAAAAAGGAGTGTGGAAGGGGCTCTATTACCTGTTTCTGCTTCTGAGAGAAACACATGGAAAAAGCCAGAGAAATAAAAGGAGAGGTTTACACAGTATAGACATAACACTTACACAAGACATACAAAGAAGGTTTTTCACAGAAGCCCTGAACATCAATTGTGAAAGGTACAGAATTCACAGGTGGCACAGTAATAAATTTGCACAGGTGAGACATTAATAGAATGACAATGCCGTGCATCAACAACAACAAAAACTGTAGTTCATGCTGTGACATCGAAAAACATAAAGCCAAAGTTTTCACTGATGTGTACCTGTGTCTGCCTAGAGGTCTCTGGCTGCTCCAGCTGTCCTTGGTTCTTTGCTGCAGTTTGCTGCTCAGCTCATTTATGATGCTGGGCTTCATACTGGATGCAGGAGGGTAAATCTTTTTCCCCTCTAAAAGTGACCCAGACTGGTCACCGGCCATCTGCCCCTCGCCCCATAGAGGCTTCATCTCAGGAGTGCGAGGGCGATCAAAGTACGGTGAAATAGGACGTCCCAAATTTTGCACGTCCCTCACTCCATACCCATCCCGGCCACTTTCATCCACTCCTTGCTCGACCTCATCCTCTTCCTGCTCATCTCTTCGTCTGTGTGAGTGGAAGGATGCAGGAGCAGTGCTGGTCTGTCTGTGTAGATCACTGGTGCGACCTCCTTCTCTGAACCTGTTGGTTTTTGGATAGGTGGAGGCTGCTGCTGTGGCATTCTGCATCTCAAAAGTTTGTCCGTCCAGGTAGCTCATGTAAGACTCCAGAAAATCTCCTCCCCTTTCTGATTCCCCTGTTCCGCATCCCATCCGTCCTCCTCTCTCCCCTCGGTCCAGTCTGTCTCCACGGACACTGGCCAGGATGCTATCGAGGTGGTGGTCACTGCTGCTGCGGCTGTCCAGTTCCTCAATCCCAGAGTCCACCACCGTCTCTTGGGACTCTCCTTTCTTAGTAGCGGGGGGAGGACGATGGTGCTCCCCTGTCCTGCGACTGCCGGTGATGGCGGTGGAGGATGTTGTATGTGTGGTATGTGTGGTATGTGTGCGCTCGTGGTAGAGCTGAGTGGAGGTGTTTGTTGTGGTGGCAGCAGCAGTGGTTGTAGCGGCACAGCTAGCGGTCGTGGCATGTGAGGCAGTGCCCCTAAGTGGAGCAGAGGTGGCAGCAATGGAGGAGGGCGTTGGGTGACCACGGTAGGCCGGGGGAGGTGCGACTGTGTGCGGGGGAGGCGTGGGGGAAGAGCGCCCAGGAGTGTGAGAGCTGTTGTAGAGGTGGTGGGGGTGGGACATAGAAAAGGGTCTGTGATAAGATCCGGGAGGAGGCGGTGGTGAAACTGACGGGGGAGGCGGAGGTCCCGCTATCGAGGTGGGCTGCAAAGTAGAGGGAGAGTGAGGGTGAGGGGGGTTGGGTGACGTTTGGGAGGGGGAGGTAGCGGACTGAGTCAGGTTAGCCACCTCACTGTCATAAGATGTAAGGCTGGAGGCAGTGGAGTCCCCTGCTTGAGGTGAGGGCAGGGGTGTATGAGCAGGAAACCCACTTACAAATGATTCTTTTTGAGGGGGTGGAGGGGGTGGTGGTGGAGGAGGAGGTGGAGGTGGAGGGGGTGGGACCTGCTGTTGGCGGGATGTCAGGCTGTTGGGGCGCATCCCGTGTTGTGAGTACCCTGATATTCCCCTGTCGAAGCTGTTAGCAAACTGTAATGGAGGTGGGAGAGGGTCTGCGTAGACAAACTCATCGTCCACATCAACTGAGGGGGCAGGGGGAGGAAGAACCATTATACCAGTCCCAGTGCTCCCAGTAGTGTTCGCTGTCTGCTGAGTACTGGTAGGTGGAGGAGAGGGAGGGGTGAGGGACAAGATATAGGCATCAGCTTGGCTTTCCATCCTGAGAAAAGTGGGCCTCCGAGGCTGCTGAGACTGGGACGCCTGCTGAGCAGAGCTATCAGCGGCTGCCGCATTTGCAGCAGCCTGCTCTGCCCTCCTCATGTAACCCTCTCTCTCTTTGTCCCTCTCTCTTTCTCTTGACAGCTCCCTCTCCCGTTCCCTCGACCTGTCCCGCTCCCTCTCCTTGTAGGTTGGCTGATACGGCTGAGACTGGTAGTGGTGTGTGTGGACCGTTTTGTCCTCAGAGAAGCGAACTCTTAGCCCCTCACGAGCCCCTCCTCCTTCCCGCTCCCTCTCTCCTCCACCGCCTTCCTCACTCCACACACTCCCAACTCCTCTGAGTATTCTGGGTGAGGGTGGGCGTCCAACAGTGGCTGTGGTAGCAGCCAGAGAAGACGAGGTGACCAGGTAAGAAGAGCTGGAGGACTGTGCGGTTGACGACACAGGCTGAGAAGTGACAGTAGACGAAGGAAACATCCCACTTGACATCTGTCGGGTAAAGTGGTGCTCTGTTCCCCTCCTTAACCTGCTGTCATCCCTCAGAGCACGCTCTCTGGCAGCCAGGGCGAGGCCTAGTGGCGACGTGGGGTCAAGAGCCTTTCCTGTTAGAGGGTGAATGAATGTGGTGGTACTGGAGGGTGCTGGCTGCCTGCCTGCTGCTGTGTACAAGTCAGTAGGCACAGACTTAGGCTGATAGTCCAGGGCAGGTGAGGAGTACTCAGGTAGGCCAAAGGCTGGAGGCATACTGCGGGTGTGATGGATAAAAGTATCCCCAGAGAACATGCCCTCGTCAATAGACTTGGACGGGCGCAACCGTGTTGATGAACTTTCACCCTGTGTGTTAAGCTGTTGCTGTGGCACTTGAGTCCTTGTTATTCCATCACTCACTCCCCCAAGACTTACATCCTCCTCAACAGACATGAACAATGAGGCACTCTTTCTGCGGGCTTCATGAAACCGTTCCCTGTCTCTGCGAGCTGCGCCAACAATGGCAGCCCCAAACTGGCTGGTAAAGTCCAGATTATCCTGGGCTCGCATAGAAGGCAAGGACGGAGGCGGCGGTGCTGGGATGGAAGGGGGAGAAGGGGGCTGTGGAGCAGGAGTGGAGGGAGGAGGACCATGAGGCGTTTTGGCTTCATCTGTCTCCCCTGATGTAGGAGCGTCGGCCTCTACACTACTGCCCTGGCTGCTGCGTCCACTGCTGCTGGTTGAAGGGGCCTTGACGATAATGGTTGGTATGGGGATGGAGCTTTTCTCCACCGAGCCTTTGCCCCCCATTGTACCCTGGGCCATGCGCAGGTCCTCTACCTTGGATTGCTTCACCAGGGGGCCTTTGCCTCTCCGGGCCCCTCCTTTAGGACCGCCTGCTCCAGCCCCAGCTGCACTGCGGTCTGCTCGCTGGGGTTGACTCTGGGTAGTCTGTTGTTGCTGGGGCATTACAGTGGCAATGCTGGATGGAGGGACAGCGGTGCTGTAGCCTCTCCTTAGACCTGCAGCCTTGGTCCCTCCACTAGCCCCTATGCCAGCTCCAACAGACTCCCCAGTATACGCAACCTTCCGTGAAGCAGTCCTGCTTTGAGCAGTATGGGCAGCTGCGTGTGCATACGAGGTTGTGTTGTCCACCGCTCCATCACTGGGGCCAGTGCTGGGACCACCGGCCCTTTCCCTGCCCCCATGTGTGAAGTGCACTGACTGGGAGTAGGGCTGGTAGTGTGCAGAGGTGGACGTGGACTGTGAAACGGAGACAGAGGGCTGCTGGGATGACTTTGCTCTCCAACCTAGTGGAGGAGCAGAGGAGAATGGAGGGTCTGGTGGAGCTGTGGTGGGAGGAGGAGGGATTTCGTCTGGGCCAGGCACCGACAGACTGCGAGCAAACTTCATGGCTGGAGGATGCAGGTACTGCCTCTCCTCCTCAGGCACCCCTACAGTACAGCATTCACAAATGGAGAAAAAACAAATTGGGATGAAATAGGGATTTACAGGTAGTACAATAGAGAGTGCGATTAAGAGGCTGATGAAGAAGAAAAGGAGAAAAGTTTTGGGGTGAATAAAAGTGGAGAGGAAATGGAGCCAGAAAAAAGGAGGGCTGAGGGTAATCTATGAGAGTGTCTGTCTAAATCTGACTGCCCATCTACCTGTCAGCGAGTCTGTCCTCAATTCTTATGTCTGTTAGTAGGTAAGTCAGTTAGTGCTATATATAATTCCACAAACAAGTAGCAACTGGGCAGCATTTGTTTACAAACCAGAAAATAATCCATCAGAATAAAACTAGGAGATTATTGGCACTACTGTATATCACAAATAGTAGTTGGGTGAGTAAAAGACAAACAGTACAGTACAGGTATAGTAAGTTAAACAGGTAAGTGTATAACATACAACCAGCTACAGATACAAAGTGTGCACTTTGGCCACAGACAACACGTGGTTGGCCACAGACAAACAGGTCAGCACAGTGTAGACCTCAACTGGTCCAGAGGACAGACAGACAGGCGAAAGGAGGGGCAGACAGAAAAAACAGACAGCCTCACCGATGGATTTCTGCCGCAGCATACCGTGCGGTGGGCCGTGACCTGAGGTGTACTGGCCACGGTCGTAGCCGAGGCCCAACCCAGACGACATCATCCCCATCCCGGAATGATCCCCGTAGTTTTGCTGAAATGCCAAAAAGGAGCATGTGAAAGAAAGTGGAGAGTGACACAAGACTTAATCGTACAGTACATGTGTAAAATAATAAGCTAAAAGAAACTAAAAACTGTGTATGGGGGACTCCTTTGCATGACTGGTTCAGAGTTAGTGTCACATGCCAGTTAATGCAGGTTTAAATGAGTCAACAATAAAAGACTGAAAATAATAAAATATGTTGCTGCAGACATTATCATTAACAAATCTTCAGACTACACATTCTGCTCCACACAAATGTGAAAATTCCTTTTGTGCTGTCCTTACGTTGGTTCATGTGTTGTTTATAACAGGCCATGTGATAATACCTGTCTCCAGTGTATGTTTATGCAAATATATGGGTCTCAGTCAATGGGGATCTTTAACTTTTCAAACCTTTTGATGTAGGAATGAGGAGAAACTTGACCAAGTTTTGCTTCCATATTCTTTACATCTATATTCCATATTCTTTGCTGTCTCTTACTAAAACTCATTGTCATGTTAGACAGGCACTCTTCTCAACCTGATGACCAGTCCCAGTCAACACAGGAACACACACATAAATATAATGTAGTATGTTTCACAATACACACCTCATTGCCATAGAAACTTCGCCCCCTGTCTCTTTTTGGCCCCTGTCCCCGTGTCCCCGGCGTCTCGTTGGTGCTGATTGTCTGCTGAGCTGCTGCAAGAATTTCATCTAGTTTATCTGAGAGAAAAAAGACAGCGAAAGAAAGAGAGAGAGAAAAGGGACATACAGCAATGAAACAGAAAGATGGACAGCAACAAAATGAAGGAAACAATGTGTGGAAAGGGACACACTTGATGAAGGAGGATGAGAAAGAGTGGAAGAGATTCAGGAAACATCCACTGACAAACATGAGCTCCCTTACTCAAAGCCATCTGATAGACTGTCCTCTTCTTCTCTGTAACTTGTGAGGATTCAAATTCTAAAAAAAAAAAAATACTCGGAATAAGCCCAATAAGTCACTTGAGCGGTTATTGCCAAGTCTTTTTGGACAGACATAAATACAATGCCTTAAGTGAGAGTGTACCAGAGCATACCTGATTTTTTTTTCCAAGGGGTAGCAGCTGGAAGGAGGACAAAAGGAGACTTAAGTTTTGGCAGGAGTGAAAGTGCGATAGCATTGTTACAGTGAATACTAATCATATTCACCGGAGCCTGACAAACTGAGTCACCATGGCAGGCTTTTCGATCTTCAATGTTAAAGAATGTACATCACACCCACACTTAAAGACAACTAAAGCATGCACACTTACGTCACAGTAAACGTGCTGCACATACATACAGTATGCTGTTACTCTCTTTAAAACACTCTCTAACACACACACACACACACACACTTAAATGTGGAATTAGTCTAAAGCTGACTCCCACCTCTCTCCACTGTTAAATGGTCAACATTCCGCCAGCAGTTAAGTGGGGACAAAGGAGACAAAGAAAAGACAGAGTTAGTGGTTAGACAAGTGAACAGTAAAGGGACAAGTCTACAGGAAAGTAAAAGAAGAGGTATTAAAGGTGACCCTTTAGTTTTGTATTCACTCGTGTAAGTGAGCTTGTGCGTGTGGACTGAATAGGAATAGGGTTATCCGCCATACTTGTACTCAAGCTGGTATATTTCATAATTTGTAGTTTATTGAGCTTAATTAAACAGAAATTAAATGTTAATGTCCGATGGTTAAACCAAGCATGAACGGTTTTGAACTTGTCTTCATTTCAATGCAACTACAATGCACAAATCCTTCCAAAAATAAGCCATAGTTTTTGTCAAAACACATGTCCAAAAATATTTGAACAACACTTTGCTTGAAATGAGTGTCGGGGAAACAACAAGTTGTGGACTCAAGTGCACTGCAGGATCATTTCTATTTTAATGTCCTTGTTATCTTGCAGCATGACTTCTAGGTGAACTGGGACGCTGCACCAATCACAGAGGTGAGATAGTTTAATAGGCTTCACGGCTAAATGAATTCTAATGCATTTTAATAGGCATATGGTAGGGGCTGACATGGCTTCATCACACATTGTGCTTCTATCACCTTGATCCAGAAGGAGGCAAAAGCAAAGAGGATCAAAGTTATTATAAAGGTGTGTGACTACAGATTAAGCACCCACATCTCAAGGAACTTGAGATATTAATTGATGAATGCATCTTGAGTGAACTGACTCTTTCATTTAAAAGTATAACCCTAACGATACTGAGAGTTTTGAGGCAGATGCTGATATCAATATTTGGGACTTTTATAAATATAAAAGATATTTCTGCCAATAATAATTTTCTATCTAAACACATAATATAACCAAACAGGTTTAATGTGTTGTTTTTTTAAGAATCGTTACCAAGATACACACTTAGTGGGATATTTTAATCCACTTGTAAACACTCTCTGGTATAATACTCTCTATGTAATGGTGACACTGTTTCTGAATTACCTCAAACCTAGTTTGGCATTTCTGTACAACAATTTTTTTGTTACTTATCGTATGAAATATACACAATAAGTTACTATCAGCCTAGCTGATTTAGCTCTAGTACTGTGGTGCTTTTACATCTATATCACTTCACTTAATTGTAATACCTTGGTATGATGATGATGTGGCTAGTTTACACAGTTTCAAACAACATGATTACTGCTATTTTGTCTGCAAAATAATGACCACATTCTCTCTAAAAACCATGACTTCCTTTTGCAGAGGATTAAGTGTTTTGCTTCATTTGTGGTAGAAGAAGAGGACCTTAGTATTTTTGCCTAATCCAGCAGATGTTCCTACAAAATTTCAACACTGTATTGTAAAATAGTTTTGTAACACCTTTAGGCTTGTTGGAGTGATACTCTATGTAGTGAGACAATGAAGACTGTATCACTGCAAACATACAGTGCTAATAGTAAGATAATAGTGTATATAGTGAGCACTAATGGTGGAAGGGAGGTGGGTTGAGGGTTCAGGAAACTGGCACCCGTGTTTCAGACAGGGAGCTCATGCTTTGTGCTGGTGAGGTCACACCCCAGAGAGGAGGCAGGTGAGGGGAGGAGAAGGGGGAGGAATAAAGCAAAGGGCTGTTTTCTACACTCAGTATGAACTTTATTTACATCCGGACTAATAGCAGAGCTGGACACATGGTAATTGCTGTTGTTTAACAGTTTTGGCAAGTTATTTGCAGATGATACTGCCATAGTGAGCCTTTTGGCTCACTATGGCACTTTTTGATGATTTCATTGATTGGTGTGAAAACTTCTATCTGTCCATCAATGTTTCCAAGACAAAGGATATGCTTATTAATTTCCGTAGATCACAGCACAATGTTTCACAAACTGTTATTCAGAACATGAATGTTGAGACAGTAGATGGATATAAATATTTAGGAACCATCATTGGCAGCAAATTATCTTTTGAGAGCAACACAGATGCTGCCTGTAAAAAGGCCCAACAGAGACTTTTCTTCTTGAGGAAGATGAAATCAGTCAGCATGTGCAGGACTCTGATGACTTTGTTTTACCAGTGTTTTATTGAATCAGTCTTGACATTTTATATTGTGGTGTGGTCTTTCAATGACCAACAAGCGTAAACTAAGAAAGCTGGTAAACGTAGCGTGTAAGGTGGTTGGGGTACAGCTACCACAGATGCAACATATATATGATAAACGGGTCAGGGGTAAGGCTAACCAAATTTTAAACTGCCCTGATCACCCACTCTTTAGGGAGTTTAATCTGCTCCCCTCGGGTCGCTGTTTTAGGCTACCTATGTTAAGAACTAGACGTGCCAGGGATTCTATTATTCCTGTGGCTATTAGGAACCTGAATTTACTTGATTGACATCTCTTGTAAATTGTATACAGTATGTGATTATTTATTTATTTATTCCTGTCCATGTTCATTATGACAGATTTACCTGTGTACTGTCCAATTGGATTATGTCATTGGTTTTTGGGGGATGGAGTGTCTTCATTGATGTATTGATGTGTGTCCTGTGTTGTGTTTACAATGTTGTTGGCATCTGGTGGTGCTTTTTCTGTGTATGTGTTTTTAGACATCCTGCTGCACACTAAATTTCCTTTTCTAAGGATAAATAAAGTGGAACTTGAACTTGAACTTGAAGTTTAGGATATTGTTTGTAAGAGAAAGTACTGGAACCAGATCTGAGACCAGATCTGAGTAAGCCCCGCAGATTCCCCTTTCTTTCCAGCAGCTCCATATGTCATCAGCCTTCATACATCATCAGTTACTCACTGGGCATGCTCAGAACCAGACAGCAGCGACAGCTACAGCGATGGCAAACGCCGTAAATGTTTAGAAAATTAATCACCAATAAAACACTGTTCCAACATTCTGATTTGAAATGGGGGTGTTGACCCTCACCATGCACTCTCCTCCCACTATTTTGCCTCAAATAGAGATGGCATAAGCATAGCCAAACATTATGCTGTTACCATAGCAACAGACCTGGAACAAAGTTGCTTTTACTCAAATATTAGTCATCTCAATAATTTTCTCCTGGTTGGGATTTCTTCCAAATGAATCAAAGATATTCTAAACAAAAAATATCAACAAAAAGGACATATTTTGCAACTTGCTAACTCATACATGAAGACCAGACACTTTGCCATGATGTTTGTGGCCCCCAGAAAACTCTTCTCAGGTGATGCTCATTCCCCTGCAGTGTTACCTTGGTGTGTGTGTGTGTGTGTGTGTGTGTGTGTGTGTGTGTGTGTGTGTGTGTGTGTGTGTGTGTGTGTGTGTGTGTGTGTGTGTGTTGAGCAGAGGGGCTGGTAGACTGCTCTGTGGGTGCTGGGGTTAAAGCTGTGGGCAGGTCAGGGAGCAGTGGGGGGTGCAGGGGGGTAAGAGGTAAGAGAAGCGGGCAGTGATAGAGGGATCACAGGGTGGATGGCAACACTTTTTCTGCGTGGGGTTACCTGTAGTGGGGGTGCTGGAAGTGACAGTGTGGAACCTCTGAAAGAACAGTGAAATGCATTGAGACCGTCATCCACGGCGGTAGCCAATCTTTTTTTTCTTTTTCTTTCTTAACTATCTCCCTTTCTACGTTGTTGCTGTCTAAATTTAACCCCAGCTCAACTCCCCTTCACACTTTCAGCATCTTTAGCAACGCCCAACACTTTCTATCATCCTTCATCACCTCAATCTATTTCTCCCAGAAACATTTTCTTCTCCCCCTCTTTAGCTTTAAAGCACTCCCCTTATTTGTCTTCATCTCACTGTCTGTGTGTTTCTTTATTCTTTGTAATACTCTTTTCGCCCCCCGCAAGTTTATCTAAGCCCATTTCTTACCCATCTCCTCCAGTTCTGAAGTCATGGATTTGGATCGTAGGGCGATAGCCGGAGTGCTCAGCCTCTTACTCTGCTGGGGGACTGTAAGGGAGGGAATACACAAAGGCAGCAGTGTTCTGCAAGCTGTTCAACAACAAGGTTCAGCTATCACCAGCATTCACCTACAGTACCACCCCAGGGTGCAGTAGATAGACTCTTACTTTTCTTCCTCGAACCCTCCTCCATGTCAGGGTTGCGGGTTACCATGACAACCTTGACCATGAGGCTGTTGCCACCTTGGCGGATCATGTTGACGACCTGTCGGTGACCAACCTTCACCACATTCTGACCATTGACCTGGGACAGACACAGAGACAGAGAGGGACAGAGAATTTATTGAGTTTAATACCATGGCTTATTATTGACATTTTCACTTTTTTCTCTCTATTGCATTTATGTTCTCAGGCATCATTTATGTCAATAAATGATGGAAGTGAAAACTGACAGTAAAATATAGAGCGATTAAAGTGATTACTTGTAGTTCAGGATTCTTGGACATTCATATCAGTCAAACTTTATTCATTAATATATATGTTGTGTAATAACAATTGATCTATACATTAATGAAATCTTGAAATCATATGTGCTTGACTGAAATATATATCCCTTTGTATAGTTTTTACAGGCTGGTAGAACAACCTACAAACAGCTTTCGATGAACTTTGGTGGAAAGTGAGGCCTTGGGTCATGGAATAAAATATTAGTTTTTGGTAAAGATCTGGAGCCATGTGTGAATACAGAAGTTTTATAACATAAAACATTTTGACTAGACCATTTTGAACATTTAGATCCAGATGCAGATGAACCATTTCCTAAAACAAATCCCACATTTCGAGGACTGTACACCTTTGCTTTCTGGTTCTGTATAGGTCCAGGAACCTCTACATAGAATCTGTCAGTGCATTCAATTTCAACCCATAATGCAGTGGTAAATCATGGCAGCACCTCTATCAGGAAATCCCCCATCCTGAGACCGGCTCTCCAGGCAACGCCTCCCTCGTCCACTGACTCTAGGTACTGCAGGGCAGGGAAAGCCGGGGTGGGGGTGAACTCCTCGATAGGAGTCTGAGCTGGAGACACCATGAAATGGGAGAATGTATTATGGATGTGATACAGTATGATTAGAACTCCACAATCAATGAGTGTGATTGGAAGGCAGAATGTTTGTGTTTTTTCACATTTCTTACCTTTGGCTCCTCTCAGCACAAAGCCAAAACCCTCACTGTCTTTTTTCTGCAGAAGCACTGTCTTCTCCTTGATTATATAGTCACTAGCATAGAGAAGACAGAGAAGAGACACAGAGAGAGAGAGAGAGAGAGAGAGAGAGAGAGAGAGAGAGAGAGAGAGAGAGAGAGAGAGAGAGAGTTAGAAATAACACAAAACAGAAGACAAGAAGGACATACTGTTGCATCATGGAAAGTTAAGTTATAAATCCATAAATCACAACATTTACATTGCTGGTGTTACTTTTCCCTTCCCTAACTCAGTGATGTATAACCCTAACTACATCACTCCTCTCCTCTACTGTCTGCTTCCCATTTCCTGTGTCCCCCTCTGATGACATCACCACCAATACTAGACAAAAACTCATTTCACCAGTGTATTGGATTAAGCTGGATCCCCTGCGTGTGTATACATGTTGGAATTTACATATGTATGTATGTACATGTGTATACTTGCTAATATACATGTTTATTTGAATATTATATTCCTCCTCAGGTTTTTTTTTTTTTTTTGTTGCTTTGTTTGTCAGTTACTTATCTTGAACTTATAATACATTGTAGCCTCCTGTTCTTATTTCAGATTTTTATAAAAATATTTCCCTTTCCTTTCTATTGTGTATACATTGTTAAAATCTCAAAAAAAAAGTTAAAAATAGTGTATTGGATTGATATTTGTCTATTAAGAATCTGATCGAGGACAGGAAACCCAAATAGGTGATTGTCATCCAACTTTAATCCAATGGAGATGATGCAGTTTGTTTAATTTATATTTTTAGAACTGATCTTTACACCTGTGGATCTATGGGTAGCCTGATATGACCTACCTTACCCAAAATATGTTATTGTTTTATAATAATTTAAGTATATAAGACTAAGTATTAGTCATAATATTAGTAGTAGCAATGTAAAGTGCCCCATGTTCTGAACACATACATTTCTGAAATGGAAACTACAAATACTCCAGAGTGGTCAAATCTAAAAACTGAATATTGATTTTAAGAAATATTGCAGCTTCAATTTCAAACTACTGAGATCAGTCTTAAAAATTCTAATTGTAATTTATGCCACATTGCTTCACTTTGCTGTATGTTTTTGACAGTGAGCCCAGAGCCGGTTTCTACCAGAACTTCAGTGAAGAAGAGATGCTATATACAGTATGATGGTGCTGCTTGTTGCCTCAGCAACAGCTAGATCTGGACGCAGGGAAACTTGCTTGGGTAGGTCCATACCAGAGCCAAGCTGTGATAGTACGCTATAGTCAGTGTCAGCAGAGAACAGGCACTGCATGCTCATATAGTGTAGTGTACTTTCTGTTGTGTCCAGATGGGAAATATGCAACCAGAGGTTAAATGTAACTAAATATATTTACTCAAGTACTGTAAGCACAATTTTGTACTTCAGTATTTCCATTTAATACTTCATATTACTACTTTACACTACTATCTCTACTCAACTGAATACCAGATGGAAATATTATATTTTTACATAATTACATTTATTTGACAACTATAGTTCCAGGTTACTTTTCAGATTAACATAAAAACATATAAGCTTAAAAAATACTATTAAACCAGTGGTTCCTAACATGTTTGGTTTGTGAAACCTTACAAATAGCAGTGTCTCGTTGAGGCCTCTTCAAGTAAGGCAGACCAGATTGAATGACGGTGGTTAAATTCACACATTTTACTTATGTTACTTTTAAAAACAAAAAAGCTACCATTAAATGCTTGAAAAAGTGTTTAAAAAATAGGTGTGTTGTATATGCCCAAGACAGAGGCTTTTCTCGTCCTACTAGCATAAGAGGTGAGGCACAACACACATGGACGCTCAGCCACTTCAGTTTAAACCACTCGGTGTGAGAAACAGCGCCGCCTCTCAGGGCTGCTGACCTCTAACAGACTCTTGCATGAATGAAAGACCCTCCAAACAGCCATTCAGTCAGTCAGAGGGGTATATATACAGTGTCAGCTGTAACATACTGTAACCACATGCTGATAATCCCATTGTGCACCAAAATAGTCCCAGCCTGCTCCATCTGTTCATCCCTCTCTGTTTTTCTTTTCACTGGCTTTTCTTTCTTTTCTTTTTTTCTTTTTTTTTTTTTTTTTACATTTTTCCATCCTAACACCCTGCCTTCTCCAGACTTCTCTTTATACTGGCTTCCGTCCCTTGTTCTTCAAACTTCTAGAATTTTTTTTCCTAATCATATTCCCCCCATAGTCTATTGAGTGTATGATGCTTTCCACGGGCTGTAAGAGCCTCTCTGTCTCTGCCAAGGCTCTGTCTCTTTGTTATTTTTGTCCTCTTCTGTCCATCTCTGTTGCCCAGCCCAGACCTCAAGCGCTCTGAGGGACCAAGGGAAAACATGATCACATACTGCAACAAGTCGCTCCATGAAAAATCAGCATGTGTGCAATCAACAAACATATTGGTTCAGGAAACTTTACCACCAACAGCAGATCATATTTTTGCCTACTGATGTTGCTTAGCCTCTTGGACTGTAGTTCTACCCAGTGTAAAAATAATGGATTACTACTACAATATGAAGTTTCCTAGTTTTACACAACCTTTATTTGAGGGACAGCATGATTAAATGCCTCAAACACAACACTTGAAGAGCTATTACATCTGTGGGGCTGATGACGAACTGTGAAGTCTTGGTCTTGACTTTTTAATTTCAAACAAACAGTGCCTTATAGGTACCTGGTTGGTACCCAACAATATTAACCCATTAGAATGACAAACCACTATGAGAGGGTATAAAGCAGCAGCAGAAAATGCAATATATGCTTGATGAAAACTTTACGGGCCACTGCAAAGATGCACTTAAAGCCTTTTGCACAGCCAACAATCAGTGAGATTAGAGTGACATTCTCGTATCCTATTTTCACTCACAGTGTCTGTGTGGGTATGCATGTCCACTCGAGGGTTGCATACACACTGTAACAATATTCCCGCGAATCCAAGCCAACCAGCACCTACAACTCAGGCTTTGCTGTCTTCAAGGATGTCATCAACCTTAAGTGACATTAGCTGTGTCCCAGTTCAGTGGCTGGATCCTCTGAAGTCTGAACAATTTCTCGACTGAATGCTCATCCAAATGAAGCCTACATTTGCTCATGACCAGTGTATCCTTTAAAGCCCCCATTGTCCCCAAATCCGCTGTGCACTGGTCAATTGTTTAAAAGAGTGTTTGGGCGATCCTCTTCAACTTGTAAAGTCAGGTAATATTACATGACCAATTGTTTGTGGTCAGATAGTCATCAGTAAATAGCACATATATTACATGAACAAGATTTAAAAAAGAACACAGTATAAATCATGAAAACCAGGCATAAACTTCACTGTTTTGTTCTTGTTAGCAGTCTGGTCATGTTGTAAACAGGGTATTACAGAACAACAGAACTTGAATGTTAACACTAATTGATAGGTAATTTGTAATGCAACTTTGGGAATCATTCAACTTATCCCAGTTTATCATTCATATTTACACTTTGTTGGGGGTTTGAGAGACATTTCCTCATGACTTTGAAGATTGTTGTGAGGCTCTACCTCTCTCATTTAGAGAGAAGAGCAGGTTCAGCCTCTCAGGTCCACCTTTGTGAACTGCATCCTTCAGAGGATTAAGCCACTTAACTGGGACACAGTGGTAGAGCCACTTCCTCAGTACTGCTTCCTCAGTATTAGCGACCCAATGTTGTCATCAATATGTTAGATGCAAGCGACTGAGCTAGACAATCCAACACAGCGTACAGTGAGTATGTCTCTTACTGCGTATGTAAGAAGCCAATATAGTAAACAGGTTTGTCCATGCAGGCTTCCATAGAGGTGTCAGAAAGAAGCTGGAACTTGTCATGCATGCTGCATCGTTAAAACTCCCTCACCTTGCGCTGTTTCCAATTTGTCAGCAGTCTCCCTCCCTCTCTATCTCTCTCTCTCTCTCTCTCTCTCTCTCCCTTTATGCTTTTGATGGACAACAGCAAACACACCATCAATGCACACAAACGCACACAAACATACTGTAGGCATGCATGTACACAAACACGCAATCAATCTGCACATCAGTAAAGGCAGAAAGCATCACTCGTGCCGGTGCAGCATTGCTAGAGGACATTTGTTCAGAGAGCGATTTAAAGCAGAGAGAAAGAAAACGACACACACACATGTTCATACAGCGAAACACATAACGGCTGCACTGCTCATACAGTACATTGGGCTGTGCAGCAGCAGCTCTCGTCCATCTTCACACACATACATCACACAAACACACATACATCACACAAACACACACACACACACACACACACACACACACACACACACACACTCAGATTCACAATGAGACACACTGAATCAAACACATTGGTCTGCAAACATGCAGTGCAACATCTGTCAATCTATCAAATCGATTCTGCCCTGCCATCCATGATGTCCACATGCATGCATCCCTCCCTCCGCCCCCCATCTCCCCAGGCAACTGGAGGAAGAGAGGTAGAGAGAGGGGGAGTGGAGGGTAGGGGAGGGGGGGTTAAAAAGCCATGGCAGTTACCTGTAAATGAACCAGATGCTCCTATTCACAGGGCCGAGCGACGGCCAGGAAGAAGAGAGGGAGAGGGAGAGGGAGAGATCCTCCTCGCCGCATGCCCCCATCGCCATTTCCTCCCCTCCCTCTCCTCCTCCTCCTTCTCCTGCTCCTTCTCCTTCTCGTCTTCCAGCGAGACAGCAGCGAGCGCGAGCCGCGAGAGAGGAGAAGGAGAGGAAGAAGAGGAGGAGAGAGAGATGGAAGAAGGGAAAGGGAGAGGGCCGAGCTCTCCCAACCCCTTCATACTTAAGACAGAGAGAGGAGGAATGGGAGAGAGAGGAGAGCGAGATGGAGATGGTTCATTGTGACTGCGACAGAGAGAGAGAGAGAGAGAGAGAGAGAGAGAGAGAGAAGAGGAGCAGGGGGAGAGGGAGAGGGAAAGAGAAATGAGGTAATTTAGAGAGAGAGTGAGAGGTGATTGGGTTTGTTCGCAAGGGGTTTCATGCACACAAACACACACACACACACACACACACACACACAGTACAGTCCAAACATGTACAGTCCAAACATGCATGCATTCATGCAATCAACTCATACACAACCACCAACACCACATACCCTTCCTCTTTCTCCATCCTCCTCTTCCCTTTTATCCATTCTCTTCACTCCTCCACCAGCTATGGTTTAAATGTATAGTATTCACTCTGCCCATCCATCAGTCTCGTGATTTCCCATTCATAAAAACGGATGTGACTGAGATAAGTCTTTGCTATACAGTCCTATCTGAGATAATGAATTCAAAGGGAATAATAGGAGGGAATTGAAGTTTAAATGACTGAACAGGTATCATCATCATCATCATTATGTAAAATATTGATAGAAGACAAGTCAAATTATTGTGTTGTAATATTACAAATCTGACTTTGTGCAGATCCTTCTGAAGCCTTGGCTGCTGTCCTTCCCCTGCTGTTATGGACCCCACATGCCTTTAAATCACACTTAACTAACCTCACCCACCCCATTTTCTTTCTTGCTTTCTTTCTAACCTCTAACATGCACACATGCACAAACACACACACACACTATAACCTCACAATTGCTGTAAACAAAGCATGAATGAGAGGGAAGAGCAAGGGAAAGAGGGGGGAAGGAGGAGACGCATCGACGCAGACAGGAAGAGGAGAGAGGACAGAGAAACAGCTGGCGGGTGAGTGGCGGAAGGAGGAAGAGGAGGAGAAGGAGAGAGAGAGAGAGAGAGCGAGAGAGAGAGAGAGAGAGAGAGAGAGAGAGAGAGAGAGAGAGAGAGGTACAGAATCTCTCGAATAGGCACTCACATCATCTCTTAGTCAGAGCCTTCTTCCACGTATGTCGAAGCTGTCCTCCGGCGACTTACTCCACTCCCTCCTTCCTTCGCTCTCTATGTCTCTCTCTCTCTCTCTATTGCCTCCCTCCTGCATCCGAGGACGATCACAGCTCTTGTCCCCTCTCTTTTCACATCTCTGCCTTTTTGTTTCTCTCCCTGCATGTCAGGCTATACCGCTGTGATTCTGTGTACAGTGTGTGTGTGTGTGTGTGTGTGTGTGTGTGTGTGCATGCATGTGTGATAAGAGAGAGAGAGATAAAGAGAGGGTATGAAAGAAAGAAAGCGAGAGAGGGAGAGAATGAGAGAGATAGAAGGAGAGGGAGAGAGGGGGGAGGGAGCAGGAGAGCAAACAATCGTTGACAGAAGGTCCACATGATTGTGAATGATTATATGTATCTGCATGTCTGCCTAATCCAGTATGTGTGTGTGTGTGTGCATGCATGTGTGTGTGTGCTTGCGTGTGTGTGTGTGTGTGTGTGTGTGTGTGTGTGTGTGTGTGTGTGTGTGTGTGTGTGTGTGTGTGTGTGTGTGTGTGCATCTGTGTATCTGTGTATCTATCATATGATGGCCAAACCTGAACACACACTCCTTGATGCTGTTGTTTATCTATTGTTGTAAATTCCATCCAAACATTCAAGTAAGGTAAAGTTATACATGTTGGAAAAATATGAAAAATCATATCAGACGACTTCATGTTGCCTCTGCACAAGCAAGAAGCAATGCATGTGTCTTACGAGACATAACTACCCACCACAGCAGTGTTCGGGGTATTCTGCCTCTCTCCTCCAAACTGTGTGTGCTCACTCGTCCTTATGTGACCCGCTGTTGGCCCAGAAATGGTCTCATGTGGGCTGGGAGAGAAGCAGCACCATGTACAGATTGCGTAGAGTTAATCAGTGCATCTGTGGCAATGACACAGAGAGCTGATGAACTATCTATCTGTTTATAGCTTTCATCTCATTGTATTGAGAACAGCAGTATTACAAGTATTTTGCAAGTTAGCAAAGGTTGCTATAACAGCAAAGGTAGAAACCAAATGCTTACAGAACAGACCAGATTTGTTAAAAATATTTTCGCCAAACTGTGACGAGGTGTGATATATAGTAGCACCCAAATATCCAAGCATGTCTCCTGACTGACTGACTGACTGGCTGACTGACTGACTGAGTGACTGACTGAATTAATGACCAGAATATGGCTGTTAAAGACCTTTAGACCATAATAAAAAAAAAATGTAATACCAATACAATCCAAGGAGGAAAAAGTCTGCTGGGGTTAGAGGAGGAGGAGCCGAAGGGAGGAACGAGGATGAGTAGGATGAGGACAACAACTGAGGTGGAGGTGAATGGAAGAGAGAAAGTTCTCTGTTTGTTTGTCTTTGTCACTGCTTGTTCCCAAGTCATAATATCCCTCACTTGTTGTGTTCTTATTAATGACACATTATCAAGTTAAAGCAGTTCATCTCATTAAAAGTCTGGTTTTGTTTACCACGCCTTGTTAAATTGTCATGGCTTGTCCCGTACTGCAGGTTACCAAATATAACAAGTCATGGGTGGGACAGAAATTGAGGATCAGAGAGTGGCAGATAAGATGACTCTGTTTATTAGGGATGGACCATACGGAACATTATATTGGGCTTATCAAAATACTGGATATCAGCCAATCAGTCATGTCCATTTCAAAACTCTTTTATTGTAACTATAACCATCTACAGGCCTAAAGTAAGACAGTGTAACTGTTAAAGGGGTGATAGAATGCAAAACCGAGTTTACCTGGTCATAGTTGAATAACGACATTTGGTGGGTAAAATAGGCATACATAGAACCTCAAAGTCCCATTGGGGGGTGTGCTTCGCTCGTTGTAAACCAACTAATCAGCGCGCAGCTTATCTACATATTCATGAGCATACCATATAAGGGAGAAAACCTCTTGTTTCAGTCTGGGGCTGTTTGAAACAAGTGCATCTCGCTGCAGCCTGCGGGAAGGCGGGGCTTGACATCAAGCCCCGCCCACATCAAAGTCAGTCATTTATCTTTGCTTACGTCACTCCCCATACACATGAACGGACCAAGACAGCCTGGTAGCATTTTTTACTATGAAGGAAATTATTTGGATAAATGCCATGTTTTCATTTTGAATCTTTTAATTTTATTTGGAAAATAATATATAAAAAAATGTAAATGGTCTGAAAGAAAACCGAATATTCACCAATTTAAAAATGACATGAAATTATATTTTGAAACTTTACAAGGACTGACAAATAAGAAAGCCATCCGGACTCTGCACATTTACAAGGCCTTACAACCTCTTTAATGTAAATTTCATGCGCCCCTTTTTCATGTATGTATGTATGCATTTAATGTTTTCAATGTGTTTATGTATCTGTACTTGAATAATAAAGTTTTTTGAATACGAAAAAAAAAAAAAAAGACCTGGTCTAGCCTTGTTTCGCATAGATAGAAACTGATGATGTAGGCTAAACACAAATGACATTTCATGCAACAACAGTGAAGTTTTCATGTAGTTACTGTAATTGGGCCAGTGTACTTTTTCGTTCATCTGATTTCCGATTTTGAAACGATATCCAAATTTGAAAAATGGGTCATTTTAAAGCTTGTTAATATTGATGACAATGTGTTCAAAAAGAAAACGAGCAATATTTCATTTAATTTAATCCTCAAAAGTAGAATAATGTGTTCGTTATGTTTCATATTAACAGCAAGAATTCAGTCTCATTACAACCAAATGTACAAAGGGGCAATTTTGCTTTATTAACAGGTGAACCAGAAGCACGGTGAAACTCGAAAAATTAGAATATCGTGCAAAAGTTCATTTATTTCAGTAATTCAACTTAAAAGGTAAAACTAATATATTATATAGACTTATTACATGCAAAGCGAGATATTTCAATCCTGTATTTGTTATAATTTTGATGATTATGGCTTACAGTTTATGAAAACCCTCAGAAAATTTTAATAATGTGAAGAGGTTCAATATTGTAGGCTCAAAGTGTCACACTCTAATCAGCTAATTAATCCAAAACACCTGCAAAGGGTTCCTGAGCCTTTAAATTGTCTCTCTGTCTGATTCAGTAGAATTCAAATCATGCGAGATGCTCCTCGGATATTCGGCTTCACTCAATGACCTGCACAGTAACACACCTAATCTAAGTATTTCAAAAGGTTGAACACACATACAGATGTTTATACAGTAAAATCGCTACATGATTACCGTTATATTCGAGGGTTGAAGTTGCATTTTAACGTGGCAGTGCAAGTTGCGACTGTGGTTTAGCTGAAGCTAACGCTGCTTGAGCTTTCACGTTACAATATAAAAAGTGTTGGCCGTTGACTTAGCTAGCACGCAAACAGTTAATCTACATGTCTACGAGCATGTTAGCAAACTACACCAAGAGACAAATACTGAGGAATATTGATAGAAAGCAGGGGAAACTAGTACTTTCATACTTTTTAGCATTGGCTAATTAGCAACCTGCCTGCTATTAGATGTTAGCTTCCGAGCTAGTTAGCAGCTAGCCCCAGATGCTCATGAAAACAAGGCTTTCACCGGAGAAGTCTTATGTTATTTCCGAACCACTCTTTTCGTTTCAAAATCGGAAATCAAATGAACAAAAAAGTACACGGGCCCAATTATAGTTCACTGTTGTTGCATGAAATGTTTGTGTTTAGCCTACATCAGTTTCTATCATCTAATGTGGCTGTATCAGCTTCGCTACCAGGCTGTCTTGGTCCGTTCGAGCGTACGGGGAGTGACGTAGGCAAAAAAAAAATGGCTAACTTGGATGTGGACGTGGTTTGATGCCTGCCTTCCCGCAGGCTGCAGCGAGAGGCTCCTCGTTTGACAGGGTTGCATTAGAGCTCATAGAACAGCACCCGGGCCATTTTCAGCCCAACCAATGTTACATACCCTATTCTGAGACCTTAAGGGACAGTGTGAAATACCCTATATAATCATTCTATCACCCCTTTAAAAAAAGAAATAACATTTTTGGCATTAGATTAAAAGTCAGGGGATCACAGACATCATAGGATTCATCGTCTGGGAACCATAAATGTCTGTACAAAATTTGGCAATGGAAATCCATCCAATACCAACTGACATTACTATTACTAATAAAAAAAATCATCAGCATCAGAGTCTTGAAAATTCATATTGTTCTTACTTTGGTCCTCTCACTCAGATTATAAAAAGTTAAAACATGGCAGAGGGCATCCCTCTTCATCCCCCCCCCCCCCCCCCCCCCCCCCCCATCACTTGCACAAATAAACAATGCATATGTCTTATTTCACCCATTTATAAACACAGAATGCCCTTCGTGCTTCATCCAACCTCTTCATTCCCCTCTCCAACCATCCTCTCCCTTTAGAGTGCCCTTCACTGTCTGACCTCCAGATGGAGACACCACAGGGGAGAGAGGGTGATAGAAAGAAAATTAAAAAATACAGGGGGGTTAGCAATATAGTGATGAACAGAAAGTGAAGGAAGAATGCATCGATGGTCAGGAGATGTGGCCAAATATAGATGGATGAAAGGAGGAATACGTGAGATATTACATGTAGACTTAAAGGCTGTGAAAGTAGGCCTATGTGAGGGCGGTACTGAGTCCGCCATGCCTGCCTGCCTGCCTGGCCAAACAAATAGTCTTGGCTCCATCTGTGCTGCAGTACACAGCTTCAATTATCCATGATGTGTGTGTTAGAGAGTGTGCACAAACATGTGTGTGTGTTTGCATGACTGAGTGCGTCACAATGTCACTGTTGATGAAAAGCATGTTAATAATAAATGATACTGTGTGCATGTGCGAGATACAGAGGGAGTTAAATAGAAAGCAAAACATGAAAACAAAAACAAAAGCAGGCCTGAAAGAGAAAGTTGAAGAATGATAAAGAATGATGATGAGTGAGTGAATGAAACAAGAGGGAAAGAGAGAGGCAGAAGGTGGGATTTTTTTTAAATAATACATGATTGATAATGGCTGTATTTCTATGTAATAATTCTGTCTTCGCTCAGTCCATGTCATGGACACTGAAATGAGTTTGCGTCAAGGCAGCGCCGTGCTCGCCATGATGCAGATGCAAGGCATTAAAGGGAATGGCATTATATTAGGCTGAGTTAATGAGGAGAAGTCACACTCACTCACTCACAAGTCAATACAGGAGAGTTTTCCCCACTTATGTGTCAACAGTTCACCCACACAGAAGATCCAGCGAAGTTTCAGTTCCGAGTCTATGCTCGAAAAGCTCAATGTTTTCTGGCAAAGTTCTCATGCTGATGAGGTCGCAGTAAGTAGATGACTGTATCAGCATAAGAAGCAAAATGACCTTCTATCAAAAGTTAATAATCTCTGCTGCTGTTTTCAGATTATTTATGGTTCATCCCATGGAATAGTATTATATTCAGTTCAGATAGTTTGGTCATTAATTAATTATGACATCGGTCAACACAACAACACAAGTTTTAGTCATCAGAGTGGTCCGAAAAGCAGTATTACCATCACAGACATGTATAGCCCACTTAAAAACTACAGCCTGGCAACACAGCTTTGCACCTCAGAGCCAAAAGGCAGACATACTAAGGAAGGAACTTACTCTGAAATCTTGATGTGACAAAAATCTGCCTGTCTGCCGAGGTTAAACCCAGCAACACAAGCTAGTCAAAACACAGCTGCTAAACCTGTGCCTCGAGGATGGCTCCAGTATGAAAGCAGCTTCTAGACCTGAGGCAGTGAGCCCTCACACATCGTCATCCAAGGTATGAATCACTCACAACACATCACATCACACAAATCAAAGTACCACTGGAACGTATGAGTCATCTCATCTCGATAGATGTATACAGTATGTTACCATACAAACAAATCCTGTCTCAACATGTGCTGTGTGTCTAAACATTGAAGCAGCGGGGTCATAATGAAAAGGTTGTCAGTTTGATTTAGATTACCCACTGGGTGGATGGACAAGTTACATCAAGCTCTTTAGCAAGGCACTGAACTGAACCTATTCTTTCCTCAGTAGAGCTGTTCTGTGGCAGATGGTAAAACAGCTGTAGTTTCTACCATCTCTTAGGTGGAACAATATTCTGAATGTAAAGCTGCCCTTCTCTTAACCTTTATTTAACCAGGATGTCTCTGTATCATAATGGGATACTTTCATGCTTTATTCCGGTCCTAATTTCACACCAAACAGGCACTGAAGCATTCAAATGCCTCTTTTGTCAGCCCAAGTGCCCGAATGTGCCCTTGTGTTCAGCTCAAATAGGTAATCTGGTAGGTGAAGTACCACTCTGGTGTGACCTTACCCTTATAAATGAACAATAACCATAACCCTGTGAGCTAAAGCAGAGCCCCTTAGTCATCCCCCCCCCATCTTAGAATCTGTGCAGGTTGTTGCTTCTTTGGATAAAACTGGCAGTCGTTTAGTTTGCTGTACATCAGTGATGGCTCACGGCAAGGTAACTCTTACCTGGGAGCGTCAAAGCTGTCATAGGATCCCACAGTGTAATGGCGGAACAGCCTTTTGGCTCGTTCTCCCCGGCTTTCTGAAACACAAAATCACAGGGACATCAGCATGGTCGCACCTGCATTAAATCCATTTGCAATGCTTATTATACAGCAGGCACTGTTTTTCTGTATAATATATCACAGGAGAATCTTTCTTTTACTGGTGGCTTTTTTTCTCCACTGACCTGCAACCTAAACCTAAGACTAATATGTGTATTGGTGCAAAACAATTACTCACTTCACTGACTGACAAACATTTTTTATAATCTATTAATGGTTAAAAAAATGTCCAAAAGTGTCAAAAAATTAGCTGGTTATAGTTTCTCAAATTTGAGGATTTTGCTGATTTCCTTTCCTTTTCTGTATGTCATTATACATTGAACAGCTTTGTGTTATTGACTCTTGACAAAAGCAATTTGAAGATTTGGACTTGGGGAAGTTGTGATGTGCATTTTATTTTTTTGCCAGCAAAATCAGTCAAAGTAATACCCAATAGATTAATCAATAATTCAAATAATACTTTGTTTATACAGACCTAATGCTTATAATGTTAAATTTACAAGAGAACAAATGTATATATTAAATCAATAGTTCCACATTTTGGAAAATACACTTATTCACTTTCTTGCAGAGTTAGATGAGAACATTTATACCACTCTCATGTCTGTACAGTAAATATGAACCTACGGCCAGCAGACAGTTAGCTTAGCTTAGCATAAAGACATAGGGGAAAACAGAAAATAGGGGAAACAGCTAGCTTGTTCTGTCCAAAGGTGACAAAATCTGTCTACCAGCACCTCTTATAGCTCACCAATTAACAAGTTATACCTTGTTTAGTGTAAATATGAAACTCCTGATGGTAATGCTGGTTATTTTTCAGGATGAGCGCACTGTGTGTGTGTGTGTGTGTGTGTGTGTGTGTGTGTGTGTGTGTGTGTGTGTGTGTGTCTGTGTGTGACTGGTGGTGATCACCTGATCGGTTGTCTTGGCTTCGAAGCATTACTTCCTCCACACAGTCAGAGGGGAACCAGCCTGTGCGACCTCTGACCGTCCCCTCCCAGTACCCGCCCTCGCCAACACTCAACACTAGAGGAGGGGGGAGGGCAGGAAAGGGCAGCATATCAGGAAAAGGCAACACAACATGCACCAACACACAGACACCAATTAGAAATGAACACACGCAAAAAGACATCAACATTTTACAGACAGAAAAGAAATGATGTAGAGACACACGGACATGCAAACCTCCTACATACTCACCAAGACATACATACCTGGCAACACCTTAGACTTACTCACAAACACACACATATTCATACCTGCAGACAATGAATACAAACATATATAGAGAACTTACACTCATGTTAGGACATGGCCATTTTACAAACTTATCTGATGACACTTAGATGTGGCCTGTGTGCTGATTGTCCTCTGAGACTGAGACAAGAATTTCCTGTCACGCTTTAGTAAAATAAATTTAAAGTAATAGTTTTTGGTGTTGTTTATCAATGCTAGTCAGTTTTCTCAAGACATGCTTAAAGCGATTGACATTTTGGGAAATTTGTTTATTGATCTTCTGATGGGAGTGAGATGAGAAGATTGATACCACTCTATATAATCAGTGTTGGGGAGTAACGGAATACATGTACCGGCGTTACGTATTCAGAATACAAATGAGTAGCCGTATTCCGTTACAGTTACAATTTAAATAGTTTGTATTTAGAATACAGTTACAATGTTGAAATCAATGGATTACATGACGATACTTCTCTGTTTCACGAGTTTATTCACTCTTGCAACTCCATGCATTTCCCAGATGCCCTAATATGAAAACGAAAGAATTAGCTATTTTCGTGATCACTGATAGAGGTAGAGATGGAGCCGGAACCGGCACAACAGAGCCAGGTCAGGAATGCATTTCTATCTTGGAAATCCAAACAGCATTTCACATTAAAGAAAGAGAAGGGAGAACGAAATATAACTGTGCAGTGCAACCTCTGCTTGCCAGCAACCAACTTCCTTTCAACGTCCAAATTACTCCACCTCCAACCTGAAGAAGCATCTTAAAGAAAGTTTTTTTTATGATTAGCCAAGGGTAGTCGTTTGCTGTAGTTTTACTGGTCACCTTGCTATTTTGTAGTTGACGTGCGACTTTACATTCTCCTACGTGCTGATTTACTATCCCCAGAGCCGTTGAAAGACTGACTAGCCCCGTTTGACATGTTAGCTAACGTTAGCTAAAATTAGCTCGTGGTAGCTTCAAGACTGCGGTTAGATTTTTGTAGTATGCAGTTCGGGACTACAAATCCAAAAATCTATCTACACATTCAGACAGTTGGAACAGAAGAACACACCAGAATAGGCCTGTTTAGTAAGCTGTATGTGATGGATGCATTCCTACTTATAAAATGCAATTTGATGTGGAAGTAATCCAAGTATTCAGAATACGTTACTCAGATTGAGTAACATAACGGAATACATTACAAATTACATTTTTGGGCATGTATTCTGTATTCTGTAACGGAATACGTTTTGAAAATATCTTTCCCAACACTTTAGATATACAGTATATATATATATATATATATATATATATATATATATATATATGAGAAACTCTGCAGCTCAACACCGCTTTCAGCCACTTTTAGCTCATTTATTTATTATTTTGGTTGTCCCGAATGGTTGAATCTCAACATTGTCTTCAGCTGTGTCACCATATACTGTAACTTGTAGGCAGAAGCAAAACACAGATAAGCTGTACCAGAGCTTATATTGGACCTACAGTAGTTAGGTAGCTATAAATAAAACATCAATGGAATGCTCACTATGCCCTGTGTCTGCTGGATGTGTAAGGAGGCATTTGTTTGGTAAGACGTGAGCCGTAACACCTTAATAAGCCAATGTAAGTTTTGGATGTGAGTATTAGCTATGGTGTTGTGATCAGTGGATATTTGCCCGTGTAGTGTTAGCTAATGGTAGATAAAGTAAATGTTCTTGTGATGCAGCATCTCACTTTGTGTCCAAAATACTTATCAGTTAGATAAATGGTGTTAGCTTAAAAACTGTAATTATATCTCAATTCTGGAACTGTTAAACCCCTGCAGTCAGCAGCTTACATATTATATATATATATATATATATATATATATATATATATATATATATATATATATATATATATATATATATATATATAGTAACTATTTAGGGCTAAGCCAAAGCCTTAAACAGAGAGGGATTCTGCACATGTAACCTTTTGTTACATTTACATTTTTTAAAAGGTGTCTGTAATGTTGCTTTGCATGTTTCTGAATGTGCCTTCAATTCACTTTTACAAGTGTGTGGATGTCAAAGCTGATTCATATGGAGATTAGTATCAGCCTAAACAGCCTCACAAACACTGACTCCCAACCAGACAGTTTGAATTCACATGGAAGGCAAAATGCAGTATGACACACATACACGCACACACACACACTGTGTATCATGACATGAAAATGCATACTCACCTTTGACCCTGTCTCCTTTACTGAAGCTGATTTCTCGCTCTCCTTGGGCAGAGTTTGATCGAGTAGCTACAAAGACTCGTCCCGGGACAGCGCTGTAGAGGCGTCTCCGCTGGCCTGCGTTTTGTCCAGCTGCACTGGCAGGGACGGGCCTGGATGGAAGGGAGCAGAAGGTGATGCGGATGATTTGAGACTGAAGCTCTATATACATATGGGTGACCAAATTATTGAATTCAATATCAGCCAGTTTTCCAAAAATATGCCTAAACAGTCCAGGGTTCTCTGTTAGGTCACATGTTAATGGTTTGATTTATGATCTTTGTAGGTCTTTACACTCACTTAAATCTGTTGTTATACACCTTATATCTAGAATCACTTCCACCTTTCAATACTTTTAAAAACCTATTAAAGTCAACTCTGACTGAACAGTGTTATTGCTTTTAACTAGGTGCCCTTTAAGTTGTACAGTATGTCTGTATTAGCTTACGTTAAAGGGATACTTCACCGATTTAGCATTAAGCTTTGTATCAGCAGAAACACTGGATGTCGTAAACGACGATTTTTGCGTCATCGGAAGAAACAGCCAGTAGTAGGAGCTACTTCCGCATGTTTTCAACCAGCCCATAGGAGGTTGGACTGTCGTCTTTCTCCGAAGATTGCCGAGGCAAAACGAGCGTCAGCCATCTTGAATCCTTGCTTACTGGCTTCTCAGCAGAAAATTTTTAGATAGATAGATAGATAGATAGATAGATAGATAGATAGATAGATAGATAGATAGATAGATAGATAGATAGATAGATAGATAGATAGATAGATTTATTCATCCCGAAGGAAATTTTAGAACAACAATTATGTGCATTCAAACTACCGCACACGTGTACCACCGGGATACATTGGTACAGATCGGAGAACATGCAAGACACTTTATTACAGACGAAATACTCGACACACTACGCGAGTTTCACCCGCCGGCCATGGAGACCAGCGTTGTTGCTCGATGCATCTGGCTGGTAAAGGGACATCATCAGCGGGGAACGTTGAACGAGTATGCCGTTGGAAAGCTAACGCTAGCCGGCCACCTGTTCTATCAATCCTGCTTGCAAGTGTCCGCTCATTAGACAACAAACTGGACTACATCCAACTTCAACGAGACTCCTAACGCAAGTTCAGAGACTGCTGTGTTTTTGTTGTTGTGGAAACATTGCTGTATCGGACTATCCAACTTCCAGGCCGGCTGCTCTGTCACCGGGTAAGACTAGCTAGTCGAGTACTGCCTGGTGCAGAAATGGGGTGCTTGTATCCAACTGCTGGTGGAGTTTGTGACTGTAAAATGCTGACTATTCTACATTCCACGCAAACTTCCGTGTTTATACTCAGTGTTTACAGAGTTTACAGCCCACAAGCGCTAATGCTAGTATACCTGTTAACTGAACTTTACGGAGCATATAATGTGGGTGCAGTGCACTAAATGTAGATGTTTTGTATGTCGTTTTCATATAATGTCGTTTTTATATATTTTAATTGTCTAACCACTTGAGCCACGGTGAAACGTTGTATCGTGTATATGGTTGAAATGACAATAAACACACTTAAGTTGAGTTGACTGTCTCACTGTCTGTCTGTCTGTCTGTCTGTAAACGGTAGGCGTGGCTTGGGACACTAAAGCAGCGAAGCGAGTGCATTCTGGGATTTGGTGTCGTTCATCCACTTGAGCCAAAAACACATTTTCTGGCTTTTCTACATAAGTGACCCAATTTAACTTTCCAACGGTGAAATATCCCTTTAAGTGTAATGTCTTGTTTGTGTTCTAGTATGTATAGTGTATGTATAGAGATTTGTGGTGTAGTATGTAACCTTTGTCTTGTCTTTTATGTATTTTGAAACTTTTTGCCGCCAGTCTTGGCCAGGACTTGGGAGAAGAGTTACTGTAACTCAATGGGACTTTTCCTGGTTAAATAAAGGTTGAATGAATTATTGTGGTTTAATACAGATCTTAAAGGAGAACTCCGGGCAATTTTTACGTTAATCCTGATCGCTATAAGTATGTGAGTACTGTCGATAGGAAAAAAACGAGCCGAATCGGTGCTAGCATCATGGAGCTACTGCAGCTAATGCCGAGAGCTCCCACTTAGCTAAAACGGCAGTTTTGGGGGCATATCATAAAGAGTGCCTTTGTGCCTCTTAACAGACACAAAATGCAACTAAAATGTCTGTGCAACATGAACAGGGCCCTTACATGAAAACAAGATGCGTTTTCAACTCAGACATTGTTTAAATTCACCTACCCTGTTAGTTGCTAGCTGCCGTCTGATGAGTGAGTGTGTTCAGCCAGGCTTCGGTAATAATCATCAAGCAGCAGTTCTGTGTGTATTTGTAGCATATATATATATATATATATATATATATATATATATATATATATCCATTTTGTGTGCAATCCATCTGGCGTTGGTGAATAGTAGTCTCTGCAGTGGCGTACTGTTTGTTAGTTGCCTTAGCCAGGCTAGCAGGTTCGACCGGCATATCCTTCTACCTCCTCCCCGCCTGCCACCGCCGACAACAATCCACGGGCGCCCGCTGGTCTGGTGGATGTCCTCCAGAGGACAGTTCATGCTTTCGCAGCGAAATTTTTGCGGCGAAAAAAGTTTATTTCCCCCTCAAAAATAGGCAATTGAGCACTGTAGTGGTTATGATCATATCAGTGACTATGTAACTACATGGAAACGGGCCAAATTATGCCTGTTTCTTGTACAGTAATAGCGTTACTGAAGGCTGGCTCTAGCTCCACAGTTACGTTACTCCAAGCTTCTTCCCTTGTGAACACCTCCACTCTTCTACGCTACGATCTGCTGTTTACCTTTTCCTGCTACAACTGAATTCCCGCGGGACTTCAGCGCAAGACTACAGCCAGCCTTTTGTAACGCTGTTACTTTACAAGAAACATGCATCATATGGCCCGTTTCCATGTAGTTACATAGTCACTGATATGATCATAACCACTACAGTGCTCAATTACCTATTTTTGAGGGGGAAATAAAGTTTTTTTGCCACAAAAATTTCGCCGCGAAAGCATGAACCAGACCAGCGGGCGCCCGTGGATTGTTGTCGGCGGCGGCAGGCGGGGAGGAGGTAGAAGGATATGCCGGTTGAACCTGCTAGCCTGGCTAAGGCAACTAACAAACAGTATGCCACTGCAGAGACTACTATTCACCAACGCCAGATGGATTGCACACAAAATGGATATATATATATATATATATATATATATATATATATATATATATATATATATATATATATATATATATGCTACAAATACACACAGAACTGCTGCTTGATGATTATTACCGAAGCCTGGCTGAACACACTCACTCATCAGACGGCAGCTAGCAGCTAACAGGGTAGGTGAATTTAAACAATGTCTGAGTTGAAAACGCATCTTGTTTTCATGTAAGGGCCCTGTTCATGTTGCACAGACATTTTAGTTGCATTTTGTGTCTGTTAAGAGGAACAAAGGCACTCTTTATGATATGCCCCCAAAACTGCCATTTTAGCTAAGTGGGAGCTCTCGGCCTTAGCTGCAGTAGCTCCATGATGCTAGCACCGATTCGGCTCGTTTTTTTTCCTATCGACAGTACTCACATACTTATAGCGATCAGGATTAACGTAAAAATTGCCCGGAGTTCTCCTTTAACTAACCTTAACTAACACTAATATAACACCTATATTTTGCACCACAAAAACAGACATTTGAAGACCTAAGAAACCATATTTAAGACTAAAACCTGAACATGTAAGCACCTTTACAACCTTTTAAGACCTTAACTCAGGTAATTGACATTTAAGGGACTCTTTTGGGATGTGCAGACATCCAGTAGAAGTTCTCAAACGTACTTCAACCAGCCTAGATGAACTTGCAGTATTCTACACTTAGAAAAGTAGAAGCATCTTGTTTTCAGATGTCAGCCTTTGCCACTCACCCCTGTCTCCGGCTCTGCCGGCTCCTGTCCTCCTTGTCGCCGATCCTTCCACGGGACGGGGAACGCGTCCTTGCCCCTCTGGGACTGCTGGAGCTGCGCAGGGTTCCTGTATGTTTGTAGCCCTGAGAGAGACAGATGTTTACAGCATGTCAGAAAAAAAAATTGATTGATGTGCATAGGTATGTGTGTGTATTTCGCTGTGTACATATTTGTAGCTACATAATATTATGCATATGATATTGTATCACCATTATAAATTGGAATACTTGTACAAGGTACAAGTGTATATTTATGCAAAGCTGTGATGACAGGTATTTTTTTTGGATGTTGTTTCTGTTTTTGTTTTAAGTAAAATACATTTACCCAAATTAAACTCACTTCGGAGTATTTTCTATTTTGCTATTCATTATATTGTTAACTACTTTATCTTCTTCTCGTCGCTGTGTAACATTTTTTTATGACTTCCATATCTATAATTAGTGGGACTGCTGATTCAGCAGCATTCCAACTATTGTTATTCGGTTCTTTATTTATTATTCCATACGTTGTTTGGTCGTCCGTAACTTCTGCATACGTTCAGCTATTAAAACCATTCAACTATCAAAATCTTCAGCTCTTTTAGCAGATGATGGGACTTCTTCAACTGTTTTTCTACTATTTATATTTTTTTAAATATTAAGCTTTTAAACATTTTATTTTAACATTAAAGGCAATGAGAGCGGGCTTGAAATCCTTCAAATCCTCTTCTGCTTTAAAAAGTATCTCCTCCTACATTCTTTCACCTACAGACGTGATTCAAATTTTAAACTATTCACGAAAAATTCAGCTATTCAGGGTCTACTATGCGTTTTGATTAGCCTGACAAGCCAGACCCACATCCGAGGGGCGGGATAAACGGTTGTCTTTCAAACTCCCTCTGCACTCATAGCCAACCAGAGCAACACTAGTTGATAGATTAAACTTTTGACTTAGACTTAGAGTGGATGATGTCATCGGCCAGAGCACAGAGCCTTAAAAAAATTATCTTTGTCCCTTCTATATAAATTGCTCTCACACCCACAATTTTTAGTTGTCATGCACAATTTATACATCAAAATGTAGGTATTCTTGTCTAATTTCAGCCAATGTGCTCATTTATGCGATATGAGTTATACATTTGGCTCGGTGAGCTTCCAAATGACAACAGTTCCAAATCTTCCTCCATTCACTGCCCTGTTAAACATTGTCCACATTTCCCAATGAAACGCAGAGCGAACCACTTTTTTAAATCACTGATATGCCCACATGCACACGCACACAAATACACACACGCACAGACACTCACGCACATAGACACACACACATATACACTCATACGCGTGCACACATACACACACACACGCACAAACACACACACACGCAGACACGAACACAAACACACATACACACACACACACACACACACACAGTCACACACACAGACCCACAGACCCCTCCCCCCCCCCCACACACACACACACAGATAGACACACTTACACAAAACACACACACACACACACACACAAACAGACACAGAGAAACACACACACAGACAGACACACGCACACACACAGACACACACACAAACACATACACACACTCACACATACACAGAAACACACACACAGACACACGCACGCACACACACACACTCATACAGAGACACACACACAGACACACATACACGCAAACACACACACACACACTCACACACACTCACACAGACACACACACACACACAAACACACAGACACACACACTCGCACACACACGCACACACACACACACACACACACACACACTGTGTGCCTTACTGTAGTACCATCGTATACTGTTTTTTTGAATATGCTTGTCATTAATGCATTTCATTTTTCGTTTTCAATGCAAAGTTGTTCAGCCCCCTTCTTTTCAGTTTTCAGGCAATATATTTTTCAAAACTCTAACACTTTTTTCAGTTGCTTGGATACAATACACATAAACCAAATATCATTTGTTCATTTAACAAAGATCACCTGTTCAATATGACACAACTTAACATCAAAGTACTACTATTTCAAAACTCAATTCACACAATACATTTCAGATGATTGTCTATTCATTTCATTACAATGATCTAACTATCAATCGATACAACTACTCAAAATGATAAGTTACTGTTGCATTACTTTTAATGCATAGTTGTATGGAAACAGACAAATAATATTCCATGTTCAGATCATGAAAGTTTCAAGATAACAAGATTAATTGTCACCCATTAGTGTGGAGCATGAACCAATTAGACTACATTATCTATGGATGTAATATTTCATCATCATTCTTTACTGTAATGTACTACTGTTTATCAGACACTGTTTCTATGGTCCCATGTACCACCTCTGAGACTATTTACTGACAGTACTGCACTGTATGCATGCAGGCTCCTGGAATTGCTTGTCCAATTCTGCCAACACGTTACTGATGATTGAGATATATACTTTATATATATATATATATATATATATATATATATATATATATATATATATATATATATATATATATATATATATATTCCCTAGAAGGGAATCAGCTGTGATTGATCTATTTGCATGACTTCAATCAGCTGTTTCTCAATAAATGCATGTATAAAATGCAGGAGATATATTTGTGTTTCAATTTACAATATGATCAGCTGTTCACTTTGACTTTAGCCTTTAATTTAGGTTAAGAACATGTTGTTATCTGTTCTGACATACAGTGTGAAAGCATTTGTAAATTTGGCAGTAAAGATCCATTGTTTTGGTCTTGGTGGCACTTGTGTGTAAAAGAAGTTCAAGCATTTAAAATTTGTGTTAACTGTATGCATTGTAAGCAACAAGAAATGTGTTAATTGTATAGCCTACACAGACGGATGTTGTGCTAACTGTGTTAAGAGTTTAGGAAAGTTGTTAAAAGTAAAAAAATTGTAATACAAAGTATTTTTGTATACAGCCTTTTCAGGTAATTCATTTCAACTTTCATCTTTGACAGTATTACAGTTCAGCTTCCAGCTTTTATAACAATGTATTTTAGCTCTTCACTTATTTAGATAGCGCAGTTCAGCTTCGAACTCTGATAATTTTCCAGATTTTTCAGCAGTGCAGTGCAATGCATTTGGGCTATAAGATTTTTCATATTTTTAGCATATTTTTTTCACATTTCTGCATTTGTGAGTCTTCTCTACTTATTCATTATCAGTTAGAAAATATACTCAGACCTCACAATGTTCTACATATTTTGTCATTATTCAACTTTTAAAGCCAACAATTCATTTTAGCATAAGCTTTTAACTTTTTAATGAAATTCATACTTATTAAACAATTTCCACTTTTTCAACTATTCCCACTACTTCAACTTCTTCTTACGGATTTAAGCTATTAATCCAGTTTATCTTTAGCAATTTAGCTATTCAGCATTCCCACACATTTTCTGCAGGAAATGCATTTTCTAGTTAATTATAAAAACTCTCCTAATGCTATTGATTGTAGACAACAACATTAATATTATGATAAATATAATGCATATAAAATGCATGTTCAAATGTCTCATAAATTATGTTTTATTCCATGATGTTGTATGTTCATGGGCTATCATTCAACATGATTACTTGTCTGCAACATTGCACATAACTGAAATATATGTACATAGATAGCTTATGTGAGAAAGCATGATATAAGTTGCTGCAATGAGTACTGTTCACCACTAGAGGCAATAAAGGTCATCCATTATATAGTATAATGTCCCTTCAAATTTTATAATTTGTGTATGAATAATTGAGATGCAGCTGCTCGAGCTTCCACTTGTGCAAGGAAACTATAGTAGTACATATCTGGGTATTTACCATTTCTCCAAGCTGTCAGGTATAAGGTCAATCATACTCACGTGCAAATGAATCAAATACATTCAATACCTTCTTAGCTGATTTCTGAAGGAGTCAATAAATAAATATCCAGGAGCAGTTTGTACTTGAGAGTAAGTATCTACAACGTTATGTAAGTATTTTTTGTAATAATAACATTATTCAGTCATTCAATGTGTGTAGGTGTTCATTGAGGAGTAACTCTAAATTCTTTTGAGAGGTCAAAAGCACCAGAACACTTATTAACTGGACTTCGAGGTGAGGTTGTTTTTTCAACTGCTGTTTTCAATGTCAATAATCAATTTGGAAACTCAACTTGTAAGTCAATATGGATGATAAGTCCTTGAGGTTCTCAGGATCTTGGAAGTTTTTAATTCTACTACAACTGAGCAAACTCAATCTGCTGATGACGACTATGTGTGTGATCCAGTTGAAAGCTATAGACATACACACACACACACACACACACACCTGCACAGAGACAATATTGGTCCCTGGGGCGTTGGGCACCGCCATCCAGTCTGGCAGGTTCATGCTGCTGTCACTGTTGGCCCGGAGGAAGGGATGAGGGTTGGGTATCGTCAGTGTCCGGGTGCTCTCTCGCCTCTGGGGGGCGTACTTTGGAGACTCCACAAAGGGAACTGGAAGGTGAGGGGAGAAAAAGGTGACCATAATATCAGATTTTCTTTGTCACAGTTTATTTTCTTTGCCACTGCTCCTATTTTGCACATCCACATACTCTATATACTCTAATCTATTTCTCTTAATACTTTCAATTTCAACATGTTGTCTAGAGTATTCCTTATATTCTATTTTTCATTGCTGCTCCCTTTTACTTGTTGATTCAAGGCCTAATTTCCCCCATGAAGAGCCAATCATGTATCATTTTAGATCAACAAAATATCTAAGATTACAGGACATTACACATCTCCGAACTGGCACCCAAAATTCAGACTAGACATCAGCTACTTACCCACATCTGTATCCCGGTGGTTTTTGATAATTTCTCCTAGCTCAAAATGGCCGGACATAACAGCCACCTGATGAAAACACACATGGACACACACATACAATCTTTTTTAATATGTCATATGGCAAATAAATGCACAAAATGTAAGGGTGGAACAAACTGTTTACTATTTCTCTTGTAATTACAGTAGGTAGCTGGATGCTTTTACTGAAGCATTATTCTTCTGTATTTTATAAATATATATAAATATTTTATTTGTCTGCGCTCTAAACTTGCACCTCTAATGGGAAAATTTACAAGTGATGAAAACCAGATTTGTGCTGTTTTCTTGAAAAATAATAATACAGCAAAAACATATGAGTACTTTGGCATGAGACCATATTTTTGTATTCTTTTCACTATTGCACAAAAGCTTTTGACCGTTTCTTTTTTTACAAACTACACAGGTCAGCACACAATCTGGCAAATTTCAATGTTTTCTCCCTGTTATCTCATCTCTCCACACACAAACACAAAACACAACAGATTGTCTCAGCTGGCTTTTTCTGCACTGACAAAGTTAATATATCTAGAGTAAGGGGTCACACACAATCCTGCCACCTGGGACCTCCGTGTTCATCGCAGCACAATAATGGTTTAAAGTGAAATTAGGCCCTGGCAATTTCTGCTACGTTAACTTAATAAGACACTAAACCATACAACCAACCAACACGCATAATTACCCAGCTAGGCACTCAGCCATTACCTGAAATGGGGTTTGCCCACTGTTGTTCTTTGTGTCTTTATTTGCTCCCCGGTAGAGCAGAATTCGTGAACAGCTTTCCTGCAACAAAAAGGACTGATTATTGTACATTAGTCATAGAAAATTGTATTAGTTAATGTAGCAAAGCATGTTATCTGTTCACATGTATGCTTGGCTTTAGAAAGCACAGTATTCTCTTCTTTTGACTTAGCGTGCATTCCCTTGTGCTATAATGATACTGCAAATATGTTGAATATTAAATATTCTACTGTATGAAACATGCTTTTAAAACAAAGTAGGGTGAAATTTCAACAATGTTATATAAAAATGGAATCAAAATCTAGTTTGTCTTAAATTAAATCTTAAACATGTTTGTTCACAAAAGGTTTATAATGCATAACAGCATTCACACCTAATCAAATAAAAATATACAAATAAACAGATTTACTTTAAATTGCTCTGATTTCATCTATTTTAGCTGAGAAGATACATATTTTATTTAGAATTGAGGAATTACGGAGTTTTTAGGTTCAGGTTGCTGAAAAATTATATTGCAAAGATAAAGAGCATTTATGTGTCTTTCACCTTGTTAAACTGTATGTTCAAAGATTTAAGGTGCTTTATCGTAACATTTTCTCAACTTTGTAGAAGCTGACATTTGAGCTCCATGGAAAAGAGTGTCTACCTTGTTGTATAAAGCACAGATGTGCAAGGCAGTGTTTCCAGAGGCATTCTGGGAGGAAGAATCGGCCCCGTAGAAAAGGAGGTGCTCCAGATGCTGCGAGTTACCATGCTGACAGGCCTGAGAGAGGATGAACAGATTGTTGAGGAGCGATGGAAGGAAGATGTGCAAAAGGCAAAGAGTTTGTTAAGGAGGAAAACAAGATATACAGAAGAGTGAAAATGGACAGATTTATGTGGTTGTTTAATGAAGACAACAGAGAAGCCGAGAAGCAAACAAGGATTAAGAACAGACAGCGACACAGGGAGAGGAACAAGGTGACAGCTAAATGACACCACATTTAATTAACACCACCTCCAAACTCAGAGGGTGAACACAAGTGAGATCCAATGATAACAATAATCGTACAATCATCATCATAAGGACACACACATAAAGCAACACTATACAGTGGAAATCAAGTTATTATTATTAGTCATTGGCAATTTATGTTATCAATTATGCCATGGCCACATTAAATGTTTATTTCACATTGGCTGGCAGCTCTCCATTGCAATCACACATAAGGACACTTATTTTAGGTCAATAACTTAATGGATCAATTTGTGGGGAATGGAAATTAAACTACAGGTAATCATAGCAACAGTTCTTTTGTCTCATGCTGTATTATATGCCAGTTAACTCTCTGGTGCACTACAAATATTTTGTTTAAAAAAATGACTATTTTACCTTTTTATCCTTTGGTAAGGGACAATAGTATACATTTGTCAATCTGAGAAAAACATGTATTCACTGGAGTAAATCTTCACCTATACCTCATTCATTATTTTCTTTCAGAGGGCCTCAAGGCTGATTCAATCCTGAATCAGCCTTACTATTTTTAGTAAAAAATATAGACATGGTGGATCCAATCCAAGTATCAATGTTAAACATGTAAATCAAATCCAACTCAACACACAGACACATAGAGAATAAGATGGAAGCTAAAGAGACGATGCTGATGAAGTGTGGGTGATCACACTGAGAGGAAGAAGCTAATACCTTTTCGGCCCACTTCACTGCTGGAATATGAGGCCACAGAAGCAGGGTGGGTGGGATGAAGGGTGAAAGTTGTCCAAGATAAAAGATGAGAGGTGTATTGTTCATGGCATGAATGGTTTTTGACGTAGACACAGATGCTGTACATATGCAGACACTGGAACACAGATAACACTGATTCATTTATATACATTTACTGGTACATTTATACAAATAAGATGCATGCACACACGCAATACAAATAACAGAAACTAAACCCCAAAACCCAAAGGCTGGACTATTTGGGTGCTTTCAGATGACAATCTCCAAATAGACACTAATTAACTGACCCATTAGATTGAAATATTTTGCCCCAAGCATCCTCTAACAAAATATTTGCTGTTGATTTAGTGGATAATTAACTGTATACACAGCACATTGGAGATAATACAAGAAAGAATGAAACCTGTGATAAAATACTTTCTGTATTTGCATTCATATTCTCTTATTTTTTTTAATCCAAAATCTCTGGAAAACCCCTTTGAACACCCTTGAAGTCTTAAAGGACCCAAATAATGCACACACACGTACCTGATGTGTCTCGTCCCAGCCATTCTCGTCCCTGATGCCCAGTTTGGCGCGGTGGAAAAGCAGTGTTTCGCAGCAGGAGGTGTCCCCCCCTGTCAGCACAGTGTGATAGAGAGGCGTCAGCCCTCGCCGGTCCTTATAGTCCGGAGATGCACCCAGAGACAGCAGGACCTGCAGAAACACACAGTAGAGAAGGTACACCTCATGTACAGGCCATTCTCAAATACTGGCAGTAATGAAAACAATAAGGGAGTATAATAAAATATGCAATTATTACTGTGCAGTAAAATAATGATGAGCTAACAACATAATAACAAAAAAGGCAGCAAGGAAAAATATCTTAAGGTGGTTTTCAACTTCAAGTTGAAGAATATTCATGGAATTTTAAATCAGGATGGGAACACATAGCCGGGGGTTCAGAGAGGTCATGCAACACCTCAGGCTAGAGAACATTAAGCATTCAATCAGAGTCTGCCGTAAATCTTTTTGCCGTTTAGCAGCTGTTTCTTTCCTTTGTGGAAAACATGGACTCTGACAATGTAACACATGCATTATCTCCCCCTGAATACGTTTTCAACTCTACAGGTACTTGTCTTCTTGGCGATATGGGAGTTCTGGACAAATGCCTAAAATGTAAATGTACCACACACGTTTAAAGCAGGCAATCTAAAATGTAATGTATTTTTCTTCTCTTTAGTTGAATACAATAATAGATTGTTTTGTGCATTTTGTGTGTGGGTGGGTGTGGATCGCTGCGTGGGAGGGTCTGTTTATTCTTTCTCGTGCTTGTTTGCTTATACAGTAACACAAATGAATCAGATGCAGGGCAAGTATCCATCTTGCAGATACATATCCTGGTGTATGTTTAATTTATCGCCTTGCATGGCATGACAATGAAAACTCATAACTTGTGATTAGACACAGCATTTCTATCAAAGGACAATGTGAATGTTTACCAGCAGGGCTGTATGGCGGTGGCCTCGCACAGCTTTGTGTAACGGTGTGAGTCCATCTTTGGCGCGGAAGTCAATGTGAGCCCCTCCCTCCACCAGGACCCGGATGGCCTCACCTCCACCCGGCTCACACTGCACCGCCAGCGACAGAGCAGTCTCTGGCGGACACACAGAGAGATTCAAATAGAGTTTTTAATGTTCAGAAGGATTGGTTTGAAAGTTTAATTATTTGGAGGGCACTGGCCAGATTGTTTGCTGCCGGGGGGGCTGCTTAAATACTCAGTGGGAAAACTGTTTCAACAATGAATTTCAACTATTTCCAACTCTTCTTTCCTTGCTTTGAGGTTATGTTCTTAGACACCTGCAGCGTTCTCCTTGCAGGTTAGACAGAAAACAGACATACTAGACTCCACAAAAAATAATCAAAAAAGTTTTACAGTTTTTCTCAAATGCTAAAACACAAAAGCCAATCCTCTAAACCAAATGGCCAGTTGTCTAAACACATTTACTAAATTTAGCCATCATTTTCAAATATCATAAACACATTTCACATGAAGACACAATTCACAAAACACAATCCTCCGTTCTCATGAATCTTAACACATTTTTCTTTGCTAAAACACAAGTTGCAAAAGAACTCTGCTCATATTCTCAAATGAAAGCTCATGTGATGCAAAATGCTTGCCACAGTCAGCAATATTCGAACACAATGAACACACCTGGTGTCATTCATTACACACAACGACTCAAAATTGAAGACACCTGTTGCTAATGCTGTGACCACGTGTATAAAGGCAAGTTCAGAGTGCACAGTTTGCTGAAGATTCAAAACAAACACAATGGATGGAGTCAGAGTCAGAGTCAGAGTCAGAGTCAGAGTCAGAGTCAGAGTCAGAGTCAGAGTCAGAGTCAGAGTCAGAGGAGCTGGCCATGGAAGAAGAGGAGCAGGCCAACGAGCAAGAGGAGTTCAAATCAGAGGAGGAAGAGGAGCAGGCCAACAAGGGAGAGGAGCAGGCCAACAAGGGAGAGGAGAAGGTCCAGGAGGGAGAGCAAGACAACCTCGCACCATCATCACGGACGAGATGCGAGCAACAGTCATTGACCATGTCATTGTCCATGGCATGACAATGGCTGAAGCTGGACTAAGAGTCCGTCCAAACCTGAGTAGGTTCACCGTGGCCACCATTATCAGGGCATTCAGACAACACAACAGGTATTGTACTCAATTGCTTTCTTTGTCACAATACAATTTTACAAGCCTGTGAAAGTAGTCTATTGGTTTCAAATCAGTTGTTACTGTATTGTAAAACATGTCAATTGAGAACACATGTTTCTTTCTTTAGAGTTGAAAGAATGCCACATAGAGGTGGGAGGGTTGCCATATTTACAGCGGCACAAGAAACCCTCATTGTGGATATGGTTCGTGAGAACAACCTCATCAGACTCCGGGAGATCAGAGACAAAGTCATTGCCGATAATGTCAACTTTGAGAGCATTGATGTCAGCTTGGCCACAATAGACTGGGTTCTCCGGCGCCAAAAGATGCGGATGAAACAGGTCTATAGGGTTCCCTTTGAGCGCAACTCTGCGCGACACAAAGACCTACGTTACGAGTATGTGCAAGTATACATCCATGTTCACAGTACAGTTAGTGGACATACTGTGTTGCTCAGTGGCCTACATTACTTCTGGACAATACTGTGCTACCTGATTGACTGTTGTTCTGAACACCTGTGCACTTTCACATTTTCACAGAGGATATTACAGTTGGACGCGATGGCCAGACCTCATGAGTACCTCTTCCTGGATGAGGCTGGCTTCAACCTGCAGAAACGAAGGCAAAGAGGCCGTAACATCATTGGCCAAAGAGTCATCACTAAGGTTCCTGGCCAACGGGGGGGGTAATATTACTCTTTGTGCGGCCATGGGTTTGAAGGGGCTTGTCCACCGGCATGCTGTCCTTGAGTCTTACAACACCAACGTCTCCTCACCTTCCTAGAGGAGCTAAAAGACATCCTCCTGGACCGCCAACAACACCATCCTGGGCCTGCACATCACATTTATGTGATCATTTGGGACAATGTACGCTTCCACAGAACAAATCAGAGTGGTTCACCACCAACAGTAACCACTTTTTAAACATCTGTCTGCCACCCTACTCCCCTTTCCTGAACCTTATAGAGGAGTTCTTCTCATCGTGGAGGTGGAAGGTTTATGACAGACAACCATACACTAGAGAGAACCTCCTAAGGGCAATGGAGCTGGCCTGTGTTGGCATCCCAGTGGAGGCCTTCCAAGGATGGATTCGCCATTCCAGGGCGTTTTTCCCGCGGTACCTAGCAAGAGAAAATATAGCCTGCGATGTGGATGAGGTGATGTGGCCCGATGCAGCTCAGCGACATGATGCCACACAGTAATTGTGGTGTGAATAAAGTAAATAAAAAACTTCACACCCTGATCATGTTTTCAAGAGTACTGTTGTGTGCAATAGATTCTGTTTTTGCATTGAGTTGTGTTTACAGTAGTGTATATGCAGAATTTACTATAGATTTATACTCTTCATATGAAACTCACAAATCTAAATGCCTAATCCTCTGCAGAGATCTAAGAAGAACCATTACTGTACAGTTTCTAAAAATATGCATTGGCAGTTATGAAACAAAGAACCTTCTCACAAATTGAGCATTGTGTTTTCAATTGTTTTGCTGTAGTGTGTAATGATGTGTATAGTGTTTACATTTTTGAAAGCTTCGAGCTGCTCTTTCGGTGTGAAAGTTTGCATTTTGAAGTGAGAAGGTGTGGTTGTGTTTATGTAGCTTTAGAAAAGGGTGTTGTGTTTAGACATTGGGGAACATGGAGGAAACGTTTGTAAAATGTGTTTTAGCATTTGAGAAACTGTAATAAAAAAATAGTTTACCTCAAAACTGCTGTTAAAGATACCGTGTGGAGCTTTCTTGTAAACAAGTTATGTTTAGCTTCAGTGTTTCTAACAAAAGCCTCAGATTTTGCAGCCTTAATTGAAAATTGTGATTCAGTCAAACGATTATTTGCAGCAACTTTTAATATTAAATTCTCAGCATGTGGGTGGCCTTGTGAAATTGTCTTGTGAGCTGGCCCCCAGGCTGGTAGTTTGAAATTCTGTTCTAGAGTTTTACACAGAAAAGATGTAAAGGGAATTCTCATGTACAGTTTCTGACAGTCACAGTTCTGACAGAAGAGTTTAAAGAAGACTCACTCAGTGCAAACATTGTTATTAAATCCACCCATCATAGGAGGGATTTAAGAATGAAATGGGTTACATTTCCTTGTTACTCAACTGCACACCCTGAGACAATTCAGCCAACTGTAAAGTTTCCCATAAATGTTCAAATTCACCTAAGCAAAAATGCAATGCAAAATAAAATCTTCTCTAGAGATTTACCTCTCCAGGTTGGTTTTCATCGGGTAGCAACATTAGCTTCCAAGTAAATACTAAAGTTTTTTTTCCTACTGATGCTAGCTGCATGGTACTTGTCAATTATGCTGGCATCAAATAAAGCAACGAAGAAACTCAATTTAAAATAAAAGCAATGCTGTGTCAAAACATGTTCACTTAACATGCTTGAATTTATTCAGCAAGAAGGTTCAATGGCACCTAGAAGAATAAAAGCATTCAAAGTGTTCCCGGTAAAAACAGGGTGCACAGCGCTGACTGCCATGGCGACAAGAGAGTTTTTGGCAAAGAGGAAAATGACTAAGGGCTTTTATCCTTCTGTAGAGCTCAGGTACAAATAATCTGAGGGAATGTTTTGACTGCACTCCCTCTGAAGTTACCATGTCGGGACGACTTAGAAATGCCCATTAAACGGTTTCCTTGGCAGAGATGGAAGTGAGCCCCCACTGACAGGAGCCATGCTGAATATTGTAGAATCATTTCATAGCCTATTAAAGGCACCCAGAGTGAGCCTACTGCTGGGTGGGAAAGCATGAAGAAAGAGTTTCAGAGAGACAGGCAGGTCAAATGTTTTTGCAGGGTTTTGATCGTCTCTTTGCCATGCACAGACCAAATACCTAGTAGGCTAAAACCTAATAGTTCATAAGCAAACTGAAGAACACCTTGACACAACCTCACAGTTAAGAAAGAAGAGGAAACCATTTGAAACCATGAATAGTTGACATTTTCTGTAAATTTTGATTGAACAGCTTTTTTTAACACATGGATTGAGTGAGTTTTAGCGCAAACCTAAGCTTTTTTAATTCAAGGTTATTGTAGCAAAATAATTAATTTAATGAAATTAATCAAGTTAGCTATCCAAATTTAAAATGATCAAGTCACCTTTGGCTCCACCGATTTTTGTTTGTATCATTAGTACAGAAGCACAGAAACCAGGTCCAATATCAAACCCTGATGTCCACAGTAGCAATAACCTCCTCAAGTATAATTTTCAGGTGTGTATGTGTACGGAGGGATATGTGGTTTGTCTTTTCCATGAGATGTGAGTAGAGCATGTTAGTGAAGAGGCTTCATCAGGGGTCTCTGTTGCCCCCCGGTGTTCTGAAGTGGAAGTGTGTTTCCCACCCGCCTGTGTTTTGTTTTGTGACACTTTGCTCCCACAGCGCCTGGAGTGACACAGAGCCGCACACCCAAACTGTAAATGGGCCGTCTGCTGCACCCCCTAAGCACTAACAGGATCTGAGAAAAGACACCAAATTGTGAACAGCATTGGCCCAGATCCTCGACAAAGTGCTAGGCCAACATACTGCAGAGCTGAGAGCAGGAAACAGAGGGGGAGAGAGGGGCAGAGCCACAGGTCACAAAGCTGTTGGCCACCAGCGTGCTAATTTAGATGAGAAGAGATGGTTAACCAATTGGGGATGTTGACTCTCAAATACATGTTTATATGTTTGTCGGACACACAGAATAATTCAATAAATATAGAGAGACAGGTTAAGGAAGATATTTGACGATATATGAGTGTGTAGCTGGATGTATGTATAGTATATATAGATGGATGGAGGAAATGAGCTGTAGCAAGGGAACTCAGAATCACTGTCAACTTTAACCTTATTTAGTCCTTCTTGTTTTAAGCCATTGTATTCATCTCGTGAATGTGATGAATTTGATGTGTAAAGATTTTTGTAAACTATGCTTTTAAATAACTGCAATATAAGTGTAGTCTGTAATTGTTATGGATCGATGATAGGCAGAAGATGACTCTGTGGATGAAGTGGATGGAGCTCAGGGAAATGCTAAATGACAAAGGGGAGGTGACAAATCTTGAGGCCCTAAGGCACTCCTCACCACCGGTGTCAGCGTCCTGAAAGTTGGGATCGAGGCCTTTGTCTAAGAACTTGACCATCTTGTCCACAGCGCTGGTTTGGATATAATCCATGAATTTCTTCAGGCTAGCCTGCGTGTGGAGAGAAATGTGCTGCTGTATTATAGGGAAAAGATAGAACTTCTGCCTTTGAAATACTGTATGTGCAAGCGAAGGACAGTACAGTGCAGTGCAGCACATTACAGCATAGTAGTACAGTATGGTACATTAACAAGGAGAAAATATACACAGATTCACATGCACAAATATATGTATGTATACACTTACACTGACATGAATACTATACAGTAGTGATTTTAAATTCACTCACTCTGTGCCAGTACATTTATATGACTGAATCCCTTCAGAGATCCAACTTCAGGACAAATGGATTTCATACCTTAGTGTGCAGTTTGGCCAGTTGCTTCTCATCCAGATTGGTCTGTTTGTATACCCTGGTCTTGTATCGAAACTAAACCCGAGAGAGAAGAAGGAGAATGAAGAGTTAATCCTAACACTGTCCTTAATTCTTATAGCTTTTGGCCTAGATACACAAAATGGGGCTTGCAGATTTATTGTACAGACAGAGAGCTTTACCTGGTTTACTATACAACCCCCCCCCTCAAGAAATGTGGGGAAAATGGTCTTGCTTTACAGCAGTTTAAAGATGGTTTAGAGCCTCCACTGGGTCATAATATAGCATGAAAACAAGGTGACTGTACAGAGTGGATAAGAGATTAGCAGATAAACAGAGCAGGGAAGCTGAACAGTTCAGTGACATTCCTCTAAGAAGAATATATGAAACGTCATTTATAACCTTAGATATCACAAGGAACATTCACAGTACAGTTAAAGTGCTGCTCTTTTTTACTTCAGTCATCTGGGATCTGGCGCAAAATACAAAAAGTTGTAGAGTAAATCTTTAGCACACAAACCAAAAACGACAATCCGATCTTAATGCTGTAATATACAAGACTCTTTGTTAGGATTCAATTGTTTGGTCCCATGGCACCTACAGAGTATGACTTTAAACAAACTTTTCTGAGAGTTTCTCAAAATGTATTGTAAACTTTCAAAGAGGAAGCCATCGCATCTAATTCAGATTTTGACCATTGCATTATTGAATAACAGTAACATCTTGAGGATATGCAGGCTACATCACTTTTCTATTGTGCAGTACTATGTCTTACAACTGTGTCAAAGGAAGACTGGAATATTACCTCTAAATATGGTACCCCTTTCTCAAAGGACTGTGGGTACTCTTTGAGCAGCCTCTCCTCCTCCAGGAACTTGGCATCATGGCCGTCCGTGGCGGGCTGGAACAGACCGTAGTTCAGGACGTCCCGAAGAGATTCGGTCAGGGAGCAGAGCACCTGCTGCTTGGCCTTCCACACAGTGGCATCTGGGTTAAACCGCAAACATTTCTGCAGGAGAGACAGAAGGCGACATAGCTCAGCTTTAAGTTTATAGAGCAGTGATCATTGGTTAACTGGTATATTCTAAATACCAAGGAATAAATATGACCATTTAAAGAATCTGAAAAAACATGTATGGTTTACAAGAGATTACAGCAGGTAAAACAAGTTAAGAAATACAGTATAAAAAGCAGCAAAAGTGAAGTCAACAACAAGTAATAATAATAGTCGCATTAAAAGGAAGTCAGTGAAACTAAGTTTTAAGAACTGATTTTAAAGATGATAAAGCAGCCAGACTCACTTCATCAATCAAAACATTAGAGGCCATGTTAGAAACCTGATAACTTTTAGTTAATCTAAACTAAGAAATAGTCGTTAGGAACTGCATCATTTTAAAACCGAAACAGCCAAAAGGAAATTTAAGGAAACTAAAGGAAAGTACACTAAATTGTGGAAAAGCCACAATTATTCTTAAACTAGATTTAAGCCGAGCCTTGTCTGAGGACTTCAGGCTGCAATCTGCCTCATGAAATGATCTGTCATTTTTTGGTGGCAAAACCAAAATGCTAAGACACTCAAATTAGGATGTTTTTAACTTTCTGTTGCAGAATGAACCACATTTTTCTTCAGAAATAGAACTTTTACTTTTTCTTATAATACACCTGTACATTTACTTCAGTATGATTTGAATGTAGGACTTTTACTTGTAATGGAAGTTTTTAGATTGTTGTATTGGCATTTTTTAAGTACAAAAATGTAATACTTCTTCTTCCACGGGTTGTATTTGAATACTTTGTAGAAACATTGACCTTTGTCCTGATTAGTCTAGGGGGGATGATACTATACATTTCATTTATCAGAGCAATATTTTTCTTATCTCCTTTTCCACAAATCCTCTATTGACCCCTTAGGTTTATCTTTTGACCCCTTGTAGCGGTCACCACTGTCCCAGAGACAATCCTGTGCCAGATGCTCTAACTGACTGCAGCATGAAGAGCAGTTCCCCCTGTTAACCAGCAGGGGGAGACAGCCTCAGAGTAAAGTGGGTGATTGCCAGTGGCCTCAGCAGAGAGGATATGAATGGCAGTTTGGTGCAGCTTTAAGTGTCTCCGGTGGGGTCATGAATGGCCAAATGCATAACGGCTTAGAAGCTCAGTCAGCAAAGTGGGACGTACCTCACTACACAGATGGCTGACAGAATTTTTGGCACCGCTATCTCTCTCTCTCTCTCTCTCTCTCTCTCTCTCTCTCTCTCTCTCTCTCCATCTCCTTGGCCAGAGTGGAGTCGGTTTGTTCTCTGACCTTGAGGCATCAGCTGCAGGATGATTGGCCCATGCAGAGTACAGCCAGCTGCATTACTGCATGGGCTCTTGTCTCCAGCCATTACGACTTCTAACCCAGAACATTCGCTCAGTCATTGTAACTCATCTTAATCTCTTATATACATACAGGTAGACACACATTTGTGTGTGTGTGTGTGTGTGTGTGTGTTTGTGTGTGTGTGTGTGTGTGTGTGTGTGTGTGTGTGTGTGTGTGTGTGTGTGTGTGTGTGTGTGTGTGTGTGTGAGATAAAACCCTGCATGGGGGTTTGTGCAGAGGAGTAATATCACATTTTCTCCCTCTATTTTATTCTGCGAACTGTTCGTGCACAGCCAATCCGGTCGCCGCGGCAACCGATATTCATTAGTCGAGCAAGCTGCTTGTTGCCATAGAGACATCCCTGTGTTCCCTAGGAGATGGGGTACTGGGAGGCTGTGCATATGTGTGTGTGTGTGTGTGTGTGTGTGTGTGTGTGTGTGTGTGTGTGTGTGTGTGTGTGTGTGTGTGTTTGTGTGTGTGTGTGTGTGTGTGTGTGTGTGTGTGTGTGTGTGTGTGTGTGTGTGGAGCGAGTGGAGTAAAAAGGAAGACTTGAGTACACTTTGAGTATGAGAGAGAAAGAGTATGAAAGGGTGTGTCTGGGTGTATTAGATTAGGTTTCACACACATACACATACACACACACACACACACACACACACACACACATTCACAGATGCACACACAAGCATACTGTATACACGGCACTTACAGTCCCAATGAACAATAAAGGATGCAGGCAAACACTGTATAATGAATTACAATCACAGCAGGGGAAAATGAAGGTTAAGAATTCAGTTATCATGCTAGAGGAAAATTGACAACCAGGGTTAGGGTTAGCAACCTGAACAATTATAAAAGACTGATAATCATCATAAAATAATAAAGATGAATATGTGTGTAATAACTTTGCTTTTGGCCTAAGAAGCTTCAGATAGATGGAGATTTTACTGAGGTACCCATGCTGCTTATTGATCTGTATACCTCCAGGAAAAAGACTGATCCTACAGCTTCTAGCCAGCCAGGGTTAGGGCTTACCACAGATTCCTCATCCTCATCATAAGGCCTTCAAAATGCAACTTTGTAATTTAAACAGTTTTCCCACTTATGCAACAGTATAGTCTGTTAACTGTGCTTTATAAAAAAAAAACATGGCTATATAGTCACAGACTTAAACCTCCAATTGCGTAGACATCTTTGTATAACTAAAGGGCTACAGAGCACCACTGAGAAGTTGGTTTGTAGAATGTCTCTGTACAATGACAAAATTGTTTCAGTGTCAAAATATAAAAAATATAAATGTAAAGATGTTTGTTTCCCTTCAAATCCATGCTTGTCCATGCTGGTATTCTGGCTAATCAGTGCTCATAAAGCACTTTATGGCTGACACTTCCACGCAGCCTCACCAGTAACATACTGCAGCTACCATTCAGTAGCCTCACTGAGGACTTTATGGTAACTCGCACAAGAGAAGTCCTACAGTACAGGGATTTAAGGGACTGAAAGGTGTGAACTGGAAGGAAATGGCGGGCAGCAAAGTCTTCCAAAGTGGAGGTGGCAGAGTCATGCCAAAGGCAAAAGGCACTCGTGGGCATCATGGCATCCGGCAGAGCAGGGTTGGGCTACTTCCCAAAGACCCAGGTGGGTAAGGTCCAGGGCAAGGAGATACACCGGCTACTCCAGGAAGAGGTCTGAGCAGGTGTGGAGGAAAAGCGAGTGAATAGGGCGGTGGGTCTCCGGCAGCAGGGAGCTTGGACAAGGTGGAAGAGTATACTTCAGCGTAGGATCACATGGACAAACATCATGCACGCAGACTTGCAATGCATCCGGTTCCTTGTGCAAGAAGTCTACAATGCCCTCCCAAGCCCAGCTAACCTCCACACCTGGGGAAAAAGTGAAACACCTTCCCGCCTACTTTGTTCTGGAAGAGGCTCTCTAGAACATCTCCTCAGTAGCTGCCAAAGGCCCTTGCAGATGGCCGCTATCGTTGGTGCCCCGATTAGATGGTAAAAGCAGTTGCTGAGAGTGTAGCCGCAGCCATCAGCACCAGCAAACACCACCACACTCCAAAGAAGGCAATCTCCTTTGTCAAAGCCGGAGAGAAAACCCGGCCAAGACCAAGCACTCCATCAGCAGGTCTCCTCTACACAGCCTCTGACTGGCAGCTGCAAGCTGACCTGGGAAAGCAGCTGAAGTTTCCACAACACATCACAACAACATCACTCCATCCAGATATGATCATCACCTCCGAGGCTTCAAAACAACTAATCATACTGGAACTCACAGTGCCCTGGGAAGAGTGTATAGACAAAGCCAACGAGAGGAAACGTGTGAAGTACCAAGATCTGGTGGAGAAGTGTAAAGACAGTGGCTGGAAGACTTTCTATGAGCCTATAGAAGTCGGCTGTAGAGGCTTTGTAGGGCGCTCACTGTGCAAAGTCCTGAGCCGGTTGGGCTTTACAGGAGTGTCCAAGAAAAGGGCCATTAAGTCTGCAAGTGATGACGCAGAGAAAGCTACAAGGTGGCTTTGGTTGAAAAGGGCTGATCCGTGGGTTGCTGCTGGGACGCAAGTCAGGGCCTGATCAACCCTGGCTGGGTCGCATGGGAGAGGGTGTCTGATGTTGTGAGACTCATGACCTCATGTCACATCACTGATGCGTCCCAGTGCATCCAGGGGATGTTTCTTGCATATTAAGTATCAAAAGAAGTGATTGTTCTGCCGAGAGAGATGACATTTCTCTAATCTTTACTTTTTATGTAAAATATTCTATTATATTCTATTATATAATCTCAAACAGTCTCAAACTATATATTTATATAAAACTAAGAGGTTTAGAGGAAAGTTGGAAGTAGTGGAAAGGTGCCCAGGCCATTTAAGGCAGTAATGACTGAGGGCACAAAACTCCTCCCCTGTGTTTTTTGTAGTAGTTGTCTGTATCTGCAGCCAGAGGGGAGGAGGGTGAAACATGGGTTGAGGGAGTGGTCGGTTGTGTGGTATGGTCAGTAGTCTGCGAGTGGTGGCAGTGTCAATGAGGTTGTGGGGTGGCCAATTATTTGATATGATCTATAATAATACAACAATCACAGCCAGGGGACATTTTTCAACATAACAAGTACTTTTATTTTTAATAGCCTACAGTAAGTACATTTAGCTTACGTAAGTATTGTAGTATTAAGTATTTTTACTGTGTTGTATTGCTACTTTTTACTAAAGTATAGGATCTAAATATTCCTTTCACCACTGGACATGGGTGAAACATAACCAGGATACTGCATCCCATAATTGGGTCACATATAAATGCACTAAATGTCACAGCTTTTATATAACTGATAACCTTTATATGATTTTCAGTTTTACAATAAAACCTTAACGCAGCTATAAGCCCTTCTGTTTCTCTTGTGGTTTTATCTTTATGCAGACCAACAATTCTGTCTTGTCTCTCAAAGCTGTGATCACACTTTCCCACTCACATTCACCCACTCACTCTGTCCATGCTGCTCTTTATCTTCCCCTGCCTATCTCTATCTTATTCTACCTGCTCCTTCCCTCTCTCTTCATCTTTCTGTAACAGCTCTGTGATTCATCTATGCAGAAATAAGAGTCACTCCTCTCACTCTCGCTCTCTCTCTCTCTCTCTCTCTCTCTCTCTCTCTCTCTCTCTCTCTCTCTCTCTCTCTCTCTCTCTCTCTCTCTCTCTCTCTCTCTCTCTCACCTATCTCTGTGTCTAGCTCTCTCTATCTCTGTCCCTCTGGCCTTTTCCTGCAGGCCAGGTGCAGGGGGACTAGAAGCCTTTAATGAGATCTATGGGGAAATAACCCCCTACTAAATGCACATACACACATACACAGACATACACACACGCCAGCCAGCCATGTCACCATTTACGTCAACTTCCTCTCCATATCTCACTCTCTTTTTCTCTCTCAACCACTCCATCCACCCCCTTCCTCTCTACAGCAGTTCAAGAGAGTGAATTAATTTCTTTAAAGCATTCCTGCCATCCCTGCTTTGCCTTGTTCTCTCTCCATTGTCTTTGTCTCACTCACCCATGCTGAACTCACTCCTCTCCTCCTCCCATACTTCCCTCTCGTCCCTCTCTATTATCTCAGTCCCTCTGTTCACCTTTGAGGCTCATCCTATCATTAACATACAACATCTCCAGAACTGTACAGGGGCATGGTGGATACTGATTGTCCCTTGTAGTTTGAGAAGTTCACACATCTTAAGTAGGCACTGAAATGTGTGTGTGTGTGTGTGTGTGTGTGTGTGTGTGTGTGTGTGTGTGTGTGTGTGTGTGTGTGTGTGTGTGTGTGTGTGTGCGCGCGCGCGCGTGTGTGCGTGTATGTGTGTTTCAATTTAGAAGGGTTTGTGAGGCCAATCCTGCCTGAGGGGCGGCAGCTTATACTTCAGAGTTTGCACGACTTAAGTCAAACTGTGGAGAAAAACTCATTTGTTTCACGCTGTTTAATGTGCTCGGTAGGCAAACGCCAACTAGACTGCATGTGTGTGAGTTTGACAATCTAATAAACCTTCAAACAAAACTGCCTCGACCTCCTGCTGCGGCAGGATCATATCAACAACTTGTGAAACACATATCTGGCTATTGCTGTGCACACAAATGAATTAATGGACCAGTGCCTTTTTCATCAACCACCAGCGGAAGAGGAAGGATCAGTGCTGAGTTCACATGCCCACAAGCAAAGCTAAATCCCCTCATCAATGTCATTAGTTGTCAATGAGTTGGTTGTACATGTAACTAGGCTACATTTGGTTTAAAAGTGTTTTTGAAGCATTTTAATGAAAATATGATGCGATAATAAAATGTGAAGCAGGAAACAAAATGTTGAAATAAAGTCATGAAAATGTGGTGACTTAGATAGTGTTGTTTTCGTCAACAAAAATTATGACTAAATATCATTGTCAACAAACCTTTATCACGTGATGAAAACGAGATGAGACTCAACGTAAATGCTGATCATGTGATGATGACTATTAAATGTATAATGCAATATTGTTGACGAATAAAAACAAGACTAAATGTGGTTTACAAAATAAAAACTATGCTAAAATGTCTCTTTTTCGTTGACAAAAACGAGAGGAGACGAAATGTTATAACGTTATAAGCGTTATTATTGTTATTTTGCAGTATTTCCGTCCCCTGTGTCTTCAGGTCGCACTTGGGTCGCACTGCGCAGACGCTGGCAACGTTACTTCCTCAAGCCCTGCCACGGCATTATTTAATTTAGAAGATGCAGCGGTGAGTTAGAGAGTGAGACGAGCGTAAACGACAACAAACTAAATTAAGTCTGACACAGAGAAAGCTGGGACCATAGCCGGTCAGCCGGAGTTCGTCTTTGGGAGAAAAAGAATAAACGGCATTTGTTGTAGAAAAAGATCACAGAAAATCACAGGAAAAAACACCACGAACCATAAAAGACATCTCAAGCCATTCCATAATGAAATTGAGGAAAGTCAAGACATTAACGTAATGTTACTTTCTATTTTAGAAAGCTAATGCCAACTCATGAGGCTGTGGTTAATGTGTTTCATTTTAACGTTAGCTTTAGACGTTAGCCACTGGAGCTGAAAATGACTGAGACATACGTGTGTGTGTGTGTGTGTGTGTGTGTGTGTGTGTGTGTGTGTGTGTGTGTGTGTGTGTGTTTGTTTGTTTGAGAGAGTGTGGGTTCTTGGCCAACATTTTGTTTTTTTCTATACTACTAGGTACTTATACTATATTGACTGGATTACATATAATTGCATTACTAAAAAGAGACTAAAATACAATTTTTGTCGACTAAAACTAGACTAAAATGTCATCAGTTTTCGTAAAAAAAAACTAGACTAAAATACTCATGGATAATTCTGACTAAAATACTACTAAAATGCTCAGACTTTTAGTCGACTGTAACTTGACTAGACTAAAAAGAGTATGAACGTGACTAAAACTAATAAAAACCAAACTGACAGCTTGATACAAAGACTAAACTAAAATTAAAACAGGCCGCCAAAAACAACACTAGACTTAGAGTTTAAAGGTGCTGACACACAGCAAAAGAACTAGTGGTGAATCAAGGCCGACAGTAGCGCCGCCTCACGTCTCCTCATGTTGCCTGTCTTTGCCAAACAGTTGCACTTGAACACACCGCAATGACTACAGTCAATGACCAACTAGCACGTACGTCCTGCGCCTGCATGAGAGGAAATAACTCTTTATACCAGCAGGCAGCGGTAATCTGTCATACAAATAGGGAAACCGATGTACAAACCGTTGCTATGATACAACAAAACAGCATTTGCCCACCTGAATCATGAATGTATTAAAGTGCTCATATTATGCTCATTTTCTGGTTCATAATTGTATTTAGAGGTTATATCAGAATAGGTTTACATGGTTTAATTTTCAAAAAACATATTTTTGTTGTACTGCACATTGCTGCAGCTCCTCCTTTCACCCTGTGTATTGAGCTCTCTGTTTTAGCTACAGAGTGAGGCATCTCACTTCTATTCCATCTTTGTTGGGAGTCGCACATGCGCAGTAGCTAGGTAAGGACTACTAGCCAGTCAGAAGCAGAGTATGAGGGCGTGCCACGCTAGCAGCTAGGCAAGCATTATAACGTGTGTTACAAAGTGACGCACGTTCGTCACGGAAGTAAAAGCTGGACTACAATAGAGCTGTTTGGAGCAGTTTGTGAACAGTGTTTTCTGTTGGAGATAGTAAGTGCCATTGGGGCAGACTTTGGGCTTTTTCACTTTAACCTATAACGTGCACAAAAAAAAGATATATAACACAATAAAGGAAAGGGAAAAGCCAAAAAGCATAATATGAGCACTTTAAGAGAACTGCAACATCCAGCAGCAGTGCACAGTCTACCTCCATCTGCTTCACTTCTCGGCGGGACGACAGCAGATGTCGGGTGATGGCTAGCTAGCTTGTCCATCTCCCTGGCTGTCACCCGTTCTCTCGGCAAAGAAGTTTTCCTGCAGTAGGGAAGCGGAGGGACCGAGCAGCTCGCTGCGGATGGCTGGCTAGTTAGCTATCTTGCTAATTCCACCCAGCTTTCATGCTAACGTAACACTACTTACAGAAAATGAGCTGAACAAATTTATCACTCATCTGGCGATAGCAATGTGCTCTCCTACGCTTTGACAAGAGTGTGTGAATGAAACAATAAGTTGTTAAATTTTACTAATCTAGTGGTCGGCTGGCTGGCTCATCGGCATCCCTGCCGCCGACACAACATGTTTAATTAGCCGAAAAAAGGTCGAGGGGGGTCTACGAGTGGCGACGGGCTGGAAGCACAGCAAAAACTAGGGTGACATGCTCTATTGTTGGCCAATGATCTCTCTGGGGTGTCAGGGCCTTTACGAGTGAGAACGGTTGTTCTGGGCTACTGTAAACATGTATGAAGGGTTCATTCTATAAACTAATGAAAACATGGTTATGAATATTATATACCATTTCTGCCAATAGTTCCCACTTAATCCTACACACTGCTCCTTTAATTATAAATGCAGCCTGGTGTGCAGCAGTCACTGGAACCATAACATAAATTGCCATATCAAAGTCAATTGGCAAAGGTAAATCTATAATTTAACTGCATCAAATTGGATCATTTCAAGGCAACACTGATTGGTGAACCTCTGACATAGACTATATAGATTTATATTTAGCAAAAAAAGGTAAATATGACACTAATTGACAGTGTTTGTGTGTGTTTATGTGTAGTCTGCATTACTGCATGTGAGTGCTCTTACGTCACTCCTCCCTCAATTCATAACATTTGCATTTGCGTGCTACAGTCACTCCCTTGTCTCATTACAACAAAGCTAACGAGCAATTAGAGTTTATTGAGGGTGAATTAGCTGACATGTATAACAGACCTGATGTACTGGGAGTGCAAAGTGATATTACTCAACACCAGTGAGAGAAGGAGAAGGAGAACAGGAGATGAACCAGTGGGGAAAAGAGGCCTTATATTCCTAAAGTGTACGATGTGAAAAAAGTGAAAAAATGGCCTAAAGAGGTTGAGTCAGGACAGGAAGAGAGTGAGTGAGTGAGTAAGACAGTAAATGTCAGAGTGATGGTGGGTTATATCTCTCATGGTCTCATGAACTGAGTGAGTATATCTTGGCAGGAAGTCTATAGGGTCATGTTTTAGTGCTTTCATATGTTAATGTTTATATGTTTGATCGAGTGAGTTCATGTAGCTACTCAAATCACACATGTGGAGCAAAGAAGAAAAATATAAGAGATTAAAAAAGATCAGAAGAAAAATATATTTAAAATACTGTACAGTTAGAATTACAAATTGTATCATTATTGCCACTTCTTTGTGAAAAAAAAAAATATTTCTCCGTCAGTGTCATCTACATCTGCCAGCCAGTATTCTTGCAATCTTGAGAATCCACAAATAGAGACATTGTAACAAACAAAGTGTATACTTAAGAACATTTAAAGATTCTGATATTTTATAAAACCTTTTAGTTTTGAGTCAAAAACCTGAGAATTGAATTAAAAAATATTATTTCATTTCCACCCCCCTTGCTACTCACAAAGATCAAATATATTTGAATAACATTTTTCTTGTTAAAAGACTCAAGAGAGAAAGGTGAATTTGTCCTCCCACAATGACTATCTTCTTCAATAATGTGGTATTTGTATTTTATTTCATAATGATCTGAAACAGCAGACCAAGGGGGCCTTGATTTTGTTTGTGTTACTCTTCCTGACAAAGTAAATAAGCAAATTTGACAAATCTTACACATTTATTTTAAGGGATGAATACTGTACTACTGTAAATGTCTACGAGATACACATATTCCAATTAATATTTGGCACAGCACTTATTATAAGATACTTATTTTAAACAGGAAATATTTACAATTTCGAAGGTGTGTTAAATCTAAAGATATATAAAATACTGTTTAAAAAGTAAATATCAGTCAGCAAACCCTTACTCGCTATTTCTCTGTACTATACTACAATCTCATTCCACCTTTATTTATTTCTGTCTGCTTAACTTTATCCATCTGGATCGAGTTCTATCTAACTTTGTCTTCATCGATCTACTCTTATGTCTTTTACCTGCCTTTCTCAGCTACCTTCTTTCTACATTAATCTGTCCCCCTCCACTTACCTTTATCTCTATGCTCTTATTTGTAGTTTGATCTACTCTGGCTCCACCTCTTTCCCCCTCTACGTCCAAACACCCACGTCTTTGTTGCACATTCTACCTCTATCTATCTCTACGTGTCTTCATGTGACTGAGGTTTTGACCCTGAGCTTGAGTGAGCATTCTCTTCCCAAGCGATCCCATTTATTATTATTTTTTTTTATAATCAAACTTTGACTGTTAGAATAAATAGGGAGTGGTGAACTATTTATGGTTGGCTTTAAAAACACTGAATCAAACACACTTGTGTATCCCCACACACACACACACACACACACACACACACACTGCTGAAAACACCCATGCACAGATCAATAATAAATCACACAGCAGCAAGAGGGAGGAAGAAGCGTTGAGCGATGCATTTATAGTGCACTGGGATGGTAAATATAAAATATGGACACGCAAACAAACTGGCACTCAAAAATACATTTGTTTGATTTGCAGTTTCTTGCTGATGATTTATAAAGCAGACTCATCACAGAAGCCTCGGACGCTTATAGGAGAAAGAGAAAAGAGGACAGACCGCTAATGTCTGAGGAAAACCAACGGCCTTCTGTTTGTCGAACACAAAGACAGTCTGGTTCAGCTTTAATCTGGCAATGAGCAAAGATGCACACTCTCTTCTCTATTTTTTTTCTTTTCCTCTTCTTAGTCTGTTTTTTTTTTCTTCTGCACAAAAAAACACACTTGGATGCAGCCTCAGTCCCTTGCATCTCCTGCGCTTCATAATTCAATTATCAGTATAATTAAGTTACTATTGATGATTCACTCATCAGAAAAACACAGAGGGAAAAAAGACTGGGTGTCTGCGTCTAGCAGCTGCCTAATTTTTCAGGAGTGGGAGAATGGCGCACTGTACATGGTGGCAGCTGCATCTCCAGCCAGTGTAGCCAATTTAGACACACTTCTGATGGAAGCTTTCGCACTGATTTAATGTAAGTCTGCATCTGGGAAATTGAGAGCGTTGGCGGATCATGATTCCCGATATCCCTCTTAAAACCAGTCACACCAAAAAGGGCCTTTCACAGCATGCTTCATAGCACCTTTTAGAAGCTTTTTGGCGACATTAAACCAGAGGCCCCCTCTTATAGCCTCCTCTATTCACTTCAACTACCCTCTCTTTGACTCTCTCTGAATCTTTTCTGGCTTGTAGGGTTTTTAAAATCAAATTTTTGCCCACATATTCTCATCATGATTGTGCTTGTATGTGCGTTGGCTCTGTCTCTCTCTCTCTTTCTCTCTAAAGCTGGGTCACCTTGAAAGCCTCTTTCACCCTCTCAGATCAGTCACTTTGCTGACGCTTCGCTCAGTTTTCTGCCGGTGATGCAGTGTGTGTGTGAGAGAGAGAGAGAGAGAGAGAGAGAGTGAGAGAGAGAGAGAGAGAGAGAGAGAGAGAGAGAGAGAGAGACAGAGAAAGAAAGTGAATCTAATCAATGTAATACACCCAATCTTTGGAGATGTGCAGTGTTTCTGGAGCACTGCACATTGCAGGTTTTGATTGACCTGACCACACATACTGTCATACACTCATGGTCAGATTATGAAATGATGTGCCACAGGGTACAGACACAGAACATAGCTCCGTCCTACCGAACAACACTCCTCCAAGTCCCAAAGTCCATACTGCACGATGTCAGTATGGCGGCATAAACACCCACTCCTTTTCAAAGTGTCAGAAAGGCTTCATTGTTGTGACATCTCTAAAGTGAAAGTGAAAGTTATTCCTTCAATTTTTCAGGCAGACTTTTGAGCAAGGCTCAAAAGAATCTGTCCATTCATCCATTTCTCATACCCACCCATCCTGTGCAGGGTCACAAAAATGACAGAGGCCCCTGAGCACTTCAGGCATGTTTTAACATAATATATATGATAGGAAATTTAGGCTGTTTTACACTTTGGTTTTTGTACAGTATAAATACGAAAGATAAGATACAACGTGTGAATTTAGAGGTGCTTGTAGGCGGATTTTGTTACCTTTGGACAGAGCCTGTTTCCCCTTGTTTGCACTCTTTGTGCTAAACTAAGCTAAGCTAACCGGTTGCTGGCTTTGGCCTTATTATCTTCTCATCTTACTCTCAGCCAGAAAGTGAAAAAGCGTATTCACCAAAATGTCAAACTATTTCTTTAAAGACAACGCTAACTGATGCAAGCTATGCTGCGTATGGTGTGTTTTAGAATAAACAGTAAAAACTAGACAGATCTTGACAAGTATACAGGCATGTATGCACTTATATGAAATACAAATGGCTTTCATTAGTAGTCAAATTGATAGTAAAAACAGATTTAACTGATCATGAATGTGTTTAAAAAAAACTGAGGTGGGATTGAGGCCCTTCGTGTTTGTGAATTTATCAGGGATTGTTGCTATGATGTTGGCAGATTTTGTGGGTGTGTGCAGCGACAGCACTGACCGTTTGCTTTATGTCTGGGATACCGATGCGAAACACCATCATGGCAATGTGGGTGTCCTCAGATGGCACAGTGCCTGTGCTGCGCTCCTTCAGCCTCCGCTGCTGCTGCTGCTGCTGCTGTATGTGATTGGCTGGCTGTTGGTTCGTGGGTCCAGGATTGGACGAATAGGGGTTTGTGGTATGTCCAGGGTTCCCTGGACGGACCTGTCTGTCCCCAGTGGGTCTTCCGGCCAGTTTACCTGACTGCCTGTGTCCCTCACCCCTGCCCCCCCGCAATAGGCCTCCTCGCCTGACCTCCTCCACCATCTCCTCCTCATCGTCTTCCTCTTCCCCCTCCAGCTCGCCATTCTCTTCCTCCTCCTCCTGGTCCTCATCACGCTCCTCTTCTTCCATTTCTTCCTCTTCCTCTTCTTCCTCGTCCTCTGCCCCTGGATAGAGATGTCGATTGTTTCCCAGCATCCTTTGTTGCTCCTCGTCGCTGGACAGGGGGCTGAATGGCATCGTCATGGCGACAGAGAGGGCGGCACAAGTGGCAACACCATCATTCCCAGAGAGACACTGCGATTTGGGGAGGAAAGAGAAGACTTGATCAAAATCGAGACAAAGAAAAACTACAGAAGAAGTTTGTAAGGAGTAAGTTCATTCTCTGACCAGACCTCCATACCACCTCACTCTAACACACTGGTCTCTATGGAAACAGACTGCTACACTTAGAGACAGCAGTACTTCTAACACTCACTGCATGATGACATACTATTCACGCCTCATGTATAAAAGAACCCATGTGTGCTGTTTATTTTCAGCTTCCAGACTCTCACCAGACATTCAGACATCCCGCATGTGCTGTTAAACTCAAGATCTGCAGAATAGTGTGTAAGTTAGCACTGTGTACAACTGTGAAGAGTAGTATTATTGAGGGCCCACATCATAACCTTGAAAATAAAACCTTTGAAGAAGTAATTCCTCTGTAGATATAAAATACACTAGACTAACAGTTGTTGATATTTTTGTCATTGTAGCAGAGAGACCCAATGATAATGATATCAACTGGTCTTTCTGTCCATCTTTCTATTTGTATGGCCACAATTTATGGCAATTACTGCCAGGTGTTGTCATGAAATTTGGTAAGTACCCAAAGGATAAATTGTTGTGTTTTGGTAACATCCTAAACTATAGCTTAGCACAACCATCAGGAAAAAAATACCATACCATTTAAACAAGAAATATCAAAATATTTTTTGACAAGGATTTCCATGACTTTCATTGAGCACATCTGGAAATTGACTCTTTACATTTTGGATACTTCGAAAGCTCTCTTCAGCCAAATACTTTAACTTTGCAACATAATGTCATTATAAAATAAGTAGGTTTCTCCTTGGAGGATAAACCTTTTGATTTGAATGATGCCATAACCTTTCTTCTAGCACTTCCATCAGGACAAACCTACCCTCACCACTGGTAAAGCTCTAAAAATAGAAAATCCAACAGTGGTTTGTCCAGCATACTGTACTGTATATTATGTATTGTTGGTTGTAATCAACAAGGATCTCAGACTTTAAATGTTGTTACAATAAAGCTGCTGAGTACAATCAACATCCTTAAACAATTTAAATGAGTTCAGTTACTGTGTGAAAAAGCCAAAATGGCCCTCAGTAGCTGATATATTGGTCTAACTCTACACAGCAGACGATTCATCACTGCACATCTTCTATGCAGACACTCTTAATGGACAACAGCTCTTCATGTGATAAACTATACACTCTTATGCTCTTGCCATCACCCCTGAGAGAGCCAAGAGGCCACTTCAGAGCATCAGTGATGCAGTGTTGCATTCAAGTACAAGCTGAGCAAGATAACAGATCTGTCCCTGGTGGCTCCTGCTTGGCTCTGCTTGCTGTTTCAGGATTTTCAGCACCACTACATTCTGGACAGCTCCACACAGAACCAAAGAACAGAATAACAAACGGCGAGAGAGACAGGGCTTAAATTCACACCAGAGGACTGTAGAGACCTCAAATAAACACCTGATCTGAAAGTAATAGAGTTAAGCTGAAGTACAATGTTTAGGTATTTTCTACTTCATGTTGTAGTTTATAGTTCTACTCCATTACATCTACTTTTTTTTTTTAACACTGATTGCACCCATGATCGTATAAAACTAAATTTCAATTGAAAGTTTCTCATCTAAACATTTATCCGGAAAAAAATCCATATGGAGTTGCTGTTTGTTTTCATTTTACTTGAATGAATATCTAGTACAGAATAATGAGCCAACTTTAAATTGTAAATGGAGTGTGTGTGTATGTGTGTGTGTGTGTGTGTGTGTGTGTGTGTGTGTGTGTGTGTGTGTGTGTGTGTGTGTGTGTGTGTGTGTGTGTGTGTGTTCTTGTTTAACTACATTCGTGGGGTCCAAAAACCGGGAATACAGTATACTTGTGGGGTCCGACCAGCTTTGTGGGGCCAAAATGCTGGACCCCACAAGGTTAAAGGGCTGTTTGAGGGTTAAGACTTGGTTTCAGGATTAGGGTTAGAATTAAGTTATGGTTAGGGTGAGGGTAAGGGTTAAGGTTAGGCATTTAGTTGTGATGGTTAAGGTTAGGGTAAGGGGCTAGGGAATGCATTATGTCAATGACGGGTCCCCACAAAGATAGTGAGACGCACTATGTGTGTGTGTGTGTGTGTGTGTGTGTGTGTGTGTGTGTGTGTGTGTGTGTGTGTGTGTGTGTGTGTGTGTGTGTGTGTGTGTGTGTTTGTGATGAGGCAGCTAGAAGACATGGCGGAATCAGAGCCATGTTGTGAAAGGGGGGGGGGGGGAGTGTTAGACACAGAATGTCAAGACTTTCCTCATGGGACAAATTACCAGCTGTCCCGTTTGACAAGAAACATGACGGGAGAATAACGAATGAAGAACTGCCACAAGAAAATGAAAAAGTAAAAGTGGACAACAGAACCTAGCAGATGGCAAAGAATATCCCTTTCATGTCTCACGTCTTATTCCACATGAAAAATAAAAGCATTTCCATAAGGAGAGATCACTACAACTTTCTATCATGCATCTTGATCCAAGAATGTTCTTGAATCAAGTATCATTTATTTGATTCCAGGGGAGCAATACAGTATGTACCTACATTAGTTTGTGCCATTTGGAGGCAATACCTAAAATAAATTAAATTGCTTTACAGAAAATTGGAATTCACAATTCTTCACCTGATCTAACAAAAACAAAAGGTTATTTATTTGTGTTCCGAAATTATGTATGTCTTCTCTCTCTCTTCAATTTCTTCTCACTTCTCACACAGACACACACACTCTGAGTGCAGGAGTGGTTGTGACAAATACTGACTCTCTGGCAGCATTTCAGCCTCCAACTTTTGAACTCCTGTTCAGAGTCATGAAGAAAGACGGAGATGGCAGACGAAAGTGCAGCAAACTAGAAGTTTAACAGACACAACATTCAGATTGCATCACCCACTAATATAGACAAGCACCTCAGAGGACACAGACTTGTAACACTTGACAACCGAGCACAAATGATTAATCATTTTTATTACTTTGTAATACTTAGTATTTCTTTTCATTATTGACGCATTAACCTGTAAGCGGCATAAACTGTACTCTAACTACTGCACGTGCACTGTCTCTTGGGTTGTTATATCCACATCAATATTATTTTATAATCTTTTTTATTATTATTATTTATTTATTTGATTGGAACAGTGCATGTTAATGAACAAACATGGAATACATGCATGTAAACATGCCGGATTATAGCCGAGGGCTAATTTCCATCCGTAGTCCCACGGGCTAAGATCACACAGGTCACAAAACATTACATAATAAAATTTACATCTACAGTAAGTACATCGTTTATCAATAAATTAACAAAAGCCCTATATACACATAAGACTTAAAGATTCATTCAACTTCAAAATTCCATATACACATTACAAAATAAAGAAATTCAGAAAAAGATACAACATACCAAAATGTGTGTAACTTTGGTTTGCCCATATCCATTTTTTCAACTGAGCTTTAAACGAGCTATATGTAGGGCATTCTCTCAATGTTAGAGGAAAACTATTCCACAGGTTCCCACCTCGGACAGACAAAACCGTCTGACCGAAGGTGGTACGCCTGTGGGGTATTATCAGGTCTCCTCTAGAAGAGGCTCGAGTGGTCCTCTGGAAATTTTGTTTAGATTTAATAAAATCCTTCAATGGTGGAGGAGCGAGGGAGTGTAGAACCTTGTATATCAAACAGGCCATTTTCAAATTGATCATATTTCGAAAATCCAATAGTCTATGTTTTTTTATAACATGACAATAGTGGTAGGATAGCGGTTTTTATCAAGTGCTTTTAATGCCTTTTTATAGAGATCTCAATCTATGTTTTGCTTGTAAAGTTTTTATGTTTAAATAGTGAATAGTAACTTCAGCAATAAGATAAATGTAGCGTAGCAAAAAGTGCAGTATATGTTAAGTATAAAGTTACATAAAATGGAAGTAACTAAAATGATACCAGTACTTGAGTAAATGTTAACATAAATTAGTATGAACTGGGCTCTTGTTATAAAGTTGCTACAGCTAGATAAATTGCATTACTAAAGCTTCGGAAAAGGTTCAAAGTCTCCCTTAAATGTAAATGAAAATTAATGAGGCCCTTTATATAAAGCTGTTTCTGACAATTTAGAGGAGTGCTGGAGGAATGGAAGAATAACGACAAAATGAAAGCAAGCTTGTGAGACTAAAGAGAGAGAATAGACGACAGGGGAGGAGAAGAGGGATGGAAAACAAATTGTTGGAGGGAATTGATTAATAAAAGAGACAAGGGCACAAAGACAAAGAGGGGGGAGAGGAAGAAAGTAGCAACGTCCGTGCAGTCTTGTCAGAAAGTTGACTAACCAGGGAGGGGTACCTAAAGAAGATATGATAATAAATGGAAGTGAACAATCCATATTTTTGCATAGTGCTGAGTTATCAAAGATAGGGGAAGCTAGAGAGGAAGGAGAGGGAAGAGGATAAAGGGGGAAGCAATCAGGTAAGGGGATGTTATTAGAGAGAAAAAAGACAACAGTAACAGACATGAAGAAGAGGGTAAAAAGAAAGGCAGGGAATGAAAATATGAGTGCTTTAACAAAGGGGAGAAGAAGCACATTGCAAATGTCATTATTTGGTCAAGATATGTCCCTCTGAGCCACAAATGTCAACCTCACGATGACGGAAAAATAAGAGAATGACCAATAGGACGTGTCCTCTGGGGACCATGAATGTATCTACAAAATGTCATGTCACTCCATCCAATATTTATCGAGATGTTTCAGTCGGGACCAAAGTGGTAAACGGCTTACCAACAGACCGATATTGCGCCACGCCGCTAGCATGGCTAAAAATGTGAGGGGGGGAGTTAAGGGGAGAGAGGAGCACATCATAAGGGAAAAGGTGCCAGAGAGACAAGAAAATGACATGCATGGATGGATTAGAGAGAGTGATAGTACAGTAAGAGACAGGAGAGGGATGATAGAAAAGAACAAAAAACAGCAGAGATATTGTGATGGAACAGGGAAACAAAAACATTAAAGGAGAACAACGAGGAAAGGAGTTGAATGTGAGAGGTGGCTGTGAAATCATAGTTGGAGATGGTGGAGAGCAGAGAGTAGGCAGAGATGATGAAGCTGGGTTTGAACCATGATACCGCCAGCAATTTATTTTTGGTTGAAGCTGCCAAAAGCTAGAGCTAGTATTGATAGTCATTGTATTTAGATTTGGCCTTTTTCCATATTTTCATGCCAAAAGGTTTAAAGGAGTCCCTCTTTCTTGTAGAATTTGTAGAAAAGACTCCGAAATAGCATTTAGACCCTCACAGGCTGCTATAACGCTCCACTGAAGCCATAATGAAATTTATTTTATGGGGAGAAGCTCCTTAAAGCAGGTAGAAGTAGCTTTCATTGCAGCTTTTACTGACTGACACTTTGAAGCTATTGAGTAAATTCCACCCACACCACACACCAGCCCTCTGAATATGGCTGGTGTGACAGACCGGTTTGTCACACATTCTAAGTTATCTATTCATATTTTTTCCAAGGCTATATTAGCCAATATTTGTTAAGCCTTGTGGATGCAGACAGCAGAGAAAATGAAAACAGAGTTAAAAGGCTGAATCCAAACTTTTGAGAGAATCACTTATCGTCAATTAAGATGGAACAGGTCAGGACAGAGGGAAAATTATGAGAGAAAGTGATTATCAGTTCCCGAGAGAAAAGTCATGACTCACACATAAAAGACTGTCTTAATGAATGCTGAGTGTGTGTGTGTGTGAGCTCATGTGTGTCTATCTGAGTGAAGATGACGAGGGTGATGGAGCGATTAGATATTGCCCAATGCCAACAAGTGATAATCATCTTCTCTGCTTCATATGTCGCTGTCATGAATCTTTATCTCTCGCTCATTCTCTGTCATTCTCCTTGGAGAACTGTTTCAGTTTCAGGTCACACCTTCAGTCAGCTTGGCAACTTAAAACTATATTAACCCTTCTTACCCTCACCTCGTCAAGCAATCAGAGATGCAAGGGCGCAGGAAGGGGGGTGCTAAGGGTGCTGCAGCACCGCCTGCTGGCAGGAGCTGGATTTTATATTTTTTAAATAATTACTAATTCGCTGTCTGACATTATTTATATTTTTGCATAACAAATAATGAGGCAAATAGCAAAAAAAGGGTTATGGATAGGTTTGAATATAGCCTACTAAAAATTGACTGTTATAGCTGCTATAGAGGTCAAAGTGAAAGTGAATCAAATGACATGATTCGCTGAGAAGCGAGCAGGCTGACGCTAGTTGACTGGAACGTTAGTTGTAGAGAAGAATATGTCGCAGAAAAGGATACAAGATTTTTTTCTTCTGGCATAGTAATGCGGATAAAATTAGCAAGATTTAATCTGTAGATGTTACAGTTGATGTTTCCTCATCCACCGCCGAGGCAAACTCTGTTGGGGCAGCTGAAGAGCCTGAGACTGAAATAATATTAGCAAGCAACTCGGCTAAAGTTAGCAGCACCATCATAGCATCTAACGATAATTTTACAGAAGGATTTGAAAAGCCCTGTCAGCCAAGCAACTTCAGTTATCCTGGAAGGAGGTTTGGGACAGAAACTTTTCAACGTTTTTTTGTTGTGTTAGAGTGCCATCAACGGGGCACAATTGGTAATTATCCTGAAATACGGGAATATGTTCAGCTTACTTCCTGTTCATGTGTGGAAAAGAACTACGATTTACACGCTGGTTCAGTGTCTCCTGAAACGTTGGTTATTCTGCAAAAAGAATAAGTTCCTTTAAAGGTAATTCCGTTCCCTGTGAGGGCAATGCCTGTAAGTACGATTGTTTTCATTGCATATGTTTTATGTAACAGAAACTGCTGTGACGTGGTTAGGACACATTTGCTGTGGAGATGGCAGGGAGTTAGGAAATTGTTGGCGAGGTCATTGCAGCCTAATTATTAGCATATATTTTCTCTGGTGTGGTTTTGACGATCAGAAAAGTAATTTACCGTAGCTATATACTGAAACAGGCTAATAATGTCAAGTGTGCTTCTGTGATGTTAGGGTGCGCGCAGTGGAGTCGGAGTGGCGAGTGCTGTCGCATAATTGTGGAACAGTGGAATTGGTGACTGCCCAGGACTTCTCACTGTCACCCATACACTGCGCTAAAATGACGTATTTAGCTGTCAAAATCCGAAACATTTCCTGGGGGGAGAAATCATCAGACATCCATTATTTTGTTATTCAGCACCACTGGTCAAAAATAGGTTCATGTGCGCTTGCAGAGATGTTAGCTCCATAAGGGAAGTAAGAACACCCTACTGTATGAACTGCAGGCTTACTCAATTAGTTTTTCAAATAAAACAATTACCAGGTTTTGGTTTTAGTTACATGGTATTATTTCTTTTGCATTATTTCGCTGTTTTATCATCGTCGTGAGGTTGCCAGACATACAAGTCTTAGTGTATCAGTGAGCTTTAGAGTTTAGTGTTTTATTCTAATAGTCTATCAATTGTACTGTATGTAGTTAATCTGCTGTTTTCATTGATTTCCATATGGTAACCTTCATCTGACTTGACTGAGCTGCTGATAGGTGAAATTCAGTTTTGGTACCAGGTGCTTTTCTCTATTTTGTTTTCCACCGCAAGAAATATCCCCTTAGTGTAGGCAATATTATCAGCTGATCGTCATAGTGACGCTGCGTGAAACTGCTGTGATCATCTTCAGCGTGACACCTTTCATCAGCAATGATGCCTGAAAATGTCAAACTATTCCTTGAAAGAGGGGCAGGGTAAATCTCCTAAACCTAATATGCATGCTAAGCTATACAGATTAGTAAATTAATGGACATTAGAAAATGGAAAACTTTATTCATTTTACTAGCAGTGTTTGATTGTGTGCCCATGCCTTGGCACAATTTCTGTAAATTCACTTGTACACTCACAAACATCTGACAGCTTTAATATGTATCTGTTCTGTCGGCTGTTTCAATAGTGTTTGTTTTTGAGTCTTAGATTTAAGACAGAGTAGTGTGTTATGCACCCACAGGCTATGTCCTTCTTGCTTTTTATGATGTGTTGATATATAGTTATGTTGTGTATACAGTAAAGCTATATCTGAATCTTAATCATCTGTAGCCTTTTACAGCATGTGACACAGCATTTTGGTCATTCATTGTTGTTCTGTTGACTGAAAATCTATGTACGATACACATGGTTCTCATGGATTTGTTTAATTGTCTATTGTGTCCCTATAAACACCTGGAGCTCATCCATCAGATTCATCCTAGGATTAACCCTGACCTAGAAAGGAGAGACACATCACCACTTATTTTTGGCCGTACTAAAATGATTTACTTTCTATTAACATGCATTGTGCATTAATGTATTGTAATCATTTGTAATAAATTGTGAACTCCAGTTGTAAATGTACCCAACATGCACCCAAATCAGCAAATGAAACAGGTGGCTGGCGGCTCGGGTGGTAACACACTTGAAATGTTAAGATATTCATGAATAGGGAATAAATGAGATGAGCCTTTTAACATCTGTTTTAAAAGATGCAAAACTCAGGAGGAAGAAGCATGTTTAGCAAATCTGTGTTTTGGCAAGGGAAAGATGGATTAAATCTCTGTTTGTTAACACACAGTTTCCAGGTGTAAATGTAATCCAAATAAATCCTGTTTAAAAATCCTGCAGAGGGAAATGGGGTTAAGTAACAGCATTTCTACTTCTACTTAAAAGGGTTTTAATATCACAGAAGTTAGAAGGAACATTAGGTAACTTTGCTGGGTGACTTGCTGGATTCTTGACCTGGTTCTACTAAGCTTCAATCCATCTATCTGTGTGATGCCAGCAAATGACTGATATCCCACCAGCACAGTGACATTTAACCTCCCTCCCTCTCTCTTTTTTATCTCTCGCAAACTATCTTCATGTGCTTTCTCACTGCCTCTCTCCTCTCTGGTTCACCCTCTCTTTTACAGTATGTAGGACATTGCGTGGATATAGATAGATATTTTCAGTGTCTTGGTCCCCAGGAAATTTCACTGGGAAACTTCCAAAGAACAGATCGCCCCACTTTCCTGCCACTAAACTGGAACGGCCAATTTCCTTCCCTCCTTGTTTGACATCTACACACAAAATGGCACTCTGATGCACACAAATAGACACAAATGGACACAAACCTCCTGTACTACCTGTTTGTGTGTGTGTGTGAGTGTGTGTGTGTGTGTGCGTGCGTGTGCGTGTGCGTGTGCGTGTGCGTGTGTGTGTGTGTGTGTGCGTGTGTGTGCGCAAGGATTCTCACCCACAACCGCAATCCTCCATCAACCTGTGCATACAGATGGATAAAGGCTAATAATGTGTGTAAACTTTGATCCTCCAGCACTAAGGCGTCCACACGGGGGCTGTACGTCACAGAAAATGTCAATCTAAGCTGCAAGGACCCAGGGGATCTTGAGCAAAGGAGAACGAAGCCACATGTTCTACGCACGTTCTGATGTAACAATCCCTTGTGCCAATAAACTAGGGTGAGCACCAGTTAAGGAACCTGGTTTGAGTTTGAGAGGAAAGGACAGGGTGAATAACAGCGTCACTGGTGTTCTCATCATGGAAATTTCGCAGAATTAGGCCCAGGACAACTGTAAAAGACGACCAGCACATTTTGTGTCCCAGAATCCCCCTTCTGTGCAGCCTACACTCATCCATCTTATCATATCTAAACACAGCATGCCAACAGGATCACAAACAGCCATGCTAGCAGCTCTGTGAGACTGTTTTTACAGCAGTGATTTGAGCTAAATGCTAACGTCAGCATGTTAACAATGATAATGCTAACACACTGATGCTAAGCAGGTATAATGTTTAACATGTTCCCGGTCTTAGTTTAATGGGTTAGCCTGATAACATTTGTTAAAGCAACACTAAAGAACTTTTCCCACGTCGGTCCCCCTAAAGGTTGGAAGCGGAATTGTCCATTACATTACAAGTTTGCCAGATCGGGTAGCGGATCTGTAGTTCGAATGAGACATAATGAGACATTACGACAGTGGTAATGGACAATTCCGCTTCCAACCTGTAGGGGGACCGAAGCGGGAAAAGTTCTTTAGTGTTGCTTTAACTGGAAGGGCACTCAGAGAGCGCAGACCTCCGCCAAGGCATGCACTGTCATCTCGCAATGTTAACCTTTCAACTTGAGGGGGTGTTCACATGAATTTATCCAGTCGAAACAAATTTTTCCAATTATCACAACCTCACATGAATACAGCACAAATGCCATCTCACAGTGTGAACCAAAGTGAAGAATTTGGATCCACTGAAAAATGTAATGGGAGTCTTCCCTGGCCAATGCTACAAACATCCACCCAAGTTTCATGAAAAGTTGGGCCAGTAGTAATCATGCTGACAAACAGACAAACAAACAAACAAAACACACGGAAAAAATAACCTCCTTGGTGGAGGTATTTAGCACTAAAATGAAAGTATAGCTGATTATAATGTCATTAATTTAAAAGGTTAAAGGTATTTGATCATAAACCAAATCATAGGACCAAAATTCTGACCTGAAGATGGCGCTACAGATGATGTTAAGGTATCACCAAATTTGTTACATTTAGGATTCATCATCTGGCAACGATGAATGTCAAATTTTGTGCCAATCTATCTAGTGGAGTGACAAATTTAAACGGTTGGATAGGTAGGATTCATCTTCTGGGCACCATGTACAAAATGTCATGACAATCAATCCAGTAGTTTTGGAGATATCTCCAGCTGGACTTTAGCCTTCATAAAAACCATAATGTAAAACCTCCTACTTTCACACATCCTACTCTGGGACTATAAAGTTACTTTGCCCATATTGTAATGGGCAATGTAAGCAAAATCCAAAACACTCCAACTGCAAACCACCCACCAACACATTCACGCTTACAAGAAATCAAAAAGCCTTCACACCGACAATAAGCCCAAAGACATCTACCCAATTCTGCCTCTCTGATTTTTGAGCATCAAAAGAGATGGTACTGTAGTACAGGAAGAGGATTTAAAGACGTGTTGCCGAATAGCAATGAAACTAATTCCCGGCGGGCTTCCCATATATAGACAACAGTGGATTATAGTGAAGATTTGAGTGGGTGTATGAAGCTACATAAAGACCCAAGAAAGAAAGATCTCTTGAATGAGCTCTTCCTGAGGGGTAAGAGTGACCTCGTAGTTAATTTCCCTGTGGTTCAAAATGGTGTTTATCTCAGGCTACCAAACCTTGCCTCACAACACTGTGATTAATAGGGTATATTATCTGGTAAAATCATGTTTTTCAGAGTATTAGGCTCAGTTTTAATAAATGTTAGCTGGAAGCAGCACCAGTCAAATCTGAAAAAATGATCATCAGCACTAGTAATTTCAAAAGATGTATCTTTCTTACCTGACTCAAGGCTTTCTATTCTCTCCCCCTTTTGTGGACTGCATAGGTCACCTACAATAATAATTTGTATACAAATGTTACTACAAGGTTGCTGATGTCCCTTGAGCCAGAGGATAGCTCATTTGCTTAGCTATTGATCAAACAAAGGTTGAGTTCTTTACAAGGAGCTGTCAAATCTTGACAAATAGCAACAAGCTACAAATCTTCTTTTGGAGCATACTGTAAAGAATATTCTAGTTTTGTTTTTAACCTTAAGAGCTAAAATGGTTTATCAGTGTTTTAAGCCCCCAAAGTCTCCTTCCAGGCAGCGCTGCACTAGGATTAGGCAATGGTTAGGGTTAGGGTTAAGGTTAGGGTTAGGTGCCTTGAAGTCAACGGTCACAGCGCTGCCTGGAAGGAGACGTTGGGGTCTTAAAACACCATCAAGCGCTAAAATGTCACTGAATGCACTGAACCTAGAAATCTTCAGTTATTCCAAAAGTGGTGCATCTACACTGCATTTCCCAGTGACAGAGGGAAATGTAAAGAAGCCACAGTGTTTGTTAAAGCTTCTCTATTCTCTACAGAAGAGACAAAGACAGTAAATCAGCTGGGGAGCCAGAGAGCCGAGATCACATTCAAATAGCCTGCTAATTAATCAACTTTATTAGTCATCGCCACTAGATCTCAGCGGGATGCATATAATCTGTACTTGTTTTCTGTTAGCAACTACATATGCTGCTTGTTTCAGAGAGCTGAGTATAATAATATAATTAACACAGACTCATCTATCTTGTCTGGGTGAAGAGCTGAAGTGGTTCAGCTCAGAGTGGCCAGACCCACTTGCTTCTATCTAAGGCCGTACTGAGGGCCAAGTTGGGGCTATTAGTTGGCAGTGCATGGGGTGCTAATGAATAAATAAGCCACAATGGGAGTAGCTGTAGGGGAGGAAATTGCCTGAACATACGAGGGGTTGTGAAATATTAAAGGTGGATGCTGTTTCATGGCTGCAGGCACCAAATAGGAGCCTGACCATGTGGTCGTCCCTTTTTGTTTTCTACAGGCCAACAGGAAGCAAATCACCCATCCAATTACACGTGTCTCACTGGTTCACATTCACAAGAGCCTGCTGGATTTCTATTTTGCTTCTCTCTTTAGAACAACATAGTTTGAAGTCCTGTCAGAAAGAAGAAACTGTCAGCAGAGTCAGCGTAGCAGTGCAAGTTTTGATCTCGATCCACTGGGAGTTGACCAAATCTGGGATTGTAATGAGCATGCAACTCTGACAATATATATATATATATATATATATATATATATATATATATATATATATATATATATATATATATATATATATTAGGGCTGTCAATCTATTAAAAAATGTAATCTAATTAATTACATACTCTGTAATTAATTAATAGAAATTAATCGCATACATAATTAACGGTGCCTGAACCGATACTTTTTAAGAAAGTAAAAAAAGAAAAGAAAAAAAAAGGGTACTAACCAACAGTTGGTGACATTAAAGAACGGCTTGTTTATTGCTAAGGCCATATGGTCAAAATTAAATGATTTAATAATAATGTATAACAATAACAATAACTTATTTCACAAGTAAATTGCTGTTGAACGACAAAAACAACCACCAGGTGGGAAAAGGACATTTACAATAACTTCAAATGCACCACGATGCTGTAGTTTACCAGCTTCAATGAACGCACCGTCTGTGTTGTTTTTCCAATGGCTAAAACACAGTCAAACTTTACACCTTTTAGCGTTAGCTGTCAGCATTTAACCATGTTTAATCCATAGACATATATATAATGGACCAACAGATTCCATTGCTCTGTACAGAGACCAGTGAAGGCCATTAGAAGCACTTCTCCGGTGAGCGCCGAGCGTTACTGCGCAGCCTCCAACTGAGAGAGACGACATAAATGCGACGTGAGCAACCTGTCTGAAAGTTGTATCATTCCCAATCTTGCAGAGACGGAGAGCGTAGGTATATGTAAGGAGATAACATAGGCATAGGTTAATTATTGCTAACTAAATGCTAGTTAACATTAGTAATTAAACTTAAACAGCTAATAATAATAATAACTCAAAACTGCCTGCGAGCTTCTCCTGTACTATACGGTAATTTCTCTACTGTGCGACAGTATGTCCCGTGGTTATGACAAAATCGTTAGCCTATTTTTACAAAAACGTCTGCTACGGAGCCATAACGTGAGTTACAAGGTAATGGAGCCTTTTATACTTTGTTGTGTTTCTTCAGAAATAAACAATGGACAAATAAAGTCTTTAAACGCTTCAGATGTAAAGTTATTCGCTGTCAAAGTGACGTCAAAATGAATTGCAGTCAATGGGATGCTAACAGGGGGTGAGTGCTTATTAGCATCAAAATGGCGCCATAGGAGGTTCGGGTTGTGAGGAGAAGCTTACCCCCTTGGTTTAATCCAGCTACTAGCTAGCGGTAGGCTAACGTTAGCTGCTGTCGAGTATAGTGTTAACTAGCATCACGTGCCCGTCTGTTTCAGAGCATCAGAGAGAAGCGCAGACATATCAGTGGCACCAGATTTCGGTAGCCAGGGTTGACAGGAAGAAGATTTTTAATCAGAATCAGAAATACTTTAATAATCCCAGGGGGAAATTATTTTTGTTACCAAATACAAACAACATATACAAACAACACATATTATCCAGACACAACATATACAAACAACATATATTATCCAGACAATACAAGTAAATGTTCAAGTTAATGATCCAGGCAGCACATTCTCGTCTCCCTACTTCATTTTACAGTCCAATGGTGGCTAGAACGGCTCCGGGTCAACGTCAATATGGAATGGATTCATCTGCGTTATTTTTTTTAACGCGTTATTTTTCTCAGATTCATTAATCGAAATAAAGCGTTATTTTGACAGCCCTAATATATATATATATATATATATATATATATATATATATATATATATATATATATATATATATATATATATATATATATATATGGTGGTTGGTATTAAGCACCTTGAACCAGGAGCCATGATGAGTTTTATACTCACTCATACACTGTAATGAGGTAAAAAGAGCAGAGGGCCAAACACTGGACAAAGCTGTCGTGGTTTGAGAGAGCATTGTTTGACCAAGGGAAGAGGAGTTTTTTTTTTTTTTAGCTCCCTGCGGTTCAGCAACGGCTGAATCAGCACTTCTTCCAGGAAGGTCTGTCGTTTCACATTTTAAAGCTTTTGAATGGAACAGACAGATACAGCATCCCAAATAGATATATACTTAAACACTTCTTTCCCCCACTCTATACTTAGCTGTTTCTCAGGATGGGATTCTTCAATATAGACTAAACAAATGCCAGTTCATCATCAACAGTGAGTTAACAATAAAAAATCAATAACAACTTAGCTACACATTTCTACTCTTTTCTCATAAATGACATTGCATGGCATTGCGGAAAGTAACTAAGAACATTTACTCAAATACTGAATTTAATTAAAACTTTAAGTATTTCTATGTTTTGCTACTTTATACTTACACGTACACTAAATGCCTTAAAGAGGCAAATATTGTACTTTTTACTCCACTACATTTATGTGGCAGCTGTAGTTAATGGTTACGATTTTGGAATGGTATACGATTTTTCATAAATTCTTTAAATTCAGTATTCTTACTGCAGTGACTGATATTTAGGACATAATTGTATACAGAAATGTTTTGTGCCCAACAGTATATCAATGTACGTATATAGAGTAGGTAAAATTGTATCCACCTCAATCAACTACAAAAGTAAAAGGCTACTTACACAACTATATATATATATATATATATATAAACCCCTATGAGTCATCGAGGAAGAGGAAGTTACCCTGCCCGGAGGAAGCCCGGGGCCCCCCTATGGAGCCAGGCCCAGACGGAGGGCTCGTCAGCGAGCGCCTGGTGGCCGGGTTTGCAACGGAGCCCGGTCGGGCACAGCTCCGCTACGTTGGAGTTCACCCCGGTGGATGAGAGGGTTGCCTCCCTACGCCTGCGGGTTGTGGGGGGGGGGGGGGGGGGGGACTCTGACTGTTGTTTGTGCATATGCACCAAACAAAAGCTCTGAGTATTCGGCCTTCTTGGAGATATATATATACATATATGTATATATATATATATATATATATGTATATATATATATATATATATATATATATATATGTATATATATACTAAAACACCATTAAAGAGGCCATTTTCTGCAAAACAAGTACTTTTACCTTTGATAATTTAAGTACATTTGGCTGATAATTGCAACAACTGTTTATCTACTTGGAATTGCTACTTTTACTTAAGAAAAATATCTTAGTTCTTCCTCCTTGACTGCTCACAGAAAAGGCACGTGTTATGGGACAGCACAATCTTTATTTCCTCCCATCCCTGCTCTCTTGTGCAAAAACAGGTTCACCATCTTGTCCTTAATTTTAATAATCCACTGGGACTCGGCCACTTTTGATGTGCAACTGTCATCTGTGTTATCTTATTATCTGCCCTAAAAGTAACAGATAAGTAACAAAAGAAGCAGAGGAGCCGAACAACTGTGAGCCACAGATTCAATCAGACTTCACAAACTCCAACCACAGAGGGAAAAGCCATCACATGTTCACTGTTTTAATCTAAGCTATGTAGGCCAATCAATGTCTCCTTTTGCTACTATCCATGCATTCCTTCCTCCATTTCCAGCTTTTGTCTACTGGTTCTTTTCTCTCTCTCTTCTGCTCATTCTCCTCCTATAGTTAGGGCAGACAATATTAACAACCTTTGAATCATCAGCATCACTTCTTTCTGTTCTCCTCCTCTGATAAAACACTTGATCTTTGCAGAGATCAGAGTAGGACATGTGAGTGTGAAAATGTATACATGCTGTAAGTCTGAGCGTGCTATCGTGAATGTGTATGGGTGTCTGTCTGTGCACATGTCACCATCAGATCCTCCCCCCTCTGTCGGCTAATTTCACATCCAGCACTGCCTATTAGGGAACTCACACTGTCAGATGTCCAGGTGAGCTGGCAGGATGCTGTATCTCATATATCACCACCATTCACGCAGCCACGGCCCCTTCCACTGTTACTATAAATTCTGCCAGCTGTGCTTCCATTATTAATGCAGCAAGACTCCCAAACCTTCCCTGGCCCGAACATCGCCGATTCATCATCTCCTATAAACTTTAACACACCCACTGCTGCCTACTGCTGGTGCAAGGTGACACAGATAAGCAGGCAGATAACCACACCAACACACACGTCTGTCCGTGACAAGTTCATTGTTGGAGGAGGCAGGCAGAGAGGGAGAATCAGCATGAAAACCAAAAATAACACATCGCATCTTGATGACAGATCAGTTACTGTTTAAAAAAGACTTTAGTTCAATATGGAAGCAGAGGACTGTAGCTCAGTGGAGGTAAATAGACCTATTTTCTTGCTTTTGCTCCATCATATTTTTAGTAACAAATTGAGATAATATACTGGTATTTAATGAGGTTGCAGGGAGAGAAAGAGAGAGGGAGAGGAACACATAACACTTTAACAACAACTTGTTACACTTTGTAATGTCAAAGCAAATCATTACATTAGAAATGTAGAGTCAAAAGCTAAACCACGCAGAATGCATTTTCCATCAGCTGAAGTTTTTTTCTTACTCAGTTACGAAAACAAGGAGATGTACCTGACACTTTTCAATCACGAAGTAACAAACTGACACCAATTTGAGTTTGCACAAAGCGCCGAGTGACATGCAGTGACAGTAACGTCCGCAGAAATATCAAGAACACCACAAAGATCCTGGAATGAACTGACAAGCTTTTCGACATTCATTTTAACATATGGATGAAATAAACTACTGAATGATAACTGAAACATCATGGAACTTAAAGATTTAAAATTATAATATGTATTAACTGATATGAAGCAGGACAGCTTGGTTTACAAGAATATTCATAAATATATATTTGAAAGAGCATTATGCATTGTCAAACAAGATCACATACAAACCAAAAAATTATTTGACTTCAATATATGGCACAATGCCTTTTACAGCTTACACAGATCTTACACGTTTCACTGTTTGGTTGAATCAAATGTGCCCCTCACAGATAAAAGAACGTGAAACACTCCCTTTGGTTGGATTCTCTTTGACGGCTGCTCACGATATCAGGCTGTAATGCTGCTCTCAACGCTTATGGGAATAACTGTGAGAACAAATCAGCAAAAAACATGGAAGTGTTTATGTGTTTCAACTCATTTGATGTCAAAAAAAAAGAACTAAAATTTAGGTTTTTTGGAGACTTTGTTGGTGAAACATTGGAATCAACTTTATACAGCAAATGAATCATTGCATCACAAATCCACCTGCCATAGCATTTACAAATCATAAAATCAAAGTAAAAAGTAAAGATTAAAGACTAATGCTCTTAAAAGCTAACAGTATGAATTGCCAATCCTTAAATATCCAAGTCGAATTTACCACCTGAAAGCTGAACAGTGCTTTCAAGTATGAAGCTCATATCTACTGTCTTTCCCACAGGACCTGAAAGCAGCATTATATCCTGTGACTGATGCTTATGCAGCTGTCTTCAATTGTGCACAAACACACAAACGCACACTTACACAAACACATTGATCATCATCCCGGGCCAGGACTGCTCTGCTGCCACCATGCATCTGCTGCTGCTAAAAATAGCAACCCCACTTTGATGATGCAGCGGTGGCTGTAGGGAGAGCTTAAAAATCCCACTCTACCCCACTTGCACACTTAGCACTAATAAACTGAGAGTGCATTCCCTCTAACCCCCCCCCCCATCCCCCAACAGCCTCGCCTCTAATTACCATGAATAGAGTCTTTGCAACAGGACAGATGTGATTTGATATGTTTGTGAAGAAATTATGTAGGAGAAAGTGAGAGAGCAATAGCATTAGAGATGTGTGTGTGTGTGTGTGTGTGTGTGTGTGTGTGTGTGTGTGTGTGTGTGTGTGTGTGTGTGTGTGTGCGTGCGTGCGTGCGTTCGTGCGTGCGTGCGTGCTGGTAATGGGAGGTGGTATCCCTCTGGGAACCAAAGCCTGGCTGGGCATCTGCTACACAAGGACAGATACAAACAAAAATGATCTCCATCCACACAAGCGTTTTAGCTCCGTAGCAGAACTAATCTCCACCCGTATTAACACGTCTGACAACGTATATGACATAACCATTCGCATACACTGGGCATGCACGTGCCAGTGTAAACAGGAAGAAGTTTGTCTAATGTTACTCTGTGGTTGAAAATCATGGAGGTATAAGTTGAAATTACAGAAAATACTTTGGAGAAAGAACAACAATGGGGAAAAGTTAGACCAGGGATTTATTTGCTTGAAAGGTAGGCAAGCTTACCTAACCAATAAGACTGACTGACGGGCGTCATCGTTTCTAAAGGTCTCGTTTCTGTCCGTCCAGACTACAAAGCAACCCCGGAGTTTTCAAACTAGGTCAGCAGTGTTTCCAAATGTCTCTGTTTTAGGGGTTCGGAAACGCAAGAGTAGTGTGGACGCAAAGCATAAAGATAGCAAAAGATATTTGTTTTTAAACGTAGTAGTGTGGATATAGCCTTACAGACATACACAACCAAAACTCCTGAGGTGAGCTTTCATATCTGTGTTCTTACGTATACACTGAAAAAACACTGCATCCACCATGTTAACTTTTTATAAGTAAGTAAGTTGCAGTGTTTCCTTTATCATTATCATTTAGAGTAATTTTTAAATTGCTTTATGAGTAAAATGTCTGTTCTGCTACTCCATAATTATCTATTATCATGATACAACATAGCACTGAAACACTGTTTCACACAAAGCGATGCCATTTTTTGTCAGTTTGTTCTGTTAGTTAGCACCAAAGTTGTATCAATATGTAAAACATTTGGGGCTGATACTGACATAAATACTGAGAGTAATAATATCTGATAGCTATATATCAGCTAATATTCTTTTTTGGGGCTTTTCCACCTTTAATGGACAGGACAGCTAGGTGAGAAAGACATACAGGAAATCGTCACAGGTCGGACTCTAACATTGGACCTCTGCGTCGTGCACCAGCTCTACCAACTGAGCCAACCCGGCCACATCAGCTAATATTCTAATTACCCATGCTAGCGACGTAGCTCTATGGAATGTCGTTTTGTCGTTCAGTTCACTACTTTGGTCAAGACTGAAACATTTTTGGGAGGATTGTTATGAAACTTTGTACAGACATTCACGATTCCTGACTTTTCCTCAATTTGTTGTTCAAAGTGAGATAACACCACCAAAAGTCTCGCAACTAATGGCATTCCCATCCGCCTTAGCCGTACATTGTATTTAGTGCTGATTACCAATTGTTAGCATGCTAACATGTGAAACTACGATAGTGAACATAGTAAACATTATACCTGCTTAGCATCAGTATGTTAGCACCGTCACTATGAGCATGTTAGCATGCTGACATTTAGCCCGAAGCACGACTGTGTAGCGCCTCACAGAGTCACTAGTATGGCTTGTTTTAACACAAATTACCTTATTGGCCTATATAGGGTAGCACAATGCAGGATATTTTAAAGTAGAACAATAAACTTTTCTATCACAGATGACAGTAACAGTAAATATTTTAGTAAACTTCACTGAATGAAAACATTATGAACTAGAAGGGCACTCGGACAGCACAGACCTCCGCCAAGGCCATGCTCTATCTCGCAATGTTAACAAAGGTATAAAAAAAAGAGAAAAGAGTGTGTATCCGCCCCGTGATTTGGATCAGCTCAAAATATGTAATGGTTTCTTCCTTGGCCCATGCTACATCCTTCGACAAGGTTTCAATAACATCAAAAAGATCAGCATCTACCGACACTCCAAGACAATCCAAACAAAACAAATTAATTTAAAAATGTATTTAAAAAGTATGTAAACCTCAGATTACAATGGCTGATGCGTGATTTTGTACACAGCAATTCTAACACTCAAACAAACACTCTGAAGCTTACTCCTAAACATCACCTCCCTTTAAATCAAAGGAGATGTGTTCCATGGCATACAGGCATCAATTTTCTGCATTACGCCAGGTATAGAAAAAGGTACTGTAACGACGCCGCCCCTGTCTCCCAAACACCCTGATAGCTTATTACGTAACATCAGACAGAACCATGACTTTGGAATGATGAAAGTCAGAGACGGTGTAATGATTAATAGAGATGGAGACAGAGCGACTCGCTTAGAGATAGGTGGATAGAGATAAACGACAGAGGAAAAGGAACAAGGAGAAACAAAAGAGAGGACAATGCTGAAGTAGGACAGAGCGCAGGGGAGGCCTGTCTGTCCCAGATCAGTCGTCTACCGCCGGCAAGAGAGGGAGAAGAAATGAGTGAGAAAAAAAGAGAGAAAGGTGTTGAGAGAGTAAACGAGATGGCTAAATCTGGAGTTATGAACTACATCCCTACTCTGAGCAATGTAGCAAATACTGAAAAAAAAGTTAAGCCCTTGCATGTGGGAAAATATACCTGGAGAGAGACTGAAAACTATACAGGTGCAAAAACCTCATAGAAAATAAGGCTCTGACAGTAGGACTTTGACAAGTTGTCAGTACTACATAACTGAACAGGGATAATCAGTCCAAAAGACACAGCATTTACCTCATTTCCATCCCTCCTCTGGGAAAGAGAATTCTGAATAAACATGACTTGAATTATTTCCGGTTAATCAAAATGTATCTTTGTCAAGGCCTGTTTTTTCACTGCCATACAGCTAGGCTCTGCCTTAGTGCTGATACATTTTCTCAAGATTTGTTGAAGTGAATGTCAACTGGTGGAAATGTCAACTGTGTGCAGTGTCCTAAAGTGTGGCGTTTCAAATTAATGGTATTTCCCTGCTGACGGTAAGCTGATTGTTAATTCATCTGCTTGGGTGGTAAATCATGGCTGTTTGCTGAAACAACATCTGAAGTACAAACAACATGACAGTTAATGAACACTAAAGAGCAGCTGCATCGGCCTGTTGAACCAGATCAACTCGACCTCCACAGGCCAAATTAATTGAGCTCCCAGGGATTCAATCAGAACAGAACTGGATTAAACAGGGCCGAACCTCTGAACTCCCTCACAGTGACAGACTACAGTCTGATGCTGAGTTTTGTCTGTTTCTCCCATCATTCAAAGGCAGCTAACATATAGTATAAATCTGACAAGCCTGATGACTAGCTACACTGAACATCTCAGTGTCATACTTGTTTGACAGTGAAGGAATAGCTTTTATCAAACTAAGTCATTCATGGACAGGTTGCCTATTGATGAGGCAAGCAGCCTTATAATATATAATGTTGTAGCTGTAGATTATTCCTGGACTGCAAAAATGGTGCAGGAAAGGGACTTCTAACAGGGGTTAGCCTGTAGCTAAGGACAAGGTGATGACAACTAGGCCCATATATGAAGAAACACAACAATAACTGTTTTAACTCTTTAAAAGTCAGTGCAACATTTAGACAAGAGGCAAACAATGTTGGTATTGACCTCCATCACAAAGTAGTCGCATTTCTGTGGTCAGTAGCATATTTTAGCGAAAATTAAGTTAAAAATAAATATATACAAAAGCCAGACAAGTAAATCGTGAAAACACCTGTTATAGTGATTAGGTGGACATGCATTCCGGCCTCCATCACCAACCTCTGCCTTAGAAACTGCAGAATCTTCAAACAAATGTGAAACTGATTGCACGGCTTTTATCTAACAATGTAATGTGTTTAGCAGATTTTTTATGTATGAGTGAGTGCCACTGAAACTGATCTATGGAGAGTTGGTGGCAATAAGTTTGCATGTAGCAACTGCTCCAACATTGTGATGAGTGTGTTTGAACTTAGAGCACCACTCAAAGCAAAGTCATGTATCTGCACATCAATGCTTAACAGAATAATCACTACACATCGTCAAAAGCAATTCACTGTTACAGTATACAGCAATACAGACTATATGCTTCTCCAAATCCACCATTAATGAACTGATGTTGGTGTTAGAAGTTTTAACTGTTACAAATTGCCCTCAGATCACATACTGTACGGAGCATTAATTGCATGTGCGTTTGTGTAAGTTACTATGACTGTGTGTGTGGGAGATCTGCCCACCGTATGCCATTGTCCAAGCCTCTGTGAAACCAAAACTGAACGCACAGCCACGTCTCTTGTGCTCAAACGCCTCCGACAACAACTGATTTGCAGTATAACTTTCAATTCTGCTACATTATGCTGAAATTCTCCTCGCCGCTCTGGGCAACAGCCTGCAACACATAAGTAGTTTCTGTGTAATTATGTGTGCCCTGTAAAGTGACCTGCCATCACCTTCATGGGGGCTGTGTTCAGTAGAGACAAAGGCATCTATAGATAGACCAAACTCAGGTGGAGAGAAAATGAAAGGGGCAAACTAAACACATGTTCCCTGCTGGCAGGGTGACCCTTTTCTTGTAGAAGCAGCCGCTCGAGTGAGAAGACGGCAGTTTGAACATCCACTATCAAATTAATCTGCATGGCAAAACACTTACTATAGCATTATTCCACACAATTTTAATGCTAAGGTGCCTCTGTGTCCATGTTCATCCATGCATACCCTGCCTTACACGCTACAGTCAATGTCAGGATAGCCAAAGTGTGATTAACTGAGTGATTTTATGCACTGGTTAGCCTTTTCATGTGAGCACTGAGCTGTACACCAGATCTTCAGCAACTTTTGGCATGCATGAAAATGTATGTGGGAGGGATTATCAGTTTGACACAACGATAAATCCAAGAGCTGACAAGTAGCATCTCTTATACATCTACCTATATCTCTGTTTTTATTGATGGTGCCACATACATTGTCTGATTCCCTGTCTTGTCTTTGCCTCATCTACAAATCTGTGTCCCTTCACTGCTGCCTCCTCTTTTTATTCTCCCACTTGCTTTCTTGTAACCTCTTATTCTGCCTCTCTGTTAAGCTGGGAAAGAGTATTCATCTGCTGGCATCAAGGAGGAATCCACTGCCAAATACTGTTTGGTTTGCCTTCCTTGTGTCTGTGCATACCTCATCCAATCCTTTCGGTTTTCTCATTTCATTTTATTTGCATTTCAAGTCTTTATTTTGTGCAACTGCTGTACAATATATCCTCATTTAAAACTAGTATAGTACAGCCATGTAAGAGAGAAGTTATTGTGTTACATCAATATGCTAAACTTGAACATGCAAACCTCCTCCCACCCCCTGCAGCACACACACATACATGCTGTTGACTCCAACACTATCCCTCCACAAACATGAAATCGTATTCTCCTTTGCTTTGCCATGCACCCCCCTCCATCTCCATGCATGTTTCCTTGAGAGAAGAGAAAACGGAAAGGCAGAAAAGAAAAGAAACATTCTTACTGTCTTCTACAATCCCTGATGAAATACAGAATTCCCCTCTGGAAAAAAAGGGACAGAAGTAGGAAAAAGAGGAGGGGGAGCCCAGCGGTTGCCAGTTGCAGAGGAATAAGGAGTGAGGAGGGGCGAGCAGGAAGATGATGAAGAAGACTGTGGTTAAAGGGGGGAAAAATAGAAAGGAAAGACAATCACTGCTGCAACAATGAAGACCCTCCTCCTCCACAGCCGCCGCCGCCACGAGATATTACAAGATGTCCAGCGTGCCGCTGTACGCTGAGGGATGGAGCATTATCCTCGGCTCCCAGCCCGTCCTCCACCAGCAACAGCTCTGTAGTAACGCTTCTATCCACTCGGTCCGGCAATCTCCCCATCCCTCACTCGCTATCCTCCCCTCCTCCCTTCCTTCAGCATGTTCAGAGTCTCTCTCTCTCTCCTTGTACCAGTTAGTTGGTTTCTCTGCCTCACCCTCCTCCCATACCTGTCTCTCTCTCTCATGTCCCCCCTCCTCCCTCCATCACTCTCTCCTCCATCATTACCCGGATACAGAGCACACCCCTCCCTTCATCTCTCTCTTTCTTTGATGTTTTGGAGTTAGACTCTAAGCTGTAAAAAAAAAAATCTTTTTTTTCTTCTCAGTCTGAAAGCACTATAGAACACAGTGGGATCCACCCGACGGTGCAGAGATACACACACCAAACATGCACACACACACACACACACACACACACATAAAAGATGATCCAATTATTACCACGCAATATCAACAACAAAACCATACACATCAATTAGAGCATATTTCTAATTGTTAACGGATTCCTTCCATAATCCAACAATTATATCCAAATCAAAGATACAGAACAGCACAATCTGCAGCAGTGTAGCCAACGTGTATTCTCTCTCTCACACACAGAAATATGAATTGGGAATGTAAGAGATGTGTATAAGAGGATGAGGGAAGCCACTGCTGCAATGCCTATTACCATACATAAAGGGGGGTGAGGGAGGAGAGGACTGTGGGTGGAGAGGGAGCCTTGTACTGACGAGCTGAACTAAATAGCAAGTAAAAATCTACTCCATTATACCAACCACGGATGAGTAAAGCATGTCAAACTCGCCTCATGGCTTTGATGAGCTAACACCACTTTAATAGTTTGGGATAAGGAGAAGGTGTGGGGTCACCATGCTTGTGTATATAGTAACAATGTTGCATGCTCGCCAACCAGATACTATGTGTGGAGCGGACCAACCCTGACTCCTTAGTAATTGTCCTTGGTGACTTAAACAAAGGAAACCTCACTCATGTACTACCTAAATACAGACAGCATATTAAATGCCCGACCAGAGAGGAGAACATTCTGGATCACTGTTACACCACAGTCAGGGATGCTTATCACGCCGTCCCACGTGCTGGGACACTCTGACCACGTCATGGTTCACCTGATCCCCGCCTACAGGCAGAAACTTAAGCTCTGCAAACCTGTAGTGAGGACATCAAGGAAGTGGACCAGTGAGGCTGTGGAGGATCTCCACACGTGCTTGGACTCTACTGACTGGGATGTGTTCAGGACTGCTACCAACAGTCTGGATGAGTACACAGAGGCTGTGACGTCATACATCAGCTTCTGTGAGGACTGCTGTGTTCCATCAAGCACCTGGGTGAGTTTCAACAATGACAAAACCTGGTTCTCAGCCAAACTCAGAAGGTTACAGTTGGATAAGACAGAGGCGTTCAGGAGTGGGGACAAAGACAGACTTAAAGAAGCAAAGTACAAGTTTAGCAACGCGTGAAAGAGGCTAAACAACGGTACTCTGAGAAACTCCAAAACCAATTCTCAGCGAACGACTCTGCTTCTGTCTGGAGAGGGCTCAAACAGATCACCAGCTTCAAGCCCAAAGTCTCCCACTCCACCAACGACCGACGCCTAGCCAACGACCTGAACGAGTTCTACTGTCTCTTTGATAGACAATGGGTCAGTCCTGTAACTATCCCCCTCAACACCTCCCAACAAAGGTTCTTCCCTGATACCATCCCCCGCGACACCTCCCAACAGCTCCAGCTACAGTGCATCACCTCCACCTCCACCTAACCCACCTTAAAGGTCCCCCCCTCCATCTCCCCACCCACCTCAGTGACGACTCTCTTCATCAATGAGGAAGACGTCAACAGACTGTTCAGGAGACAGAACCCCAGGAAAGCTGCTAGACCGGATGTTGTCGCTCCATCCAGCTTGAAGCACTGCGCTGACCAGCTGTCTCCAGTGTTCACAGACATTTTCAACACCTCACTGGAGACATGCCACGTACCAGCCTGCTTCAAGTCCTCAACAATCATACCTGTTCCCAAGAAGCCAAGGACCATAGGACTTAATGACTTCAGACCCGTCGCCCTGATCTCTGTGGTTATGAAGTCCTTTGAGCGCCTTGTGCTTTCACACCTCAAAGACATCACTGACCCCCTCCTGGACCCCCAACAGGTCTGTAGACGATGCAGTCAACCTGGCCCTCCACTACATCCTCCGGCACCTGGACTCCGCAGGAACCTACGCCAGGATCCTGTTTGTGGACTTCAACTCTGCCTTTAATACCATCATCTGCTCCAGGAGAATCTCTCCCAGATTGGTGTGCCTGATTCCACCTGCAGTTGGATCACTGACTTCCTTTCTGACAGGAAGCAGCATGTGAAGCTGGGGAAACACGTCTCCGACTCACAGACCATCAGCACCGGATCTCCCCAGGGCTGTGTTATTTCCCCCCTGCTCTTCTCCCTGTACACCAACAGTTGCACTTCCAGTCACCAGTCTGTCAAGCTTCTAAAGTTCGTGGACGACACCTCCCTCATCGGACTCATCTCTGATGGTGATGAGTCCGCCTACAGGTCGGAGGCTGACCACCTGGTGAAGGGGTGCAAGCAAAACAACCTAGAGCTCAACGCTCTAAAGACAGTGGAGATGGTTGTGGACTTCAGGAAGAATTCAGCACCACCTGCCCCCATCACCCTCTGTGACTCCACAATTAACATTGTGGAGTCTTTCCGCTTCCTGGGAACTATCATCTCCCAGGACCTCAAGTGGGAGCTGAACATCAGCTCCCTCGTCAAGAAAGCACAACAGAGGATGTACTTCCTGCGGCAGCTGAAGAAATTCAACCTGCCAAAGACAATGATGGTGCACTTCTACACAGCCATCATTGAGTCCATCCTCACATCCTCCATCACCATCTGGTACGCTGCAAGCACAGCCAAGGACAAGGGCAGACTGCAGCGTGTCATTCGGTCAACTGGGAAGGTGATTGGCTGCAATCTGCCGCCGCTCCAGGACATTTACACATCCAGGACTCTGAAGCGTGCTGGAAAGATTGTGGCTGATCCCTCCCACCCCGGCAACAAACTCTTTGAGCCACTCCCCTCTGGCAGGAGGCTGAGGTCCATCAGGACCAAAACCTCACGTCACAAGGACAGTTTTTTCCCCTCCGCCACTAGCCTTATTAACAAGGCCCGGAACCCACCCTGACTCTCTCCACACCCACCTCTGGCTCTACATGCCACTGTATTTAATCTGCTCTTTTTATCTTAATTCTTACTCTCTTATTTTTAATACATTCTGTGTGTGTGTGTATATATATATATATATATATATATATATATATATATATATATATATATATATATATATATACACACACACATATATTTATACTTATATTGTTTGTTTAACTTATTTTAGAGAATGTGACATGCACCTACAACACCAAAACAAATTCCTTGTATGTGTAAAAAAAGTACTTGGCAATAAAGCTTTTCTGATTCTGATTCTGATGATCACAGAGAAAACAGATGTTTGTTTTAAAGATTATTTTTAGGCCTTTATTTCCACAGGACAGATGAAGACATGAAAGGGGAGAGAGAGGGAGAATGACAAGCAGCAAAGGGCCGCAGGTCAGAGTCAAACCTGCGGCCGTTGTCAAGGAGTAAACCTCTACATATATATATGTGTGTGCCTGCTTTACCAACTGAGCTAACCCAGCCACGAAAACATATGTTTTTCAGCAGTGAGATTTCCCTCTTGTTGCTGAGGGTGATAAGTATAAAGTCTGTGCTTGCTTGCTAGTCAGAAGCTCTTGTGGATATTAAAGTGAAATCCCAGAGCCCCAGACCTACCCAAAAACCATCTGCTGGGTATATTCCCCAGGCGGAAAGCTGTCTGGTTACAGTTGATGTTGACGAGTGCTATGCTGCATGTCAAATGTTGATGAAATGTAACTGGTTCAGAATCCAGTGATAAATCTAAGAGGGCAAGCTCTCCAGCATGAGGCTGTTTCCCACTGTTACAGTATGGAAAATTATTATTACACTATGAAAAATTCCTTCTCTATTATAAAACCTTTTTGGATTAATTTTCCATCTCAGTGTGCATTCTGATAAGCATTTATAATACATATTGCCTCATTTAAAGTACATCCTAAATAATGTATGTGGTTTTTATTCTGCTAAAATATCCAGAATTGTGCTGGTCTATTTAATCTTGCAGTTCATCATATAACTGTGAGATAGTAATTACTTTGTTTCCTTGTTTATGGATTCTTCTCAAGAAACAATATTTCTAGTAAATCTCATACTAATCTCATGCACTGTTTAATTTGTTTTTGCACCATTTTGTCATGTTTTCCATTTTCCTGACAAAGACCCTGTTGGGTTGAAATGCTGCCTTTTAGTCCAATAAACTTGCACAAGCTATAATTCAGTGGGTTGATATCATTAGGACTGGAGCTAACAATTATTACGTTACGTTAATAATTAATCTGACAATTATTTCCCCTATTTTTGTTATTGGTGCAATAGAACATTCCAAAAAGACATAGGACAATTGGACAGTGTTAAAACATAGAGACATGAAGACAAGTACAGTACAGTTTAATGATGATTCATGACAAAGAGGATAAGAGACAAGGTAGGGAGGATAATAGCTAAGTAATACTAATAATAATAAAAATGATGATGAAAACAGAGGATGTGGGTGATTTTAGTCTTGTGGGGTTGTAAATTGACCACGTAAGTCCACTGGCCAGCATCGATTTATCGATCAATTGTTTGGTCGATGAAACATTAAAAACCTGTCTATCAGTGTCCGAGAGCCCAAAGTGTTGTGTGTCATGAAGTGCATAACTTTATCTGTAAACATATTCAATTTATACAAACAAAACAGCAGCAATATCACAATCGAGAAGTTGAATGTTTTGCATTTTTGCTTGAATAATCATTGGAATGGTTAATTGATTATGAAAAAAGTCGCAGAATAATTTTCTCTCTGAATCTGCCATCCTGCACCTGGATTACATTTAACATTAGATGTGCTCACAAATACTATACTTCATATTTCACATGATTAACAATGAAGCAAATGCCATGCCATGGCATCATATCTCAGGCATGGCAAGGCGGTCTCTGCTTCAACTCAAAGGTCACAGTGACAGGCAAACCCTGACATCTTGGCTCTTGAAAGTGCATTAATAACTATAAATATCACCATCCTTCACTCTATTTTCTCTCATTGACATTACATCCATTAGATCCAAGCTGGGCGTTTAGAAACTGATGTGAATGAACCTCGTACAGCGGGGGCTGTCCACCTCTTCACTCAGCCGGTGACTCATGTAGAGGTAATTTTCTCACACTGTATTAAATGTATTAAACCATCTGATGTATTGGTTTTTATAAATTAGGTTTGTATTGATTAGTCAGCCTGCATCTGCCAGCACTGTTCCTTTGACTGATTGAGTATGTATCGGAGGGTGTGTTTAACTGCTTTTGTTCATCAGGCTCAAGCAGGACCAACAGTAGTAATTGGATGAGAGTAAACAGGCAGTAATCTGAAAAGGACTGCTATGCTTCATCAAAAACCACACAAGAAACTGTGGTGTGTACAAGGAAACGGGGGAGTCGCCTTAATAGCAGACAGTCAGACTTAATAAAGAAAGATAGCCATAATAATGACAAGAGCAATATCCATGCTTGTGTAGCTGACATATTTATTCAGGCCCCTATGTCAGACAGACAGGGTTTTGTTACAGTCATAATTTACACTAATGCACCTCAGCCAGTAGCCAGTCATTTGAAGCCTCTGTCACCTGGGAAATAATGTGCAATGCCTGTACACCTTTCTAAAGCTCTCCCCCCAGCCTATAAGCTTGTTTCTCAGGGTTACGGACTGTTTGCGTCCCTTCACCACAAGTGCAACTGCTCTACTGCTGATGATGGTGGTTCAAACACTGCAAAACAAAAAGCAACAGCAACTCAACACAGTCAGCTATTTCACAGGGCTACTGCTTCCGTGCAACGCTCATATGACAGATTATAATCCCCAGAAACCTGAACATGGGGATCATGGAGTCATGTGGCTACATACATGCTTGTAGTTGGGGTAAAATAGATTTGTGATGTACACGAGACGAGGAGCGAGTGAGGGGACGATTCAATGAATATCAAAAATGTGGAAAACTAACTAAAGAGTTAAAATGGTTGGAAAATAAATCATGCGGCATAAAATGGAATTCTACTGTATGTTGTATATAGCAATGCTGCATGGAGTATACAAGGTTAAAAGCAGTGGTGGACAGTGGCTAAACATTTACTCAAGAAGTGTACTGACGTACAATTCTTAAGGTACTTGTACTTTACTTGATTATTTCCATTTCATGCTACTGCATATTTCTACACCACTACATTTCAGAGAAAAATATTCTTTTCATTCCAATACATTTATCTGACAGCTGTTACTTCGAGGAAACGTATAAGATTACAAAATACCATATAAAAACAGTATGTCTGGAGCTTGTACTGTTTTTTTTCTTCTTCTTTTCCTTCTTATTAATCATCTCATGACCCCTCAGATGTATCTTGTAACCCCTACGTTGGGAACCACAGGACTAAACTGTATGTAAGTAATTAAGCTCCACATTGGCCAGCTACAACAGTGAAATGCTGCTTACACAATGAAGCGTCACTTTTAATAACTTATTAATGTAAAATATAAGAATTGATCACAACTGTTCGCAGGGGACCTTTACTGTAGAACCAGTACTTGGTTCTAAGTGGTTCTTCCACCACCACTCAAAAGGAGATACAACTGAAGGAGTCTTGTGCTGTTGTCTTGTGATTTGGTGAGTGCTGCAAGCAAAGTAAATTCAATGTTTAATAGTCGCATAAATCTAGGCAAATAAACCTGTGTACTCTGTTTTGACAGCTGAAAACACTAGGTTTTAAAAATGTCACACTGTTATCTCCTGTTTTTTTCTGTCCCTTTAACTGTACCATCTCCAAGACTCCCTCGCTATTATAAGGAATAATCTCTCCCTCCCTTTCCATCAGAATTAACTGCTCAGCTGCTACTGAGAGCTAGAAAGAAAAGCAGAAGTGGGTCAAGTGCTGCAGAAGAGGAGGGGAAAATTGCTAACACTGGTTGTGTAGGATGAAAGCACAGGTAGAGAGGGAGGAGGTAAAGGCTCAGCATTAAACCAGGACGGATGCTCGCGCCAAGCTTTGAAATCAACCAGAAGAATACATTAGAGCAGGAGGAGAATGAAAATGAACCAAAACAGAAAATCTTAACTGACAGTAAACAACTTTGACTGTAGCGTACAACAATGATGTAAAGATTATAACATATTCTTCTGCTGTGGTGGACTCAACACATACAAAATTGTAAATGTTTAATCTAAATGTCTAACAGTGGCAAACATACTCTGTCACAAGCAAAAGCCTCAAAGTACTAAAAGTAAAAGTACTCATTATGCAGAATGGCCCATTTCTGAATCATATATTATTGGATAATACCGATGGATGAACCAGAAACTTATGTAGTGGAGAAGCATAAAGTAGCTTTAAATGTACTCAACTACTTACTTACTCAAGTGAAGTACAAGTTCCTCAAAATTGTACTTAAGTACAGTAGTCGAGTAAATGTACTTTGTTACTTTACACCACTTTTACTTTCGTTACTTTTTTTTGTTTAACACCACAAGTAATTTGAAGATATTACCTTGGGCTTCAGGGAAATAAATGGCATGTTTCACTATTGTGCAACATTTTACACCAAATGATTAATAGATTAATCAAAAATGAAAATCAGATTATTCGATAATGAAATAATCGTTATTGAAGCCCTAATTTGAAAACAATGATGATAGAGTAAATTGTTTGATTATGAGGTACACAATTAAAGAAAGGTATGTCAATCGATTTTTGCAGATATAAGAATAGCATAATATGGTCCAGCCTTGAGAAGTAGTAAAATGGACTGGATGTCTTAAACAATCAAATATAAGTGATTACATAGATGATCAATCAAATTAACAAGGGTATTGTAAAATTGCAGACATAATGTAACCACAATTTGTGGTCTTTTGAAATGAAGTATTAAAAAGAGAGCCAAAGACAGAAAATACAAAAAGAATTAAGTTTCTTTAATGATATAGGCTACATTTGTACATTTCTACAGCAGAGTTTCAGTAAGACTAACTGCCAATTAGAAAAAAGACAGACAGTTTTACCTGTAACAACTGAACAATTGGATAACATGTCAAAGGCTGTGAAATTAAATACTTGATGTAAATATTCAGTTCAGTATTTTGTCCCATTAAATAATGATAAAAAAAACATTTAATAGTTTGAACAATCAATGTGAAATATAAATTACATTAAAGCACCATTTCAAGGATGAGGATATTAAAATAAATAATTGGCCTTTCCATATCAAGACAGTACATTTTCATGGTAATAATGTAAGCTTGTGCAGTCACACTGAAAACTCCTGCCCACTGATGTCCAATGGGTTCAACATACAGTACATCATAACATGAGGGGAATGCTCGCGTGACTTCCACAATCGACAGCAAATAAATTTGCTCACTATATAAACACCTATAACTGTGCTGCTCCATCAGCCACAACAAAATAACAGTAGCTATTGCAGGTGATGCATAACTTATCCTTCTGTACTTTCTGTATAATAATTAACTTTTTTTGAAAAACTAAATAAATGACAAAAGTGAGTAACTGTGAAAAGATTGTCACTTTTCTGGTGGTGATATCTACATAAAATGTTTAAAACTGGAAGAACTCCCATTAAGCACAACTGGCCTGAAAAAAAATATACTGCAGTTTCTTCCACTCACTCATCCACACTAAAAGTCTAAAGAGCAGCTGTAATAAAAAAAAAAAAAAAAAAAAAAAAAAAAAAAAAAAAAAAAAACTGCACCTCATGTCACGCATGTCTTTACCCAGTAGAGTTGTCCTTGAATATATATATTTCAGGTCAGGAAATCATCTTACTGTACACCGTTCATGCACTAGCCTTTCATTTATGCACTAATGGCTAATGATAATGGTAATGACAACACACCTTACTTTAATCCCTCAAGGTTTGCCTGCCAAATGCATGCACACCCACGCACACAAACACACACACACACACGCATAGTTACACACAAAGTGAGAAAAGAGCTCACTGTGAGTATAAAAAACAAGGGTGAACTGTTTCAACATGTGCTTTAAAAAGTCACTAGAACATATCAAAGACTGAGGCACAAAGCTGCCTTTTTAAAACCAACCAATACAAGTACCAGCAGCCGACCAATGATGGGGCTCCTTTCACTACTGCCATACAGGTATAGAAAAAGTCATACAGCTATGTTAAAGTAGAGTAGGAGGGCCTTCAATGTTTATGGGGCGTGTAAGTTCAATTTGTGACTGCTAGTCACAAATATATATTTAATGCTTTGTTTTCTTAATGCATTTTTTTATTTGGTATTCTCAGCAAATTGTAATGGTTATTTATTTTTGTAAATCATACAGTAGTTAAAACACGCTGATACGCCCGCTTTACATAAAACTCTGTACAAGCCATTCATACATTAACAGTCTGTCAAACTAACTAACTAACTTAGAAATGTCAGCGGGCTTTAATAACTGGTAGACTATGACTTACAGTGTTTACAAAAACATCTTGTGGCAGATACTGTATGATCTCCCCTTGATCAAAACAACATCCAAATGTATTCTGGGATCCATTGACTCCGGCTGGTATAAATCAATCCGAGTACTGGAGATCTAAGTCTACTGTGCCGTCTGTCACCACTAACCTCACTCTCTTGGGTTTTGTGGAACCCATGGAGTGAGACGATGCAACAGGTCCATAGTGTGGTGCGCCTGGGTGTTCCCCAGGCTGGCACTGTTGCTGCATGTCCTTCCTGCAATGTTCATCCTGACCTTTGAGCCCTGAAAATCCACCCAAGGAAAAAGATGCTGGGTTAGACGGCTGGGGTCCACAGGGCTCGAGAACCAGTCGGCCTTGGGTGCCTGAAGGTTCCATCAGACAATGGTAGGTGTAGTTTGTCGAGCCTAATCCTGGGTAACCCTCAGCCCCATCCCTGAGACCTAGGGTCAATGAATGATCACCACTGAAGTTTAGTACGTAAGGAGGACCTTGATAGCCATAAGGGAAAGAGGCTGAGGAAGTGGAGGACTGACTCTTGTTTGCTGGTGCTGGCGTACCAGGAACTGTACTGTGTGTCACTTGGGGGTTGCTGTGCTGAGGCATGGGTGAAAGAGACGAGCCAAAGCTAAAATCAAAAGGGTCTTGCTGAGTGTAACATGGCTGGTGCTTGTCTGAGGTCGACTGAGTGGATTTCTTGTCTTGTGGTGATGAATAACCATCACACACTTTGCTAGGAAAGAAGAAGGGTCTTGGCAGCGCTGAAAAGTTTTTGTAGGTCATGTTGGTTTCAACATTTTCATGTTTGTCAGACGACATCTTACTTTTAATAAAAGACTGAGGGAAAGACTGAGGTTTGTTGAAATGTGGGTTGGACTTGCTGGAGGAACCAAGATGGCCAACACCTTTTTCAAACCCTTGAACAGAAATGTTGCCTTTATGATGACTGTCTGTGCCAACCCCTAGTTTCTGACTCTGCTGGGTCTTTTCAATAGCACCTGATTTTACACCAAGTGTTCTGGCTGTGACGATCGGGCTGCCAGAAGCCATGGCGTCTTTACAAGGTGCACTATACAAGTTCTGACTCTGGTTCCCCTCCTGAAACTTAAGCACCTTGTGAATAACTGTTGAGGTTTTCTCCTGGGATTTGAATGGATTGTCAGGAGGATTGGGATTTTTCACAGTGAAGAGTTGAGGAGAGAGAAATTTGTTGGACATTTGAGATGGCGGGACAGATTTAGTCAAGCAACTCTGGGGTACTCCTCTTATGGTGTTTGGCTGACCACTTAAAAAAGTCCGGGATTTACTAGGAATGGTCATACAATGGAAGGGGCCCTGGGTTTTAATGTTCGCCTGGGCTTTTGATTGACTGGTGTTCGACTTGACATTGATGGAGGGCTGGGTTAAAGTAACAGGAGTGTGAGATGTAACAGAAGATGGTGCTGCAGCGAACAACCGAGGCTTACTGACTACAGGAAAGGACTGAGTTCTGAGGTCTTCTCTGGACAGCCTCATTCCTGGATTTTTACTTAGAATTCGATCTTTAGCAGTGAAGTCAGAGTTGCAGAGAGCTGAAAAACTGAAACTGGGGTTGGGTAGGTTTCTGTCTTTGGAGGTATCCTTCGCGTCACATTCCAGAGGAACCGAGTCACCTTTGGAAGAAATTAGACCTGGAAAAAAGTTCAGATCCTCACTGGTAAAGTTACTTCCTGGACTGGGAGGGCCAAGGTATGGCGTCTCAGTGGCCCATGTATCAGACGGACTGTGAGAGAGGGGACTGCTGAAAGGATCTGTAGGTGGATCCAGTGAACACAGATCTGATGGGGAAGATGGAAGTATGTTCTGTGGCTGATAATACCCCTCAAAGTTGAGACATTGAAAATCCAGAATATCATCACAGCAGTTTGTGAAGCTGGGCTCACCGGTAAGCATGTTATCAGCAGTTGTGAATGGAGGAGACTGGGACGGGGGCTGAATGACTGAATTAGAAGCACTGGAACACGCTGTTGGCTTTTCCAAAGTCTGAGATGAACACAAGCCCTCGGAGAGCCTAGAGAGACTGTTGTCAATTTGTTGGAGAGTATGACTAAGACAAGCAGTAGGTGTTTCTACAGGGCCACACTTCCGTGGTCTCTCTATTTTGTGCCTCAGTTTCCTTCCTCCACTGTTCATCTCTGGCCTTTCAGTGATTGCATCTGCAGCTGGGGATATAACCTCAGTTTTATTGTCATTGAGAGGGGAAGACAGAGACAGTGGTGACAGAGACAGGGAAAATGGTGGCGGTTCTGTTTTCAGAAGGGCTGAGGTGCTGTTCAGTCTCTGTGAAGGGGACTCTTCTTTGAGCTTGCTAAGATCAGTACATCCTTTCTTTTGTTTCCCTAAAATGTGACCCTTCACCTCTTTCTTAACTTTGGGCTCTACCTTAAATTCAGTTTGTATGAGCCTCTCTTTGCTGTCCACCTCCCAAATATCATCCGTCTTTCTGCGTAGTTTAATTACTGGTAACGGAAGACCATTTGAATCAAATTCAGGCTGCAGTTTCTGTTGTGACCCAGTTTCAAACAAGCAGCAGTTCTTTACAAAACGATCCTCAATTTTTGTTTCTTGCCCTTCAGCTAACATATCACTGTCATTTTTGAAAATCTCGTTTTTTTCTGGCAGCAGCTTGACTCCATCTAGAAGTTCTTTATCAAGCTTGTCTTTAATTTCTACTTTGTCAATGGGCATTTCACTGGAGCCACACACATTTTCAAGGTCTTTGTCTGATTTTGTATCTGAGGATGCATTTGTGATTTTCCTTTCACTCAGCCTCTCACCTCTTTTTTTCAAACGATGCAATCTGCTCTTTGACTTCTTACTAGCCTGCACATGTGCCTGAGCTGCCTCCATCTCCATGTTTAAAACTGATACAGAATCCATGATGGCTTTAAAAGGGTCGCATGTCAACAAATCATCTCCCTTTTCTGTTTTCAATGCCATATTTTCCAATCCTGCTCTTTGCATCTCCCATATTCTCCCTCTCCTCCTCTTAAAACGAATCTTAAAATCAACGCCTGGCTTAGTCTCCTCCAAACCACTTTGCTGGATTAACGTTTCCACCTCATCTTCCTTTCGGAATTTATTTGGAGTTGGATTTTTGCCATGCTGCTCTTGGATTTTAGCAGGATCCTCAGCTGATTTGTCCTCTGCAAGCTTGTCAATGTCATCCTCATCTTGCCTCTCTAACTTACACTTTTGAGCTTTCCTCAATAAAAGGCTTTGCTGATCTTCATTGGCTCGGGACCGAAGCACTCTCTTAAAGGGGGTTTGTTTTGTGACCCTTTGGGGGTTTAACCTCTGGACTTCTGTATTCCTAAATCTGCCTTTAAAATCTCGTTTCGCCTTGCTACTCTCCCCTGAACACGTAGTAAGGCCCTGCCTCAGCTCTGCAGATGAATTTAACTCTGTGGCTTCTTTGGAAGCTTGACCTGCAGCAGAATCCAAACCTTGTTCAGAGTCTACTTCCACAGAACTGTGAAATGTACGTTTCTTCAGGGGTATGTTGGACTGTATGTGTGCCTGTGGATTGGTATCTGGATGCAGATTAGTAGTAGGTTTTGCTGAAATTATTGACTTATGAGGTAGTGGGTTGAGGCAGGTGGCTGGTGGGTCATTATGCCTCTGTGGTGACTGAAGCTGCAAACTGTCTTTACTCAACACAGTCTTCTTCACTGTAGCTGGGACTTCTTTGCTCAAGTGTCCCTTGGTGCTTTGCTTAGCTTTTGCTTTTGTTTTCGCTGCTCTAGGCCTCATTTTACGTCGTATCATAATCCTCTGCACTGAACAATGGTACCTGCCTCCATTTATTTCAGTCGGCTCTTCTTTCTCCTCAGCACTTTGCATTTCTTTAGAGGCCGAAGTAGAAAACCCTCTTCCTACAATATCACTTTGTAATCTCTTATCTATTAAGGGTTTATTTTTTCTTAAAATATCAGATAGCAGAACCTTTGCCGGCTTTATGATAATTTCTTCTTCGTGACTACTTACTGGCTGTTTAGTCACACTCCTAGTCATTTGTTCTGATAACTTAACAACTCCCTCCTTGCCTTTATTTTTAACACACTGTATGTTATTTTGTCCTCTAATTTTTTTACTGGGCCCTATTTTACATTCTGACTCTTTCACTTCTTCCAGGGCCATGATACTTTTATGTTCCACAATTACAGATTGAGCATTCCTCTTTTCATTCTGCCCTTCAACGTTGCTTTTTATAATGTCCTGCTGCTCCTTCTGTAAATCATCTTTTTCTTCTGACACTGCTTGTATTTCAATAACCTTGTCACCCCCCCCTTTCTTGCTGTGGGTTAAATCACTTGCTTGTCTCTTCCTTAAATTTACTTTATCGGTGGCCTTGAAAAACATTTCCCTCACCCCTCTGTTTCCTTCAGCTGTGCAGATCTCTGAACTTTCCCCCTGCCTCTGTTGAGATCCGGACACTTTTTTTTCTGACTGTACCGTCAGGGGCGCTGGTCTGCGACACTGGCTTTGTCTGGTCCTACCACTTAACTTCACTGCTCTTTTCCTGACTTCAGGGGTCTTTTCTGCTTCTACACTTTGTGACATTGATAACCGTGTTAGGTTGACTGTAAGGTATTGCTTCAGTGATATTAGTGGATTGTCAGCAGCTTTCTTCGTTACATCTGTGACACTCTGACAAACTTCTAGCATGGATGACGTGGTCATGTGCTCCGTTTGCTCAGCGGCTGGGTTTTGAGCCAAGTCGAGGATGCAGGATTCAGTGCTGCTGCAATTGTTGCTTTGACTCTCGGTGATTGCATTTTCAATCTTCTCTTGTTGTATTGCACAGCAGGTTTTGTCATTTTCGACAGGGTGACAAACAGTTGTAGTGTTAGCTGTGTCATTGGACCTGGTTTGACGTGTGAGCGTGGTTTGAACCATGCTTCTTGTTCTTGAAGAGTACCTCTTGGGAACTGGCCGCCTATCCACCACTTTGACAGATTTCCCATTAAGGCCTGCACTGTTTGCTGCAGGTTTACTATTCTGATTACCGGTAACTGACATGGATGAATTTAGAGTGAAAGGCTTCAAGTTTACCTCACTGTTGTTACTTTCTTCACCAATCAAATTCAGTTCACTCAGCCTGTTAGCTTTTGGCTTCACTTCCTCCAGTTGTTGCAGCAAAGCCCTTTCTTTGCTTTTTGGATTCTTACAATTGAGTAAGAAATCCACTGAGTGGCGCCGTACTGTGATTCTAAGGTCCTTCAGAGTAAATTGGTACAAAAGAGGATCTGTCCACCACTGTTTGGAGGACTTTATTGGGTGCTTGCCTGATCGTCTGTGCTTCTCTCGTCTCCACTTCTTTGTTTGACAAAATTTTCTGTTCTTCAAGGCATTTCTCCTCATCTGCTGGGTAAAGGAATTCCTTGAGGGGATGGCTATAAATGAAAGACAAGAAAGAAGCAGTTGAACTTGAAGCATCTATTTTGCTAACGTGTATGTTTACATAAGCAGTGCATGAAAATCATGCTTATATAAACGATGAAAACACAGACAGACATTCTATTGTATTAGGGTTGGGTACCAAACCCGGTACTTTTACCGGTACCAACCGAATCACGTCGGTACTACCCAGTATTGGTTCACGTAAAATCAAACGGTGCCAAATTTCAGTACCTGAGAGTAAGCGCAAGCTTATCTGTCCTCTCTGCATATTGACAGAGAGCAGAGGTCCGACACACGCGCGCGCACAGAGGTGTGGACGGAGAAAACCACGTCGGCTCTGCAGTTTTGTTGAAGTCACAGAGAGTCACGGCGATGCCGATAAAGTGGTTTCAGGTGTGGTTACAGTTTTTCAAAACTTAACGCAGACACCTTTCACTGGGATATGATATTAATGGCGAGCTGAAAGCAGTCGCGGTGCTGTTGACATTACACTTCCTCTGAGCAGGCACAACAGTGGTTTCTGTGCCCTGGGGACTGACTGACAGGCTGAGGTTGTAAGGCAACTTTATTTCCACAGCAGCTTTCAGCAACAAGGCAACTCAAAGTGCTTTACATGAAACATTAAAGAGCAATTAAAAACGGTCATGTTGAAAATAAAACAGAATAATATACAAATACAATAATAAAAGTTTAATAATTATTCAATTTAATAGGTTGTAGGGACCGGTTTGGGAGGAGAGAGGGAGGGGTTTCATTTTTATTTCTTATTTTATTTCTGTCAGTGTAAAATATTCTAAATAAATAGCATAATGTTCTAAGTAAATAGGTTTGGAATTATTTTTACAACTGAAATAATTTTTTTGTAATTACAGAGGGAATTCTGTCTTACTTACCGAAAAAAAGTATTGTAGGGTACCGGAACCAAATTCCAGGTACCGGTATCGGTAGTGGTATTGGTTCAGATGTGAAAAGGTGCCCAACCCTATATTGTATTTAATTATTTTTTTTTAAATCGAATAACATTTTTTTAAATATAAATGCCTAGCCATAGATATGATTTGAGTGAGAGAAGCCAGAACCCCTGCAAACTGCTATGATTAATTGTCTATGTAGTGAGCCATTTACTGCACAGCAGAGGCCAAGCTAGTCTGTGGTACTCACAAAAGGTGATGATCGGAAAGTCTTCAGGGTGTACAAAGACGGCACTGACTGTGAATTATATCGAGCTGGTTTTAGCATATTTTCCTTTACCAAGAAGCAACCAATCACGTCTATTGACCCCAAACACATCAGAGCAACAGTGGGAAATGGTATGATTCTACCCTTTTTCCCACAGTGAAATATGAGAATACGGACACTTAATGCGAGTTAACAAAGAGATAACAGAAACCTATAATTACCAATCAATATGCAATTTAAAGTGGAATAACAACTCCTTGCAAACTTAGTTTGTGGAGTTTGTCACAAAGGGAATGCTGCTTCTTGCAAATAAAATGCCCAACATCCACAAGAACAGCTCTTATACTTGAAAAGATCCACGTAATTGCGCCTCAAAAGATGCATGTTTTGCAATGGTTAAATAAGCATGTACGCATGCTAGTGCTGTCTTGACCAAACTAATAAAAACAAAAGAAAGCAGTGCTTCAGAATTATTTAACAATTAAGTAAGCTATGTCGGTAAACATGATTGCAGATTCCATGCTACATCAAAACCTTAAGACATGAAGAAGCAACACAATCTGCTTCCTAAAACAGGCCCAATGTACCTGTAGAATGTATTATAAACATGGATTTTAACAGGCCTTGGATGACGGCATTCAGAGTAATTACAGAGCCATTCAACCCTCCCATCTGTTTCCAAAGAGTGAAACAACATTCAATAACATCTCACTGACTGCATTAGCCTGATCTTGTTTGAGACCTAACACATCACAGAGATGTCAGGTGGTATGGTAATAATGTAAGTTTTCAAATCAGTTAAAAAGGTCACACTGATTTTCAACCTGAATTCTATTTGTTTGACGCATAAAAAAACCCTGTGCTTTTCTGCAATGATACTATTATCATTCATTGCAATTGTAGTATGTGAAAACTTTGAGTGACCACAAGATTAAAGCTGCCCCATAATTTGTTTGCACACCGCCTAGAGGTGACATAAAAGGTGACATTTTTGGAAACAAACAAAACAAAGTCAAAATAGAAAAAACATTTGTACTGACATATTCTTAGATCTGCAAACAGGTCCCTTAGCAATAATGTTGAGATGTGAGTTGTGGATCTCATAATGTCAAAGTGATTTGTGTGAGGTAATACAGCAGGAAAGTGCTGAAATCTGCCTTTTGCAAAGACATATTCAACATATGTTTTATTGTCTTAATTGTGATGTATGGTAGTTAGACTGAATTCCAGCCACGTTCGCAGCGTTGGTTGTCCTTAAGGTTTTCAGTTTGAAAGTGCATTTAACAACCACTAAAGTGATGAGCACACTGTCAAGCTTAGGTTATTACAAGCTGTTATTCTTGACATTACTGCTGTATAACTGCATTGTACAGCTTATATTTCCGTTAGTTGGTTTTGAGACCCTTCTGTGGTGCTGACAGGGCTTTTAGGAAGCCAGCAATGCCAAACTTCTGTTTGAATTAGCCGACTGTCAATATTTATTTAGTTACTTTTTTATTTTACCAGTATTTAAAATGTTAATTTGTCATAGCTGTGCTAGTAATACATTTTGTACAGATTTGAGAACGATCATTTTAGAGAAAATCCAAAAGCAGTTACCTTTAAAGATACCTGAGTGTATTCCTGGTATTATCGGCCTTGTAGCAAAGTGACCCTTCTCTCTGTGATGACGAAGATATCTCTCCCTCAGACGGTACTTTTGCCCCACCGGGTCCTTTGTTTCTTCACATTCAGGCTGCTTCCCTCTGTGTTTAAAGTGACCCTCTCCTTTCCTAAAGAACAGATAAAATTTCAAAAAATTTAAATTTCAATGACGTTTTTTTCATATCTGATAAACATAATCTTCAGTTTAGAGCAAAAACCAAGCAGCGATAAAGACATGTCTGATCAAATGATGGACACACCTCTCACAGGTGCAGCATTCACACATTTCATTGCCTTCCCCAAAAAAGCTGGCACCATAGTAACACGTGATCTCCTCCCCAGGTGAGATGGGTCGAATCGCTTCAACACACGCAATATTCTTCTCCCCAGGGACAAACTGGGCGGGTGAAAAAGGGAACAAAGACAAAGGTTGGTTGGCCCATGGGAAACATTAACACAGAGCAGTTAGGAAACAGAAAAATAGTGTAATTCTGTACCAAAAATACTAAATATACTAAAATAATAAAAATGTGCAATATGTCACAATAATTCTTACTAGATTATGCAAATAAAATGTAAGCATTTGTCACAATAATACACCTATCATTTCAATTTATCAAATCTCTTTAGTGTGCATGATCAAGAGATATTGCTGATTACCTTGCAGTTTGGTTTGCAGTCTTCAACCCAGAAGGACAAACAACAACAAAAAACACAGAGACAAAGATTTCAAGTTATTAATTCAATCACAGTAAATAATTTAGTAAAAGGCTCAATGGCTAAGCTGATTAACTCTCAAACATTATTAAAATATCTTGTCACAGACTGCCCTCTGAGTGGCCAAAGCATTAACTCAAATTTCGCCTCACCTTTTGTACACATAATTCAGTTCACACCCTGGCTGAGGTCTGTGAAAAGCAAGCAGCTTGTGCTTATCTGTTGTAATGACTTCTATGATTGACAAAATGTTCACGTAATTACATTATGATGCCGTTTTTGAACAATATTTATGATTCATACAGTCGTGGCTACAAAAAGCATTCACCACTACCCTTAAAATAATGCACATTTTCTATGTGGTGCAAAAGTGTCTACGATAAATCTGGTGTAACCTACACAACATACTTGTTGATACTACTACTACTACTACTACTACTACTACTACTACTACTACTACTACTACTACTACTACTACAGGGAACAGTGTAAGAATTGTCCTAAAATGAAAGTTCAAAGCAAACTAGGGAACTACACAAGTCTTAAATACATAAACATAAGTGTTGTCACCTAAAGATAATGAAGAAATTAACAAATGTTATTTTTTGACACACACTTTATACACACACACACACACACACACACACACACACACACACACACACACACACACACACACACACACACACACACACACACACACACACACACACACACACACACACACACACACACACACACACACACACACACACACACACACACACACACACACACACACACACACACACACACACACACACACACACACACACACACACACACACTTTAGAAACACATTTTTCTGACTGGAATTTAAAACTAATTTTATAATTCAGTAAGTTACCACTTGGTCTCAGTTTGAGAGACAAAAGTTAGTTGGTGGCTGAGATTTTTAAACAAAGTGCTACATTTAACAACATAACTCACACTCATGAAGGACAGTTTGTCAACAATGGAAAATAACTAGACAAGATTAAGTATTTAATGTTCAGTCTAGATTCTGATCAATGCAAAAACACAAGAACAGACAATATGTTTGTTCCAGGTGATTCAGAAGTATGTGGTAGTATGTAGTAGGAACAGCATGCAGAAACTGCTGCTAATCCAACTCCCAAGCACTTAACCTTTCACAATGTGCATGTGTATGCAGTACTTAATAACACATTTTTTACCATATTTGTATTGTATTTCGGATATACAACTTAAAGTTTTGATTTTACATGAAAAATCAGCCTTTTGTGAGTCTCTGAAGTATCATAATTTAAACTATGGCCCTTTCAGTATGTATGTCAGTGATCAAACATTATTAGAAAACAAATGACTAAGACTTAATTGTTATGTAGTGTGACTGCATGAAATTAAAGACGTGTCAATCAGTTTGAGAGTGATACTAGCTTCAATCTTGTGTTTTGAATGTTGGTATTTGGTTTTCAACCTTTGTTTGCAATTTGGATCACAGACTGTGCCTTTACAAATGTTAAAAAAAATGTTCCACTGATGAAACTCACAAGCAAGCATTCCAATCAGCTATGACAATTTTGAATTGGTAAATCTGTGTGCATGTGTGCCGAGAAAGAATGAGTCATGAATGCAAACAAACTCACCATGGTTAATGAAAGCTGCAGGCCCCAGCCAGAGCTGAGCGCAGCGTTTGCGTGTGGAATACATCACACTGAAGTCATTGACTCCTGCTCTCAGCACAGCGCTGTCAGTGGGGCTCAGTTCTGCTATGCAGCCCAATAGGACCTCCACCCGCTCCCCTGCAAACCTGCAGTGCAACAGTTCAAGTGTCACACATCCACAATTGAAAAAGAAGCACAGTCCAAGAAATGCAGCAGCTAGAGGTCAGCTACATGATGCCTTGACAAATACAATGTGTGAGTGTGAGTGATTACCACTGCCTCGTTGAGGTTATCTTCGCTCCGTTGGTCTCTGAGGAGTATCTGTCACAGGACTCTATCTTGACACCGCTATCCAACAGGAAGGCACCAAGGTAGCGATACACCTGCAGACATCATAGTTGGTTTAGACTGTTCTCACATTCAAGTGACAAATGTAGGAATAATGGTAGCTTTCTACGAAATACAGAAACTAAAAGAGGGAGACTTCCAAGCACAAATATCATAATACAACTTTTTTTAATGCATTTTGTCTAATTTAATTAGTGATTATCTTATATCTATACTGATTCGTAAGCTTAAACATCAGCTTACATGTTGTCTCAGCAGCTCCTGCCGATGGCTTCCCAAAGCATTGAAGTAGTCGCCAGCCGGTTCTCCCACTGTCAGCGCCTCGAACGTAGCATTGAAGTCATGCGTACGCTGAAAGCGCAACAGGGTCTCTTTGAGGTTACCCCAACGCCTGATCTCTGGTGGGGGACTAAAGAGGAGAGAAAAGCAGATAACGGCATATAAGAGCAGAAACAGTCAGAGGACAAAGTCTTGTCACAGTCTGTGTTAGTCTAAGGTGTGTCTGTGTAAAATGCTATTTTTAAAATTAAATTTCAGATATAGATTTAAGGACATCACAAGAGACAATAAAATATGAACCAGTGGCGAGGTGTTTGATCTAAGCTTCACTACATCACCATGTATGCTTTAAATCATCAGAACATTTTTGTGCTCACACCCTTGTCAGTTAACACATTTATGATCATAAGGCAACCCAAGATTAAAAAAATAAATTCATAATCCAATTTTATTTATGTACTAACTTGATGTACTTGGGGAGCATAAAATCACAAAAACACCAAAATCAGTCACAGGTTAAACTTGCAACTGACTAGGACTAAATGACAATCACAAATATGTTGTTGAGATATTGATTATTAATTATTTGTGCATCTTTCCCAGTACAATAGTTTAATTATATTTCAATATTCTAATTTGACAGAAAACTTGCATTGACTTGCACATTGTATTTCATAAACTTATAAATCAAAATTGCTTCAAATAAAAATGACTTAATCTACTAGTAGATTTTTCTCTCTTGAGAAAATCCAGTTACATCACACTTGCAAGTGGCTGAAGCATTGGAAGCAGAAATCAACAATCACAGCATGATCAAAACAAACTTATATGACGGGTTACACGTGAATAGGGAGGTCTTGCATGCGCGTCTTGTCTATTTACACTGATTTCAGGTTTCAAAAACTATAACAGGATGTGTTCTCCAATTGTTGTATTGAGCTAGGCAATAGTTCCCAATACACCTACGTTAATTGTAAATGGAGTTGACAGTGTGTAGGAACTTTGTTGAATTGCAGAGCTTTATTTTAAACAGATACAGGACAGTAAACCACTGCTTTTTGATTCCACACACTTTCATTTCAGGATTACATTTTTTGTATACTTATGTGTCTGTACATAGATATCTTAAGGACCGTCTGGGTGTCATGACATGCTTATACATGTCCTAGTAATTAAGGAAGAATACCACTGTACTGATGTGGAAACCCAAAAGAAATGATTAATAATAATTGTTTAAATATTGATGTGATCAAGTGGAAATTAGACTCTAGGATGTTGTATGAATTGACATGTCTTGAGTGACAGATTACCTGATGTTCATTTTGTGGGTGCTGAAGCCCAGCAGAGGGTCCAGCACCAAACCGGTGGCCAGGTCATCGGTCTCACACAGCTCCTTCACACTCATTCTAGTGCATCCGTCCATTGCCTCCCACCATCAGCATGCTGCGATCACACAGGTCAAAGTAACGCTATGACAACAACAACAAACCACAATATTCTATGAGTTGTGCGTCCTAGCAGCAGATCCAGTCTGCAAATGGCATTAGAACTAGCTTACTGGCTTTAATTTGGCTCACAACCCTGTCATGCAATCCCGTTTTCATTTGTATTGTATAACGTTACCCTACGTTTACAATAACCAGTATATAGTAACGTTACGTGCATGTTAGGAATGTGACTGAGCGCACATTAGCTTCCATAGCACATTAGCTTAGCGTGTCAGCTTTCTGGGAAAATATGCAGGGTTATCAGCTGAGGAAGCTAACATTATCGTAGCACTAACGGTCTGTAGCCAACGTAACATGACTGCATCAGATCGTTGCCGAACTGTAAAGCAATATGCTCCCACCGTGATTCATACTGGCAGAGTGGTTTTTGAAAACATACCCGGGAGTCTTCTGTAGTCAACGATGTTATCGACAGACAGACAATTTATCGCAAGCTTCCCGCTTGCTTTGGCTCTCGTTCGCCTGGCAGGGAAAGTTAGCCTAGCAACACAACCAGCTAGCTTTCCGCCGTCTTTCTGGCTAGCCCGGTCAGCCGCGTACGAAAATGGAGTCTCCTCGTCACAAATGTGTTGGTTTGTTGACGACTGTAAATCCCAAGCTGAATTACAAAAGTCAGAAATGCATTCCACACACGACGACAAACTAGCTTAAAAGTGGATATGTTACGTAGTTAGCTCACTAGCTTTGCACAACGCTCATCGAGTAGCAAAAGTTGATGGGCAACGTCCAGTGCAACCGAACTATTATTGACCACGCCCACACGCTGCTCTATTCGCTAATGTCAAGGTCAATTTTACAAATCAAGTGTTTTAAGCTCTGTGGTTGGGCAGGCGTTTTGTGGGCGAGGCCTTGTGGTTAGGTTTACTCTGGGTTTACTCTCTTGATACAGAGCAGAGGTACAGTGGCCTCTATTTGGCTGCCAACATAATTACTCACTCGAACAGTTTACAGGGGATGCTGTCACCCGGAGCAATACCACAACCTGCCTACTACGAGAAATATTTTTAGTGTCTGTACTGTAAATCAGATGTATGGTTATCAGATGAACAGTTATTATTTGCATTAAATTGTAATTAGTGAGTAATTCAACATATTGGATTAGAGTTCTAGAGAGGTAGCCTACAATTTAATTTCGGATGGACAATTTACATAGCCTACTGTAATTAGGGCTTAAGCAATGAGCTTTTATAATAATCTAGTTGTAATAAGGAATATGCAACGCTGAGATTGAATTAGATTTGAATAGATATGAAATAGATAGAATAGAAAGCCTTTACAAAACAAAAGTAGGGTCGCTACTCCTGGTTCTAAAATTATTTAACACAATGCAATTTTTTTACTAGAATAAGAGTATTTATTGCACTAGAATACATGTAATTATTACTGGTAAGAATTGTTATTATTGCACTAGAATAGTTATTGCACAAGATCCAGTAGGTTTGCCTTCGAAAGATTCAGGGTCATTCAAAGCTTGTTGGAATTAAGTGTGCTTATGGCCCAGAGAAAGAAACTGTTCTAATGTATTATGTAAATCACGGTGTAGTTCAAATTAAAGGGCCAGCAGTATTTTGTTTTTGGTCATGCACATTTTAAAAACACTAATAATGAACGGGATTAGAAAGACATGCATTTCTGATCTTCATCATAGTTCAAAATATAAGCCTGTTTACTACTGTGTTTACAACATCAAAAACATTAATGAGGGATCGACTTGTGGTCTAGGGTTAGTTTATTAATTAAATGACCATCAATCTATTTGAAAGTGATCAAATGTTCCAATCTTGTGGTCTGAGTTGTGTTTACATTATGATCACTGATTGTGCCTTTAAAGGTTCAAAGTTAACTTCTAAAGAGCACGTTATCTTCCAAGCAGTTGGAAATGTGCACATTGTTGATGCACTTTCCTATCCTTGACTAACAAAATAACCTTTGGAATCCAGGGTGTCAAAGTCCTGGTTGATAGATCCTGACTCCCTTTTAAAAACAGACATAAAATTGTTTCCTTATAGAATGTGAAGAATTAGCGATATGTAGCTACAGTAGCTATGTAGCCTAGCTACATTGTTTTGCATTTAGTCTGTCAACAATTTCAGGATCTGCTCTTTTAGTCACATACTACATTTTTGCTAATCTAATTTAAGATGTATTCACTAATACATCAACACTCATACATTTAACAATGAAACTATTCAATTTGCTCCGCACCAGAGCTGCCAAGTAAGGAGAAGTTAAAAATTGGATTTTGCCAACAAATCTTGAGTGTTGAAATGTCTTGGAAATCCAGAAGCCCAACTGGAAAACAATCCAGAGTGCTATTGCATAATTGAATAGGCGTTAAGGCATTGAAGCTCCCACAGATAACTGTCTCCAAGGACTTGAAGTGAAAATCAAACATCACTGTCTCACTGCTCAGCTGAGGTATTTTATATGTGGCTGAATTAATTCATCATAAATCACAGATTGTGGTTCAGTTTTTACAGTTATCAATGTGTCTATTGTCCACCTCCTTAGTGCAAAAGGTAATTTTTCAACAGCGCCTTCACCGTCATTTTCTAGTTACTGTATTTTTACTCGTTCATTCATTTATATAGTCAGTTCACACCACCCAAGCTCATTCACAGCTTTCTTTTCTTTCTTTTTTCTTGTAATAACAGTGCACACACAATAGTTGATGCTTCTGTCTGGTGAAGACTCATACACAAGTCTGATTCATAAATCAACTGAAGAATTACTAGCTGGCAGGTGGTGACTTTACTGTAGAAAACATCAGGCTGCATATCATATATCTGCAGGATTATCACAGGCAACAATCAAAAGCTACCTTATGTTAATGTTGCATGTATGGCAAGTTTCCCTCCATCAGGTGTTTCATATGCATCTGTTGCCATTAAAGACTTCTAGCTTTCTTTCAATATACATACTAACTCATCTCCTGTTTTCTATTTATACACTTACAGTACTGTATTGTATTACATGCTAACTAGTATCGCATTGCCAGGCCTTACAACAAACAAGGTCCTATTTCCATCTGTCATTTCCAACTCTATTTTGTCATACATTTATCAAATTCAGATTTTATCTTTTAAAGCCATGAAATTAAATAGATTTTCCAGAGAATTTCTGGGTTGTCTATATTTCAGTTAAAGTCAGTATAGAATGTGATTAGATTCAAAGTATCTATTTTACATGTGTTAATGCAGTTTGCCTCTGAAACTTTCTTACAGTACTCACAGGATGCTTCACACTTATTATCCCAGCAAGTGACAGAAAATCATAAAAGATAAACAAAGGGGAAAAGATAAAGATGGCAAAGACAGACACAGAAGCAATCATGCTGTCCAAACCCCAGCCCCATTTTTAAAACAGAAGAGGAAGAAAGAGCCTGGCCACATGGGTGGAGAAAGGCTGTGTTGTCTGTTTATTTCTTCATAAAACTCTTCATACTAAACTGGTCGACTGTTTCTTTTTGATTTGGAAAAGTGTCCGTGTGCTGTCACTGTGTGAGCCAGGTGCTACTGACTCATGCAGAACTGTTTGACAGACGGTAGAGGCAGCCTCCGCAAAAGAAAATAAGAGAGAAAAATCTGCCTTGAGGCAGGAAAGACGTGAAGCTTTAATGTCTCACATTGTAGTCAGAAACATGTGAAAAGAAAATCAGACACGAATATACAAATTCCATGTTTTATTTCTACCTTGTAACAGAGACAACTTGTGATTGATTTGAAAACAAATGAAATACAACTAAAAAATACCTTTATTTTCTGTTGTTTCTTTTCCTTAATTATAATAATCTAATCATTTCATATCTACCCAGCAACAGTGCATGGTGCAAAACATCCCTGATTGATTAAAAAAATCCTACACTAATAAGCCAGCAGTATCTAGCGTTAAAATTTGTCAGTGAAAACAATATGAACAAAAAAGTCATTAAAGACCAGATTCTTAGAGGCAATGACAACAGTAAATATAGAGTAACACAAAATACATAAGCAAAGGTTTGTACAGCTATGAAAATGGAAATGAAAGTGGTCTTTATTGGACCATTTATTATAGAAGACAGATATCTACAAGTTCCGTGATGTTTCAGCACTGTATTATCTCTTACAGGAGACACTTAATTGTTTTGCATTGTTGGAGACATAATCTGGACATGGTCTCCACAACATCATGGCGCTCACGCCTTGAATTAACTTTTTATTATCCTAAAAGACTTGAATACATTTCTGTACATTTTCAAATCTCTTTCTGCATCATATTATCCACAAAAGGTGGGCTTGAAAATGATCTTCAGAACAACAGAACACTCTGAACATTGTTCCCCAGTAGACTCATCAGCCACATTAGCCACCTTAAACCGTGAACGTAAACTGCAAGTCATCTGACTTGTGAATATCCTGTAATAATGGTGTCTATTGATGTATTTTACTTACAATATGAATATAAATACAATATCCTCATTCCATTTATTTTAATTTTAATTTCACTTCCTGAGTTGATCTAACTGGATGCGAATTGAACATGAGCACAGATGAGGTCCGACTGCTATTTTTGTTATTTCACCTGCCCTGTCTTACACAATATTTGCGCTGGACGTGAATTGTTAAAAAGCCACACAGGATTCTAAATAAAGCTTAATTACATTGATTTGATTTTTAAAAAACATTTATTTTCTGAGGTACTGAGTTGAAAACCTCTTGCTAGAGGGAGAACGGTGTGGCAGGATGACAGCTGAATGCAACTTCCCCACCCTCTGTTTAAGTATGTGCTTATGCACTGCACTCAACTCCACTCCCAATATTTACTGCCTTTGCAATCTGGAGAGCTGTGGTCGCATGTGTTCATACTTGAGCAGAGGGCTGAAGAATGAGGACAGACAGCAGACAAATGGGGGGGAAAGTGTGTTTGGGTTTTAGAAATGGGCAGTGAGATACCCTGAAACACTGTAGAAAGAAAGATTTTTACCAGTTGCAACAGCCTATGCTGTATGGACTGCTTTCACTGGGAACACCCTGTTTGCCAACTTAATGTACAGTAGAGGGAATGCTAAATGGCCCATGTGTGACATTACTGTAGTGATAGATCCTATTTAAAAAAAGAAAAGTCAGTCAGTGTGACTGTGATGTCTTGGGGTTCACAGTTGGCAGAGGATCCACACATATATATATATATATATATATATATACTTTTTTTTTTTTTTTTAAATGATTTGATTCTCTCCGTCTATGGCTCTTTATGCTCATTTCAACAGTAAGCTGCTAAAATAAAGCCAGTCAGAATGAGGATTGCTGTCACAAGCAATTGCAATTCTCTTACTCATATCATTTACACAGCACTATCAAAAGCATACAAAATTATTTACTAATTGCTATACAGTGGTAACCGTTCACCTGGGAATTACCTGTCGCAACCAAACTTTAAGCTAGATTTACTGGGAATTCACTGTACATGATTACCTTAAGTATATTTTCATGTTTATAGTAAAACAATGATTTTGTGCTCCGATTCCTCATCAAGTTTAAAGGACTGTCTATTACTTAGTTTTATCCAAACACCACTGTTTAGTGCTCCAGTTGTAGCTTCAATGCAACCCTCATTCAGTGTGGGTTTAGATTAAAATAAGCCCACTCTTTGTTTTTATGACGGACTCAACTGAAGTGGTCTTAAACAGAGCACTTCAAACTGGAAAGGTCAAAGCAATGATTCACCATCTCATCCCCCCTTTGATCACAGAATATGGAAAACCTTTAAGCCACTTCCTCCTCAGTACAGCAGGCGTCCAGAATATACTCTGTTCAAGTTCAATACAGATGAAATGCCAGAAAAATAGTGGGGTCTACTTGTGGAACATGAACAGCACATGGTGATATTGTATTGTGTGAGAAATTCTGGAGTGTTGTGAGGCAAGCTCAGTGACAGAGCCATTCACTTGTTGCCCCTGTAAATCTTCCTGCTAAGTTCATTAACTACTTGTACTTCATATTCATCCAACAATCATTTAAAGAAAAAAAAAAACAAAAAAACGACATTTTGCATTGAAGAGTTATCTAATCAAATATCTATTGTTGTGATAAAACAGGCAACATCTGGTACTGAGACCAGCTTTGGGCTGTCCTCTCCTACAGTCACTCATCTTTCGCTAAATCACACTAAAGCAACGTGTGAAATGCCACTTTGTTTTAACAAAGTATAAACTGGCCAAAAATTATACTTTACAGCATCTACATTTTGGTGAGTCTAATTCATAAGACATTTCTTTAAGCTGCTGTATGGTCAATTCCACACTCAAAAGACAAGCGTAGCCACTATGCATGGCAAAGGTTGCTGATGAACATGACAAAGCAATGGCAAACACAAAGTGATCAGCATGATGGAATGATTCTAATAAATTGTTATTTTTTATTCATCTCCAACTTTTAGTGTGCTAAAAACAAGAAAAAAAGGAAATGAACTCATGTCAGTTTCATGTATCTAAAAAAAGAAAGAAATTGAAGCAAAACTATTTTCACATCCATGACTGTGTTCTCAAATCATTGGTTTTCGAAAGGGAAGAGAAGAGAGAAAAAAAAAAAAAAAAATATCTCATTGTGAATCCATTTAATTCAAAGATTCACCTGCACATATATCCACCTGTGCGCCCAGTGTGTGGTATGTGCCGTTACCATTTGACCGTAGAACTTGATCCCACCCCCCACCCATCCATCACACAGACCTCTAAAAACACGATGTACAAAAGCTTGTGTTTAGCATTCAACAGTGCAGAACCTTAACATAAACAGCTACGGCTCCTCTTTCTCTCTCCCCCTTCCCTTCCTCCCCTGCACCCAGGTTTGACATTACATCACAGATGAGCAAGAACCCATATTTACAACAGGAAAACAGAACAGAGGGTACAGGAGGAAGAAAAATAAACACACATACAGAATACAGCAATTTCCTCTGTATCATTCTCACTTTCTTTACACAGTCTCACACACAAAAAAAGAGCACGCCAACAGCCAAACAAATAGTTAAAAATTGTTTTAGAGAGGGGAAAAAAAACATGATTGATCCCCAGACACTTGTCTGCTTTGTCGCCGTATGGTGACAAGAGAAAAACAAGTCTGGGGAGGTAGAGGGAAAAAAAACAAGTACAAAAAAAAAAGTGTTGGGCAGAGAGGAAGGTGGCAGGTTGTGGGAGGGGGATCCAGCGGCTGTTATTTCTTGGCCTTGGGGGTCTTGGCTGAATTTCGCGGCGGGGTGACCGGTCTCCCAGATCCCATTCCTCCTGTGCCATAAGGATACAATTTCTTATCTGCTGGCTTCAGAATCTGCGAGAGAGACAAAGAAATTCTCATTTAGTTTGATAGACGTACAAACTAACCTCTGTAATGACTGACAGTAGAAACCAATCTGACTTTTAGTATTTATCTTTAATTATAGGTACACTTGAAGTAGAAAAATAAAATAAAGGAAAAATACATTCCATTCACTAGAATTCATTAATGATCCATACTGTATAATTTTGGTTCGATACTCTTATACAAAATACATAGAATAAAAAGCCTTTAGTGTCATTGTACAGAATACAGCAAAAATAGGAGTGCTACGCCTGATCAGCGCAATAAAAAGACAGCAGATACAGGGCTCCAGACTGCGACCAAATGGTCGCATTTTGCGACCAAAATTTGAGTGTGCGACTGAATTTTACATCCAGTATCACATGTGCGACCAGTAAATTTGCCCCCTTTTTTACACGTTAAACGTCGAAATTTCGGTACCTGAGAGCGCGTAAGCTCAAGCTTATCTGTCCTCTCTGAAAATTGACAGAGCGGAGCTCTGACACAAACACACACACTCGCACACACACATAGCTGCGGACGGTGAAAACTACGTCGGCTCTGCAGTTTTGTTGAAGTCACAGTGAGTCACGGAAATGCCGATAAAGTGGTTTCAAGTGTGGTTACAGTTTTTCAAAACTTCACGCAGACAGCGTTTGCTGCGATATGATATTAATGGAGAGCCGAAAGCGGTCGCGGTGCTGTTGACGTTACTTCCTAAGCAGGCACAACAGTGGTTTCTGTGCCCCGGGGACTGACTGACAGGCTGAGGTTGTAAGGCAACTTTATTTCTACAGCAGCTTTCAGCAACAAGGCAACTCAAAGTGCTTTACATGAAACATTAAAGAGCAATTAAAAACGGTCATGAAAATAAAACAGGCTAAAAAAGAATATACAAATAAAAGAATAAAAGTTACAGTGAGTAAGAAATGAATAATTATTCAATTTAATAGTTTGTAGGGATGGGTTTGGGAGGAGGAGGATTTTGTTTAATTAATAAAATAACAATGTTCTACATAGGATAAATAGGTTTGACAATATTTTTTTACAACTGAAATAATTGTTTTGTAATTATAGAGGGAAAGTACCAAAAAAAAAGGTACCGTTAGGTAACGGAACCTAATTTCAGGTATCTGTACCAATATTGGTTCAGTAGTAGCCTAAACAATGCATGTTTAATTTTAAGTTGAATTCATTGTAAATGTAGACTAGAGCTGCTATATATTGTTTTTCATGACAACGATGGTGCTGTCAGTTAACCTATGTTGCATCTTCAAAAGTGACACTGAATTTGAAACAGCACATTGTAATTTCTGCATCTATTATCAAAGTATTTATTAGTAATACAGTGGAAATTAGTAGAAATGTGAATATTTGGTTAGCATGTTGATTTACGGTGCGTGCCCCTAAATTTTCTGGTTGCGCCCCTAAAATTTTCGGTTGGGGTACACTGTACTCCTAGTGAAAAAAGTTAGTCTGGAGCCCTGAGATATACCTTTTTTTTTATTACAAAAGTAAAAGTACAAACAAAGGCTCCGTTTTACACACCTGGAAGGAGCACATGAGTGTCTCATCCACACTCATCATGGCACCGGCGTTGTCAAACTCTCCACAGTAGTTGGGAGCAGAGAATAAGGTGACAAGTTGCCTCTTTGCAAAAAACTCATAACCGTCTTCTACCACCTGGGGACAGAAATGAGATGGTCATCACCACACGCGATAAAACTGATGCAAGAAAACTAAAAAACTAACTAGCCGGTGACTCGCTTGTTGATACAGTTTAGTCCAGTTGGTTGAGTGAAGTAACACAGGGTCAGATTTTCAACTAAACACAAGTACAGGAGCACTAAATGTTACTATACTTCTTGTCTACATAGATGGTTGATGGATAAAGAATATTATGTATTGGTATATTTAAACTAATCACCTACTTTTCTTGTTAATTTATAGTGAAATGAATCTAAAAAAAAAAAAAAAAAAGATACTAATAAAAAATAAAAAAAAGTACACCACTTTCAGAAAAACGTACAGAAGACAAATGCACGTCCCACAGCTTTAGTTGGCAGGGACACAAGGCCTCCTGGCTACACATTACCTGGTGTGCCCTGCATATTAGGTCCATGTCGTGTTTATGCAAAAATTTGGCAACCACATCTGCCCCGAATGTGAAGGAGACACCACGGTCGTTTTCACCCCAGCCCAGCACATCTTTGTCTGGATCAGCCCACAGCAGGTCACACAACAAACCCTGGTCAGGCACGTCTGTGGGTCGCATTACTCTGCGGATCTGCTCCATAGACTGAAGATCAGGAGAGAGGCCTGGAGAAAAAGCAAACGCCCATCTCAGTCTGGTTTTTATTATCCAATGTGTATCACTTTATCCTCATAACATCTTTTATTAACAACACCTACCTCCATGACAGCAGAAGATTTTCTCATCTACAATGGCAGCCACAGGTAAACAGTTGAAGCAGTCTGTGAAGGTCTTCCACAGCTTAATGTTATACCGTCGCTTACCTACCAACAAAAAAAAAGGTCAGATGAGACCTTAGTGCAACATTCAAGAGAGCAGATTTGACATTTTTCCCATTTGCAAAAGTACTCTGCACTTACACTCGTCATAAAAGCCGTAGATTCGATTAATAGAGGCGCATTCATGGTTGCCACGCAGCAGGAAAAAGTTCTCTGGATATTTGATCTTGTAGGCTAGAAGCAGGCAGATAGTCTCCAGTGACTGCTTCCCTCTGTCTACATAGTCACCCAGAAACAGGTAGTTGCTTTCTGGGGGGAAGCCTCCATATTCAAACAGTCGGAGCAGATCATAGTACTGACCATGGACATCACCTGCAGAGGGCAGCAGAGGAGTGCAATAAAAACACCATACTTTCACTGCTGGGTGTAGCTGCTTATCAACCGATACAGCTGGAAATTACAGATGAGCAAAATGTCTAGTTAATCATAAACAAAATCTCAGGTGATCATCTTCTCTTGCATCAGAGTCCGTCTGCAGTGTAACCTCTTTATGACTTCTTGGTATATCACACTTGGTCTTCTTGATGCATTGTTGGAAGTCATTGACCACTACATTAAAACTCACCACAGATTTTGAGGGGAGCTTCTAGTTCAAGCAGGATTGGCTGGCTCAGGAAGATTTCACGGGACTTTAGGCAAAGGCCACGGATCTCACCCTCTGTCAGTTGGACATTCTTCCCCGGTCGAGATCCCTTGACTGAAAAAGTAAGGGACAGGCGTTTAATAGAAGATACAACAACACCACATAGATGCACCTTCTGCTGAGAGCTGTAAAAAAAAAAAAAAAAAAAAGTCAAAACGAAGGACATAGGTTGCTGCAATGAAACGTGATCTTCAGTTTTTAAGCCAGACCACCAAACTGGGAGGTAAACACCTCCCACCAGCCAAATGCTGGCAAATTCTGTTGGCAGTCTAGTCTATCAGCCACTTCAGCCAGCCATTACTTAGAGGTTTATTATACATTGTATACCAAGTTTTGTAAAAAAAAATAAAACATAAAAAAACACAGAATCTACAACACAACAAGTGAAGTCTGTGCAGATTGCACAGAGATGCAGCATCTGAGAAAACCTGATCAATGGAAACTAGTCTGACGTCGTCAGCCTCAAAGGCACAGCTTTCTGCTTAGGTGACAGTTCAAAACCAAGCTAGTAGAAAAACATGAAAGCCACTTCCCCCTTCTAGCTGATGTAGCTGCTGCACAGACAATGCAAACACATCATTTGGACTCTCTTCATATGCACAGTTAAGAAACACAGAAAGACATGCAATGACTCCCACAAATCAAGGTTATAATCGTTAACGAAAAACGAACGAAATAACGAAAACTAGGTGGGAAAAAACGTTTACTGAAATAAAAACGAGGCATTACAAAAAAAAACAATAACTAAACTAAAACGGTAATGACTGTTTGCAAAACTAACTCAAATAAAATTATCGAGTAAATGTCCTTAGTTTTCGTCTTTGTCGATCTTTCAAGAGCAAATAACGTAATATCTCGCCGACCATGACATTTCCCGTAGATATGTATAGTTTCCGACTGGGAACCCAGAAATTCCAACATTCCACGTCAAATTGAACACAAGTCCGTGGCTCCGTGCCTCTCGCCTGGCATCATAGCAGTACCGAAAGTCGGAAGAAAGCGGCAGTCCCATTTGATTCTGACTGTGTCAGATAAAAGCACCTTGCAGTGGAAGGTGGTAAAATATGTGGTCAATTTATTACAGGGAAACATCCCACGAATTTGAAAGTACATTTTAGAAGCACACACAAGCTAGGAGGCTAACCTAGCTTACCTTAACAAGGTAAAGGAGAACGCAAAGCCCCCTTTCCCCGAAACAGAAGCTAACCCCGGTAACGTTACAGGCATGGATGTATGGATACAGGGCCAGGCAGCATGACAGAGACAACAGCAGGACAGAGAACACTACAGGAAGGCTTTCACTGGAGACAATACTTTTTCTGATCTTTTTTGAATCCCCTGACAAATAACCCATATTTCAAAAAATAAAAAAACTAAACTAGCAAACCCGCTTTAAAAACTAAAACTAAATTTGAAAACAAAAAGTCAAAACGAAATAAGAAAAACTAATGAAAAATACAAAACTATAATAATCTTGCCACAAATTGATTTATTTTGTGGCAGCCCGCCACATATTGATTTTCTATTTTTTAAAGCTATAGTTCGTAGTTCTGTCACCCCCATGAGGAATTCTAAGTAATGACAAAACCACATGCTACAAGCCTTCCGTGATCACGCACAGCCCCCACCCCTCCACCACGCAGTTGCTAGTAGCCAAGGAGGAAACTGAGGATTAAAACAAAACAAAAAAAAACAGACTTTTCAGAAGAGGGAATTATCTTAACGCGAGTTTCTGCGTGCTAAAGTCACTGGACGACACAATCTTCTGAACATAGCCATACTGAGACATACAGAAAGAGTTGTATGGAGCCGATAGTCTTAGCTTTGTAGAAACTCATATGGCAATAGCTTGAATGTAACATACGTTCATTATCAAAAAAAGTTACGCACTAATATTTAAAATGGGTAAATTCTTATTTCATTGCTTGTTTGATTTTTATGGAAATCGCACTATCCTTGCCCCCTCCCCTCATACCCCTCAGCAATGACCGATATCTAAACAAAAAATAAAGTTTGAAAGAAAATTGACGGTGAAAAAGAGTGACATGAAGAAAAGAAAATCAGAAGATGGGTCATTGAAAAACAAATCAGAATGCTAAACATCATAAAATACAACTTCATAACTAATTCTGTGGGAAACACTGACATGCCATGGGCAGTAATAACACTTTATAATCAAAAATAAGGCAAAGGAAACCATTCAAAAAAAAAAAGTATTATGTATATGTAATAATGAAGATTACATTATGTTCCTGGCATCCAGCAGGTTTGTCAAGTCTCTCATTGTCATGGTTTTTCACATTTAACCACACACTCAATGGAGCCAAACACAAATCATAATAAAGACTTAAAAAGGAACCTGTTTATTTTCCTGACAAATTATTTGTCTTAAAAATAAAAAAAAATAAAAAATAAATGTCATGGCTCAAGTGCTAGAAAAGGTAGGAGTGTGAATGACAGCTAGAGAAAAATACCTCGAAAAAAAACGATTAGGTAGTCTCACAGGCATCCTCAAATTCTAAAAAGTTAAAGTATCACTATCACTTATAATTCAGATCAAAATATTTGCACACTGACATGCCAACCGTAGGGCATACGTGATGGCATGCGAGTATATCTCAGCAACTGTGTGTTGACAGCAGCTTTACGCAAGACTGCCCCTGATGGAGTTTGAATCTGGTGTGTTTGTATCACTGACAGATTCACCCGTTCCTAGATGGGTTGCTTGGTGCCAAAGCAGACAAACTGTACAATCCTACCAACGAGGATTCTCCCTTCCACCCAACAAATTCTATCACGGCCTACAGAACAGGTAATGTACGTATTCATTTTAATGCTGGGTGTGAACAGAGCTTGTGTGCGTGTAGTTGTTGTTAGGTGTTCACCAGTTAACAGACGACTAAATGTCTCAGACAAAGGCTTTCATCTTTAACTGCCAAACAATCAAAGGTCAGTAACACAACTATCAAACTAGATTTGTACCTCCTACTATTGGCAAAACAACAAGCTCATTCAGAGGCAAAGCTACACACGTACGTCTTAAGTGATAGCTGCTTGGTCAATACTGAGACCACAATTACTCATGCCAGTTCCCCATTCCATAAACAAGATATTCCAGTTGAACATTGAAAACCAATTTCAAATTGTTAACTATTAAGCACTTAACTAGAACTTAAATACTCAAATATACCCTACTTTATTAAGAAAATAGTTTGACCCCATAAACCAAAGTTTAATACTAATGCCAAGAGAGCAGCATTCAAACAAATAAGGATTCAATCTTCATGTACCACATGCCATTTCATTTCACTTGCAGGTTTCCTTTGTGTTAAAAATGCTTTTGTCTCTGATGAAAACTGTGTAGCAGAGAGCCAACAATCGCTGTGTGCACGAAAGAAACATTTGTGACTCAGACAGTTTTCCATGTGAATACTCTGATTTCATTTACCAGGGAAAATGCAACACAAAACACCAATAACTTGTGGTATCTAAAATTTGTGAGGTAAGTGATTACAGTTATTCTACAATTATTGACACCACATCACTTATGGCGCTTTTCCATTACATGGTACCTCTGCTTGAATCGCCTCTACTCGCCTTTTTTGGTTTTCAATTACGAAAAAAAGTACCTGCTAACAGGTACTTTTTTTAGTACCACCTCCGTCGAGGTTCCAAGCGAGCTGAGGCGAGCCGAAAAGGTGACGTGAAAGCTACAGACGGAGGTGTCCTGAACAAACCCGCTATTTTTAAATAGTTTAGCCAGCTGTGTTTTTGTTGCTGCCTCCAGCTTCATTTGAAACAAAATGTGTCTTCTGGCTGTGGCAACAACACACCTTCGACGACGTTCTGTGTGCAGTTTACTGCGGCGCCGCTTGTTTTACAGTCCTGCGGAGGCTCCAGGCAGAGCTTTCGCCAACGACTAGCCGCGCTGAGGCGGTACTAAAATCTGCAATGGAAAACGGACGCAGAGTGTGTCGAGTTGAGACGAGTAGAGTCGAGGCGAGTCAAGCAGGTACCATGTAATGGAAAAACGCCATTAGACAAAGCAGGATTAAATTACATGTAAACAACTTGGGAATTAAAATCTCACAAATCACAGGAAAATAATTGCTGATAATTGTCAAACATTTACTTGTATACATAAGGAAACAGTGGTACAGTGTTCAAGTTTAGTGTCCAACCATCACTTGAGGAAAATCACAGATGTCCTTCACTCCTTGTGTATGGTTGTTACAAGCAGAGAACCTGGCACTTTATCAAACCATCTCTTTCAGTAAACAGATCGTTTAAATAGTGCTTGCAAAGCACTTCGAGAGGGAGGCGAGTAGACCTCAAATAGATCTAAAATAATGGCAGTTGAAGCAGAAAATAAAAGCAAGGCCTTAAACAGTGAAAAGTATGTGTAAATACTGCAGTGCTGCTCTTCACTTTAAACCTGGATTACAGAGGGCTAAGCCCTGACAGAGCTTACTCCAAAGTTAGCCACATAGCCAGTGGGCAACAGCGAGCTTACAGCGAGAGGTACAGACAAAAGGCTTTCCACTACGCTGATCAGGGGGCAGAAAACAAAGACCAGCACAACAGAAAAACCATTGGGGTGCCGAGAGTGCTGGAATCAACAGTTGGTTTGGTCCAGCACTCCTGACTCAGTGCTGGGTGTTCTGGCTGAGCTTATGTGATGTCACGCTCTCCAGACATGCATTAGCAACACACACTCCCAGAGCTAAGTGAAGCTCTAGATCTACGCAAGTAATCCAATTGAAACTGCTCATTATCCAAACACATTTAACTGGTTTGGTCTCAAAACAGTTAGCAAGCTTGAGGGTTACCTTGTTGTAGCCATAAGAGACTGAGCTGGGGGATATTTCACAAAACCTAGATAGCGGATTTAGCTGGGATTTTCCAGGTATCCTGGCTGAATTTAGCCATGACTCGGTTTCATGAAAGTAGTGACACATAAATTACAATGGAGATGTATTCAGTGCAGCTAGCGTGCTCCAGACCAGACTAAAAGCAGGCTTGATTAACCCTGGTGCCTTTTCTGTTAAGTCAGCAGTCACTCCAATGCATTTGTGCCTTGTTTTTAATTAGCCTGCATTAAAATACCACATGTTCATATTGTCATTCAGTGAACAGTTGACAAATAGACAGTCTCACATCACCTGATCTCAAGTCTCTTCACTGGCTCCCTGTTTAATTTAGCATTCAGTTCAAAATTCTCACTCTCAGATACAGATTATTGCACGGTCAGGCACCTGCATATATAGCGGAGCTACTGCAACCATATTTGTCAGCTTACTCTCTAAGGTCTACTATGTTAAATCTACTGACTGTTCCACGCACCCAGCTTGATCGATCTTCTGAGTCAGTAGCACTGAGACTGGAATGCTTCGCCTGCACCCTTACAGTCTGCTTTTCTGTGGGCTCAGTTAAATCAGTTAAAGACTTACCCATTTAAACAGGCTTTTGGTTGACCTGTCTGCACTTTATTTTAAATTGTGTAGTTAATGTTATCATCTGGTATTATTTATGTAAAGCACTGATTTTTACCTGTGATAAGTGCTCTATAAATAAATGAAAGACTGCTTTCCATATTGTTGATTGAAGTTTGATTAATATATTATTGCAGTTGTTGATATGATTAGAAATAGTTGATAAAGTTGCAAAGGTCTTTTCAATGAAGTCAGTGATAAGGGCAATATATAGAGTCCTAAACATGTGTTTCTATAACTGGCAACAATAGCAGATTGGTCAGAGACCAATACGTTGTTAGGTTATTATTATTATTTTTATTTTTTTATTTTTAATGTATTCCTTAACAATAAAGATTAATGCATGTTAATCTTCCATGTGCATGTGTATTTTATTTGGCATTTTTGGGGCATTAGGTTTCACAAATATACAATGTTCTCAAATTCAGTAACTCAAGTTTTGCCATTTAAGTAACTCCAATGGTATAACTATGACTGTGTCACTTAAGTGGTTAGTCTATTCTAATACATAAAGTCAGTCAGCTAATTGACTAACACACTTTTTCTCACTGTTCCGTTCCAGCTGCAGTGTTTCCTTTTTTACAAATGATATGCTTTACTTACTCGTAAGCTTCCATTAAAAGCTGTTGCTCACTGGTTGTTAAGTAAGCGGAACACCTCTTCTTCATTTCAGCATCAGTTAATCTGTGATTGACTTTGTAGTCTGTTGAAGAAAGATGTGAACGCTTAATAATTTGAATTACTTACACCTGGCTTGACCTAGTAGCACCTCCTCAACTTGGCTTGGCCAACGTGAAACACATCAAGCCAGGATGCACTGATTAGACTAGGTCAAGCCTTCTTTATCAGTTTCCTGGATTTCTGAATTCTGCTTTTGTGAAACAGCCCTCTGGTGTGGAATATAATTTATCAAGCTTTTGATGCAGCACCTGCAGTGAGACAAGTATTCTTCACTAGCCTTGAACAGAGTAGACCAACACAACAGTAATATTAACTGGTGAGTGGTTATTCTCAGCAATAAAACCACAATGCTGACAAAAAGTCAAGTGGGTTACATAAGAGGATATAAATACTGCCACTATCATGCTTGTTTGTCTTCCCCTGTGTTTGGCAGACAACCTTGTCACGGCCCAAGTATAACAATCCATGTACAAAACACAGCCCTGCAGATAGACAGGGTCCACAGTCAAAGTCAAACTCCCTGGAGGCACAATGACTGCACATGCATATTTGTGAATAATCCCAATCCCCTCCAAGAGCTCAGTTTAGGCCGATCATGAAGGGCCTATATTTAAGAATGTACATAAACTGAGGGATAAGGACAAAAATATTAACAGTGTTAGGCCTTGGACAATTTTCTGCACCCAACTTCCAAACCCAAAATATCTTCTGATACCATGACTTAAGGTAAAAATGTTTTATGAATCACATTTGGTAGAGGCCACACGACCGCTAACCCACATACGTGATGTTGCTTTTGTGAAACAGTCAAACAAAGATGTCTGTATACCAAGAGTTCCATTGGGGAAACACATAAGCGTACGTGTGAAGGAGGCATAATTTCCACACAGCGCATTTGCCTCACAAGGACATCTACAGAGGCCACAACCTTATATCTTGTGCTTTAGATGAACTGTACAGTCAGGTCTGAACAAAATGATGCTTGTATTTGATATCCTCAGGTGTCCTGTTACCCAATCGTCATGTGGATGTGAAGACAAAACAGCCCTGCTTTCCCTCACACACATGCAACTCCAACCATAACAAATCTGTCTCTACACATCGTATAGATTTGGCATTGAAGCAAAGATTTCTGTCAGATTTGTAGAGCCAATACAGATTACCAATCAATCCATCTCTGCCTAAAAATGTCTCAAGTTTCTTTTTTGAAAAAACATTCTAACACATTTTCCACAACTTGACTCATATGCCAAAATGTTTACAGTTACAACTAAAAAAATACTTTTAAAACTATCCTAACATATGCAATAACAAATAAGTTATATTTTCAGGGAGAACTAAGATGTAAAATAAATAATGTAAGCAGTCTATATATTGCTTCAAAAACAGCAGTGGAGCAGCCAAGAAGGCCAAACAGCAGTTTCACACAGTATTAGGGTGAGCATGTGCTAATCAAAGCATCTTCGTTTCAACACCTTATTAACAAGTCACTATGGGAAGGTTGAGGCTGCAAATTGTAATCAGATCCTCAACTGTAAAACAGAAGGCACAACAACACTGCATCCATGCAACTGAGAAGGGGCTACAAATGGGGTAGGAAAAAACTATTACAAGACTGCTCTTACAATAACGTTAAGCCAGTGTCCAATAATGTAAACATCTACAAGTCAAAGTAATCCCTCACTGCCATATTGCATATAGCCACTCTCAAATCCTCCAACTAATAACAGCAATTATTCAGAGCAGGGCATTTCTCTTATTCTGAGCTGAAATATAAGTACCTCCTCGATGAAAAGCAAATACATTAATTAAAAACCATAATCCTAAACCAGTAACGTTAATGTTTGAGAAGGTGTAATTTAAGTACAATGTGTGATGTTCCTCCTTGTTTGTGCTACTTCACTCTGTAAAGTCACCTATGTCCCCTTCATTTGCAGACAACACGGTAGTACGTATGTATCGCTGATGAAAACAGAAAAGGATGGCTATGATAAAAAAAAAGACCGATTAAATAGCGTTACTAACGTCAGCTAAACAACATGTAAAGAGCAGGGTTGGCATTCAACCATCGAGTCTGAGAGCATAGCAATCTTAAGTAGGCTACTAGACCGTGCTTTCCTTTAACTTCAGCCGACTTACCCGATATATACAATACACATTTACCTACCATATACCAAGATATCGATTCAATTAAGTACACTACTACACAGTGGGTTTGGTCCTCCTCACCTTCCAAGAGACGCTGAATTATAGAGTCGATGTTTAATTTGTCTGGCTCCGCCATTTTCTTTATTTTCTGACGTCCTCGGGTAGTCAAGACCTTGGTTTTCCGTGTTGCACCGTTGCTAGATTTCAAGAACAGAAAGAAAAAGACAGACACTGACAGTTACTCGCAATATAGCTACGTTTGAACTCACATTGGTTAGCAAACGAGGGCCTCGCACTAGCTAATCGAGCAATGTTTGCAGACTAAAACAATGAATGAGCTTTTGCGAGCTTGAGCTAACCAAGCTCGCTAGGTAGCTAGCTACTAGCAAAGTAACGTAAGCTACATATGAACTAGCTAGCTAGCAGCAACAAAACTGAACGGCTAGTTAGCTATCGTTAGCTATGTGGCTAATATAACTTGTAAACAGATAGAATGTCCCCGAACCTTGTCTTCGGTTATACGCGACTCCTCCTGGGGGTGAATAATGTGTAAATATGTATCCCCTCGCTCAAGCTTGGCCCCTTTCCTTCGGCTTGTCCGGGTCCCTCCACTCTTCCCCCAGGAACTTTAAAAGAGGGCCGTGTCTACCGAAGTGTCTACGGTAACATAGGAGGCTGAATCAAACCAAGCTCTTCACACGTTTCTCAGAATATGATTGGTCCATTTTTCAATTCAGAACCAGAATTGTCGCATTTCATTGGACGCATACTGGCACGTCACTTAACCGCCTCCCCCAGTTGTTTACGACAGCATGAGATGGAAGTGAGGGGTCAAAGTGCGCCACGGAGTGTTTGCAAATGGAACTGCAGTGTAAAACCATCTCATTCTATTTCTGTCTAAACCATAAACTGTATAAAATAGGTCAAAACCTAAAAATATCATCCACCGCTTACATCGGACCTGCCCACACCTGTACAGTAAAAGAAAATCTAACACAAAAGATCTGTAATAAACACCTTTTGGAGGCTCATAGTTTTAGGTTTTATTCAGACTCAAAATGGGTTTGCCGAGTATATTTTGAGGCCATAGATTGGATGCATCATTTTAAACACATTCCCTGTACTTAATTAGCATCACTGAAAACTAAAATTTTGACTAAAATAACGATCTGTGGGTTTAAAAAAAAGTGTAATTTAACAAAATTTGTGTTGATGGACCCCACCCAAGCGTCTGTGGGATTGATAGCTACATTTCGACAAAACAAGTACATTTCATTCTTCTTGGTCATGTTACATCTGTCATTAAATAAATATTACAGAAAACAAGAACCTAATGACCAATCTTACAATTTGTTTTAATAGCATGTATGTGTAACTAGTTAAATATACTTACGTTCAAATTTGAGGTACTTGTACTTTACTTCGGTATTTCAATGTCATGCTACTTTATACTGGAGGAAAAATATTATACTTCTACTCCACTACATTTATCTGGCATCTTTAATTATATATATATTTACAGATTAAGATTTGACATTCAAAACATGACTTTAAAAAATGTGAAGCATTTTTATAGATTAAACTACCCAACAGTATATGAAATAGTGAAAATGACCTGGACCTCCACCTTGACCAACTAGCAGTAAAACCTATTAATGTATTAAATAATAATAACAATAATACAATAATGTAGTATACAGTATGATAGTATATATATTTCTGCATTATAAGTATGTTTACTTTAATAAATTGTATTTTGCACTTCTGTACTATTACTTAAGTAACATTTTCAATGTAGAAGTTTTACTTGTAATAGAACTTATTGAGTATTACTTTGGCTTAACTAAGTAGAAGGGGTAGAAGAACTCCATTGGACACTGAACAAATTCAAAATAGATGATGTACTACAAAAGTGTAGTAAAACCACAAAATAGTAGCAGCAATAGCTCCTCATTGTTAGGATTAGTCTTATGAAATTACAATTAAATTCCTCCTTGCAGAACACATTACAATTCATGTACAGCATCTACATTCTCTGTGTGCCGCTGCATCACTTAAACATCTTCCAAAATAAAATCTATATTGGTATATTATGCAAACTAAAACACTGTGTGTCACTATGTCTGCATATTTCTGAATGTGTTAATAGAGGCTACACTTTTTGGTTTCACAACATTCCTTTTTATTTCCTCATATTCTTTCCTTCCCATAATCCATGAAACCCCACTTATTATCTTGCGCAAAATTCCTAAAACCACCCTGTCTCAATTTCCTAAATTAGTCTCCTTACATTCGTCATCACAGTTTCGACAGAGGTAAGTGCAGGGGGGTGATCTGGGATGTGCAGGTGGTAGCCTGGGCGGTATCTATTTGTATGGACTGGGAGCATAGAGAGAAAAATCTGCAGTCTTCTAGATGACTCAATTTCTTGCAACCTGTGATGGTTACAACCAAAATGAGTCACTCAGAATCATCACAACAACAACACTCTGTATGATTTTAGATCAACTTTGAACATGCTAAGACATGATAAAATATTGCCCCTGGAAACCCTGAGGTTTATCTACAGCGGTGAGTTAAGTGAGAAAGGTGGAAAAGAGAGGGAAACATACGTATAGGACAAGTCCAGTCTGGTTTTGAGGTCCTTCCCTCCTATGTACTCCCATTCAAGCACAACCCCACCCCACACCTTACATTCTTCTACAAATACCCCACTATTTTAGAAGGTCTCTGCACAACACTTGTACATCAGAAAACAGCATCTTCAAAACAACGTGCAGGCAGGAATAAAGGAAGAATCTAAAGAAACACTAACTTTTCAATTTTCCCTTCAAGTTCAGAGGACACATATTAAAGGGTAGGCATCTTTTTTTATCCACTTTTTATTCAGATGTGTACTTGTGAGCTTTGAAAAGAGATATGATTCTGCAAAAACTTGAAATGACAAAGGATCAAAGGATTAGGGATTAGTTGAACACCTTTTTATAGGCGCCTCAAAAATCATGGAAAGTGCAAATTAACAGCTGTGAAAGAGAGCAAAAAAAAGAAATAAAAAGCTCAGCAGCATGTCTGTGTCACTTAACAAAACACAGATGTCACTTAACAAATGAAGTGTAATACAGTAGTAGCCTAATTTTAAGGGAAACTGTGATTTTTAGTAATAGAAACAAAAACATCAGATTTTAAATCCACTGACCCAAATTAGATTAGTTTTAGTGTTCAATCTGCCCCGAAGTGTGAGACATTCTTTTATTGAAATTTGTAACAAAATGTGCTCTTCTGGGTGTTAGTGAACGATAATTGGAATTGTCTGTACGGATGGAGAACAAAGGGAAGAGCTTCCTCGCACGAAAAGAAGTTCATACGTATACTGTATAAAAAAAAATAAACATATCTAGATAGAATATAAGAATGCGTTTCATTTATTCAGATATTTAATTTAGTTTTAGCACCTGCATTTATTTTCTTTAAAGTTTTAATTTTGTTATTTTTGTTTTCATTTTTCCTATATCAAAACATACTATCTATTTAAATAAAGCAATCAAAACTATTACAACATTCAATCTAATATTTATAATTAAGTAAAAAGATGCAGTTTAAGAGGATCAAAAGTACTTTTTTAAACTGCATCACTTTTCGCGCAAAGAATTTGCATCGTTTTTCATAGTTAACCTGCCAGGTGTGAGCCCGTTTTCCTCCCACCTTCTTTACTCAAACTGTAATTTTTATCTGTATAAAGTTGAATCATAAAGTGGCCCCTATAATAAGATTTTCCAAGTAAAGAGATTTGAGGGAGTGGTTCAGCCAGTGCTGGGTGGAGGTCCAGGAAGCCAGGGCTAGTTGGGACACGAATGTGTTTTAAAATGTAGCCTTAGGTAACACAATCCTGTAAAGGCCTGTCAGAGAGAGTCTGAGTATGTGTTCAGCTATGTGATCACAAAACCCCCACAGATCAACAGATAAATGGTTCTAACATGTTGGATCAGCGAAGGAGATTTAACAACTCCTCCTCTCTACCCAAAGGAGCAAAACAGGAAGAGTTTTATCAGCACAGAACTTATGTATCAGTACTAGAAATTGAATTTATCTTAAAGTTAATCATATGAACAATGAAACAAAAGTAAACACATTTGTTAGCATGTAAGTAGAAGAAAAGGTAGAAATCTAAGATCTTGGGAGAGCCAAAAAAAAAGGCCTTGCCCCTCATGGTTTGGGATGTAAAGTTGTTGAGAGAAAAATCAAATTACAAAAACAAAAACATTAAGATTAAGATTAAGTTGGAGGTAGAATAAAAAATGCAAGTAGTAAAATCGTGTGAAGAGCTGTAATTATCACCCTCATGCCTCCGATTTGTCCCTACTTCTTGTCCTTTTACAGAATGGGATCTGTTGGAGTTCAGATTGTATGTGTGGCCCTCTGCGTCTTTGGCCTGATCGGGGTCATTGTATGCTGCGCTGTCCCACTCTGGAAAGTGTCCTCCTTCACGGGATCCAACATTGTGACTGCACAGGTAATGAAAAGCTTCTGTTATGAAAGGTAATGAATGAGATTAGGTATGACAGGTATGTAAAACAAACATTAAAAGCCCAACATACAGTGTATTCTTCTGACTTTCCTGGAAGTATATATTTAACCCCATCACTAAAATGTACAATAACGTTAAAACACTAGTATAACCTGTTATCAGTGCAATATTGATTGATAGGTCTTTATACAGGACAAACACAACGGAACAACTACTGTAAATCTAAGATGATAATTTCTGATACTGTTAGCTTACAAGAAAACTTTAACTTTGATTATTGGAGTGATGAAGTGCTACATTTTCAGGTTTATTTTAAACTATTACAGTGCATCATATTTAATGAGCTCATCATATGTTTAGTGTAAAAAAAAAACAGAATCTGTAAAGGTGTTAGATAAATGAGTGTGTGTGTGTGTGTGTGTGTGTGTGTGTGTGTGTGTGTGTGTGTGTGTGTGTGTGTGTGTGTGTGTGTGGTGTGTGAGTAGAGCACACATGAGGGCCTATGGACGAGCTGTGTGGTGCAGAGTACCGGCCAGCAGCAATGCAAGAACTACGACTCCCTGCTGGTGTTGCCCTCTGACCTGCAGGCCGCCCGTGCCATGACCATCATCAGCTGCATGTTATCCAGCCTCAGCCTCCTCATCCTATTCTGTGGGGCCGACTTCACCACCTGCATAGAGAATGAAGATGCCAAGCCCAAGATCAGCTTGGTGGCTGGGGTGGGCATGCTGCTGGCCGGCCTCCTGGTAATCATCGCCGTCAGCTGGTCCGCTAACAGTGTTGTGACAGACTTCAACAACCCCCTGGTGCAGGCTTCCAACAAGAAGGAGCTGGGAGCATGTATCTTTGTGGGCTGGGGGGCCGGCGTGCTGCTCCTTCTGGCTGGAGGTCTGATCTGCTGCTTCAGCAGGCCCAAATCTGGCAGCTCTGGTGGAGCCGCCAAGTACTACAGCAATAGCTCTGCCCCCGCAGCCAATAAAAACTATGTGTAGTGGCTTTATGAAGGGGACTGGTGTTTGACAGAAATGAGGGGATAGGGGTTAAGCTGGTAAAAGACTGGGAAGCAACAAAGTAGATGACAACAAGGGTTGTTTTAGGAAAAATGTAATAAAAAAAAAAGTTTCTGTAAATACTCAATTCTGACAACTGCCTCCCAGTTTTTTCCTTTCATATTCATAGTTATGCTGGTGATGTTTTAAATCTTAAAAGTGTTTTACTCTTTGGTGCTGGGTTATGCATACACTATTTTAAAGTGAATGGAAAACAAATGGTATACTTGTTGATTACACACATTTTGTGATCTTAGAATTAAAACTGTTTTTATTTGGGTTGCTGCTTTGACATATACAGTACAATATCAACTATGATGCATTTTCCTTATATTTCTGTTAGACTTTAAAAGGGTCTTTCAAAGAACCACACAAGTGTAAAGTAACATTTAAGATTATGAAAATATGGAAAGCGCATTTGTGAAAAGAATTATCTGATCATGTAAGCTCCAAGCTCAACATTAACATTATTATTAAGTTTAAGAGTCGTCCGGCCTTTTGTAGACACCATTATTGCCTCATATTTACGATTAGTTTAGATCCACTATGATCTATATTGCATGTTTTTATCTCGTCACCTCAGGGAGCATCTGTGTGAACTTGTTCCTTTTTGATAATACGTTCTTAAACGTCCACATGACATTTCATTTTATATAACATTTTCTCATTTTGTTTTGTTTCTCATGTTGTATGATGATGAGTATAAATAATTAAAATTGTAATGTAATTCAAATGTGTGTTTCATGTGTATTTCATTTCACACAAAAAAGCCGCAAACAGTATTTTGAAAATACAGAGGATTTTATTTCAAACTAAAAGCATATATTAAAATAGGAATAAAATTGATCAGACAAACCAAGTAAACAAATTCAAGCTTCAAAGAAAAATGAAGTTTCATAACAGCTGTAGGTTTCAATCGCTCCCTTTGTCTCACAACAATCAGATTTACAACAGCCCACTCTTCTCTCACTGTCTTTTTTCCCCCACTGTTTCGCTCTTGACTTTTGACTTTGATTTATTGTTCTTGTTTATCAAACTTCTCTAGTTTAATGCTTGCTCTCAAGCTCCTTCACACGGTTGGTCAGCTCCTCTATCGCTGCTTTCAGGTCTTTCACCTCCTTTCTCAAGGACTGAACCTCCTGAGAGACAGACAGACAGACACAGATAGAGTGATGATGTGATGGAGAATGTTTGATTACACATACATTATAGAATTGGTCAATACTTTTTGTTGTCTAGGTGGCAGTCGTTGGACAAATTTTCAAGCCAATAATAAAATTGTAGGAGGATTTTCTGGAGCAATAAAAATGGTTAAATGTAGTATCCAGTAAGTGTAAAAAATACTTGGGCACAAGTAAAAACTCTGCATCCAAAATATTACAAAAGACTTTAAAAGTACAGAAGCCTTATCAGTAAAATGTACTTAAAGCATCAAAACTAAAAATACCATATGCACGAGTTTTATATTTGTTATTTAATCATTATTACTGATCATTGCATTACTTTATTTCTGACACCTTAATGTGTAAGTAGCACATTGTGTAGCTAGTACATGCAGTACTTTAATTTTTCCAAATGCACTACATTTCATATTTAAAGGCCCTGAACACCCACACAGGTGTTCATAGTTAATGTGGCTGATTGGACCTTTTCCAGGACTGTGTGGGTGTGGTTAGACTGAGTGATTGACATCTTCCCAAATACACTGTTAGTGTTGTTGCACCTGTTGGAGTGGGACAAATGACACCTTTGTCATCCTTATTGGTAGAAAGAATTTGTGACCTAATAAGTTCCCATCAAAGCTCCGGCCCACCTTTAACCTGAAAAGAGTCTAATCAGCCAGAATAACTGAAAACACCTGTGTGGGTGTTCAGAGACTTTAAGTTGAAATGAAGTTGATCTTTGAACTTAAAACATTATTATACAAAGTAACTGGTGACTAAAGCTGTTAAATAAATGTTAGTCTTATAGATGTAGTGGAGCAGAAGTATAAAGGAGCATATAAGTGAAATTTGTTAATTACAATACTTGAGTAAATGTACTTTGTAAGTAAATGTACACCACTGCAACTTTTGAACCCTAAATGTAACAAAAATGTTTAGCTTTGTGTGTCTCACCCCACTGTTGTCCTGATGATTCCCAGCAGAAGCAGCCGTGGTCTTCAGAAGAGTCTTGTGAACTTTGAACTCCTTGGTTTTGGTGGTTGCTACAAACCCGTCCTTTAGAGAGATCATAATAGGCTGGCCTTCTTTTCCTTGAAACCACTTATCAGCTTCGACTGAAGGCTCAGGGCCGACGGTGTCTGGGTACAGATCCTCCTGGAACAGATCAGACTGCACAGGCAGAGAAGTTTTGAGTGAGTTAAAGACAGAAATGCACAAATGAACTTATTTTGACTGATAAAAGTATATAGTGTAGATTTGTACCTTGCGTGGCACCGTCATGACTATGGGCTCACATTTCCTCTCATGGAGTTTGTAGAACCTGAAGGTAGAAATATTGGTTCATATTTTAGGTTGTTGTGTCAGCCTAGATTAAGATAATAGGTTTCTTTTGGAGAAAGTAGACAAATTTGAACACAAAAAAGACAGAGCTTGCGTAGCTAAAAACACTGAGCTACTTTTGAATTACTAAAGACATTGTCTTTACCTGGCAATTTCACATTTGTTGACCTCCAGGCCTCTCTTAGGCATGTATCCCATCCCCTTCTGGCTTTCCTTGCTGCCGTACATGGACAGGTAGTGGACATAAGGAGCTTCATCTGTCACCTCGAAGTAACGGATACTGCTGTCCCCCTGTGAAGAAGATGTGAGTGTCAGCTGTATGTGTCTGTGTGGGTGAGACAGACAGACAGTTGTTTCAACATCTAAATCTAACCTTGCCACAGAGGTAGACGATGCCAGTGTCTGGGTCAAAAAATGGCAGAAGGACGCCACTACTGGTGTCCAGTTCCTGCAGGGTCAGCGGCTCTCCAAAGTTATTCTGTTAAAAGAAATTCAGATACAAAGAATTATACGTTTGATCATATCCAATGTAACATCTTGTATGAAAAAGGCTGCTCGAGCAGAACGGACTGCAGGTAAGCCAAGGACTTAATCAAGATTGAAGAGGGATTTTGCAGAGCAATACTACCCATAATGCTGTAAGCTGTAAGTTGTGAAACAGCAGTGGTGTAAATACAGTAAATACCTCCCTAATAACAGATTACTAACGTTTTAAAAGTACCACAAAACTGTCTAACAAGTCCAACTGTCAAGATTTTTTCAAATGATGTCTAAAATTTAAAATCCCCTTAAATGTGTTTCTTATTGCTATTTCACTTGGATGTTTGAGCTTCACTGTGCAGAAGGATGTATTACAGAGTTTGACACTAGAAGGCTGAACTCACGTTTATCTGCTAAAATTATGCAATTTAACAAATTCTTAACAAGGTGACTAAATACGTTTTGTATAAAATCCATATCAGACACTAATTGTTATCCAAAGAACAACTATTTAATTAGTTATCCAAAGAACAGTTGTTTAAACACATCTGGAGGGGATCTTTAAAGGCCCTTAAACAGTTTTCTTACTACACATACTAACCTCTCTGCCAAAGTTCAAACTGTTTTAGATTATTAAGAACAAAACATTTTTATCAAAATATGAAACCCTTTCTTAGAATATCCTGCTATCATGAATAACGTCACTACTGCTGCTTTTTTAAAAAAAAAAAAGAAATGTATACCTTAACCTTATCACTTTTGTTTTTTTTTTTTTTTTTTTTTCTTTACGTGAATGGGCATTTTACATGGCTCTTGTTTACCTTTTTGATTATTTTTTTATGTGTGTAGAAATCTTAATAAAATATTGTAAAAAAAAAAAAAAAAAAAAAATGTCATAAGAGGTTTTTTTCTTTATTTTGTTTTTTCTGTGCTCTTCTCAATGGTTTAAAGTGGGCAAGACCCAGTTGGAAAAATGTGATGACATTCCTAATAATAATAATTTATACTTCTCGCAAGGGAAATTGCAATGTTTTCACTCTGTTGTTATTATTATACACTTTACACACAGTCCACCACCATACATTGGTCCGTATGGGGACTTGAGCCACCCTACCAATGAATCAGATGAAATGTTAAAGCTCATGTTTCCAGGCCACTGTCAGTCAAATCTAGTCATAAATAACATGAATCTTAGTAAAGTGAAAAAGATTTTGAGCCTGAGAGACAGCAGAGACTGAGACAAAAGTCTTGAACTTGAACATGCAGGTTGTTGACACTTACTGGGTCCCACAGCGCCACCTGTCTCTCACTCATGCGACTGAAGCCGGTAGTGAGGATCTTCCCCTCGGCAACAAACACGGCCCTGACAGGCCTGGAGCCCTCATGAGGCTTCTCCTTCTCCTGTAGGGGTGTGAGGCAGAGCAGAGTACAGACAGAGATATTTACTGAATCCAATTCACCACTACTGTGCTTCCCACTTTTGTGCTCTGACCAGAGCTACGTTCTTGATGAAAATAGAATTACTCAATATGAGTAGTAAAAACAAGGAAATATTATTACATTTTAAATGATTTAATACTATGAAACTTATATTTCTTATTATGTTCTAGAGCAAAACAAAATAGTACAAATAAATTAAGAGATTATTAATAATGAATTAGATAATGCTGCTAATTAAAAAGGTTACATTTCAGACTCAAAAGTTGAATAGTGAATGAGTGCTGTATGACTGCTGGCTGTCTCTATGTTAGTCCTATGTTACCTGCCTAGAAACTGCAGATGAAAAGTAGTTATTTTTTACTAATTATGGCATATTTACATGGTGTTTTTTGTACAACAATGTTCATAAATATGCATGGTCCCTATCAAATAAACCAATACAATTAAAATAAAAAGTAAAATTCCTAAAGTTTAGCACTGAAATTCAACAAATTGTTGCATATAGAAGCAGAATAGCAATGAAAACAATCTTCATTCATTATTGTATCCTAGCTGTGTTACTGAAAGAAAACACTCACAAATTATAGAAAATACAACTGTCATATCATTCAACAATTAGTCAATTAATCAATTAGTCGATGGAAAGAAAATGAATCTGCAATCATTTAAATGATCAATTAATCGTTTAAGCCATTCTTCAAGCAATGCGAAACATTTGCAGCATCTCAAGTGTGAGAATGTGTAGCCTTTTTTGTCTTACATTTTAGTAAACTGTGGGTGTTGGTAAGGGGAAAAAAGCTATTTGAGAAATTGTGTGATTTTTTATAATTTCCTGAACTTTAGATAGGATTAATCAAGAAAATACCTGGCAGATTAATCAATAATGAAAACAACCATTAGTTGCAGTCTGAATCATTATGGCCTGTGAGTTAAATGTCCCTCCAGATGTTTGCAGAGAAATGTAATTGAAGACTTGTTTGGTAAAGCTGCAGTACGGAGTTACAGCGAAACCTACAATGATGACGGTGCCCTTGCGTGGGTCCAGCACCCGCATGGTCTTGTCCTTGCAGGAGGTGAGAATCTGGGAGCCGTCCTGGTTCCAGCAGGCGCTGTAGATGAGGTCAGGGTGAACGGTGTCGATCCTCACCACTGCCTCCCCACGAGCCACATTCCACAGGATCACCACGTTATCACAGCCTGCATGGACAAAACAGTGACCAAAATGGGAAATGAAAAGAGGCTTCACGGTGGGCCATTATAAGGTAATTAATCTACAGTATGAATCAAATTATTCCAGGTAAGTAACACAGTAGTAGTCAGCCTTATTTTCTCATTAAAAACATGCACGTTTTGGCATGCGTGATTCAAGCTCTATACCCAAGTAATAAAAGTATTCACATTGACTTTCATAAACAGTCAGAGCTTCTCTGTTCCTTCCTAGAAAATATCCTCTGATGCACATGTTCAACATTTCAACTGTGCTTGGAATACACAACAGCAGTGATAACTGCTATGGCTACACAGAAAAGAAAAGAGCACCACATAAAGAACCCTGCACTTTTTTATTATCTTGTAATGGTCTTAAAATCTGGAACATCCATAAATCAAAGCTTTGTATTGTATATTAGCAGTAGTTAGAGCTGGTTGATAATTCAATTATTGTTTATTTATTATTATCATATATTTTTTAAAGATTATTTTTGGGCATTTTAAGCCTTTATTTTTAAAGGAAAGCTGAAGACATGAAAGGGGAGAGAGAGGGAGAATGACATGCAGCAATGGGCTGCAGGTCGGAGTCAAACCCACGGCCGCTGCGTCGAGGAGTAAACCTCTAGATATGGGCGCACGCTCTACCAGGTGAGCTACCCTGATATTATCAATTTCAACCACATTACCCAGTCCTCTCTCTCTCTACTCTCAGCCGTTGGTAGTATAATTTAGCAAGGGTTTGCTGTCTTAACACTGTTAGACAGACAGACTGAGGGGTTTAAGGAGTCCTGGTAATGCTGTGAACTTAAGTGTCAACAAGAGCGTTCAGAGTGAACAAAGTGGGTGGAGGCTGAAAGAACTTCCTGTTCATCGAAGGTCTTAGTCTCATTCAACAAAACATCTGTGACATTATACCAAGCTAAGAGCTCTCTGTCAGATCATGTAAATGCAGCTGCGGTGGCAGGTGCTCCTGTGGTTTCAGCAGTTTTAGGAGGGTGTAGTACCTGCACTCATCAGCACATTGTGGGCGGTGGGGTGCCAGCTCAGGATGCCAACACGTTTGGAGTGGCCGTCCAGCTTGACAACAGGATTTGTGAGTGGCGTGGTCAGCCCGCCATCCGGGATCTCCCAAATCTATTTATCAAGGAAACAATTTAGACACTGCATTTACACACATTACAGATAGCATTACAGTAGGCCTACGACGTCACGTCATGCTTTTGTGCAAACTGAAATGCTTGAAAGATCGAACTGAAAGATGCCGTTACAATACAGCAATGCCTACCATGACACTGCAGTCCTCAGAGCCACTGGCAATGATGTTGTCATTGTGAGGACAAAAGTCGATGTCCAGGACCGGTCCTGTGTGGCCGCACACAGTGGGGTAGGACATGTCGATACGTCCTGTCTGCAGAGACAGAAACATAAAGACGGGTGGTGAATATAACTTCCAAAAATCTCATGCCCAGTGGGGAAAGTGTCAGATAAAGCAAAGGGACTGAAAGGTTACACACAACTATGATGGAGTAAAAAACTAAATGATTTAGTCAATGTAGGAGGACGAAGTTGATAATCAGCTGATACAACTATGCCTCCAATTACTCCTAATGTCTAGTAACTGGGTTAGAGAGTTGATCAGGGCCAAGGAGATGAAATCCCATGGTTCCTCAATTTCTCCTTCCATGACCCAATCTGGGCTGCCCTCCCTCAAAACATCATGCCTCACCCAGGGCATCATTTTATTTTTTTATTTATTTAACCTTTATTTAACCAGGAAAATACTCATTGAGATTAAGAATCTATTTTACAAGAGTGTTCTGGCCAAGACAGGCTGCAGCACAGAGTTTTCAGACATAAAACATATAACAATTCACAATGAAAATACATAATAAATTACAGGATCATAAAATATCAAGATATTCAACAATGTTTGCCAGAAGTTATCTACATCAAGGATCAAACAGATCAATCAGTCAAAGACATTTACAGCCAGATGTGCCTGCCTCCATGTCAGTCAAAATGACTTTAAAAGCATCTAGTGAGACCAACTCACGAAGGTTCAGGCAATTTTGCATATTTAAACGCCCTTTTACCCAGTTGCAGTGCAGACTTTAGGAACAGATAACAGGAATAAGCCCTGGGAACATGAAAACATCATGGTGATTAATTTAATGTTTTATCTGAAATATTCTGAGAAGACATTTTTTGAGCACTTTTTCTATCATACTGTATCGTCTGGCTCCACTAGGTTTCTGTGGTTGTTTATTAACTAACTGATTTGTTAGTAAAAAAGAAAATGAGATGAGATAAACATAATAGCACCAATATTCATCTCAAAACAGGATTTCCATGTCTCTGCAGTACATTTCTCTGCAATTTCACGCCCACTGGTCCCTTAACAAATCTTTTCCCTTTGAGAATTGTATACTCGAGAGGTTAGACCATGAATAATGTGGATTCTGCAGTAATCACCGAGTTGAATTTCTTTATGCATAGAATACAAATTTAAAACTTTTTTCACAGTCATCTGGCCAAAGTATGAAAGTATGGTGGAAAACCAGTAGGAATAATATGGCCTAGAATGAAGAATATGATTATCACATTTTGTCAGTATTTTTCATCAGTATTTCACAATATTTCCTAGTGATATAATTGATTAAATTAACATGACCTGATCTGGATGAGTGGAATCAAATGTATGAATGGATTTATCAATTATATTATATACCTGACATTAGTGCCTACAGCAGGCAAGAGAGAATATTTAAGACTTTTGTAAATAAAAGTTTTTGAGGAAACTGATATCAATGCTTTTTAAGACTTTTCAAGACATGCAGATACCCTATGTATATAGTAAAAATGCCCAAGCCTAGGTGTACATGTAGGTGATCCAACGCAAAGCTTCGTTAAGCTCACATACTTTGACAAATTTGGATGTTCAGATGGCCATAAACAAGGCTACAAGGTTTGCAATTTTCCACTTTTTCAGGCACATGAAATTCAATAAAGAGGTTTCAAGCCACCTAACGTACTGCATAAGTGACTGCAGAATAACTGGGTTGAAGCCACATCCTGCCCTGACTGAACTGACAACGAACTCCTAATATGGTGAAAACTTCTCAAAAGCAACATGAGTGACGTGTAGAAAGACTCAAAGTCGGCATCAAACTTCCTTATTCAGCTGAATGTGTGATGGTGACAAGCAGAGTTCAAATGTAAGCATGGCGTTGAAACAAAAAACATCACACCAACTTGCATTAATTTGAAATGATCAACACATCCAAAAATGGTATTTTGAGGACACAAAGAGCAAAGCAGCAGATATAATAAGCTATAATAAGAATAAGAATAATCTTTGTGCCAATGCAACCAGGGTGTTTCCTGTGACCCACCTTGCTCAGGGGCAACACCATGAAGGCTCCTCCGCCACTGGCGTCCACAATCATGGCCACAAACTTGGGGTTAACAGAGCAGAAGTTGCTGTCCCACGTCATCTGGGAAATTCGGATGTCATCGTAGCATTGGTCAGCTTTGACAGCCTGGCCAAAGACGTGACGGAACTTACTGGACCTCACAACCTTCCTGGACATGGTGAACTGGAAAGAAAGAATGGTTAACATGAGGTAATGCTCGGAATAAAAAAAAAAAAAAAAAGGCAGAATATTATGTGCAGGAAGCCTGTAGTAAAATAATCTCTAACAGTGGAAAGAGATCTATAACTGTGCATTTTAAAAGCACACCAAATGTCATCATTTGAATGCATTAAATTCTGATTAACCATGTCAAAAAAAGTTACCCGTTGTAATTTCCTTTCTGTTTATGCGTCTAGATTTCAAGTGGAAACAATAAACTGACTGACTCAAAGCTGACGAAACCGATGAAGGACACGACAGAGGAAAGCTACAAAAAAGAGGAAGCAAAAGCTTTCACAACTGCTTCCTCTAGTCTGTCTGTGACTGCTACTCTGTCCCCTTATCTCTCTTTAATTTGAGATTCTGTGTGTTACTTGAATAATTGTGCATTGTACAAGACAACAGTATGAAGAAAACAACACTATTTACCATCAGTTGAGATGCACATGCTGTATGCCTGAGAAGGTTGATGAGCTACCCAAAGTGGCAGTTACACCACATCCTTCAGAGTGAGCAGCAAAACAACCAACCATTCTTTTTTGCCAAATTTGTCGTTCACACACTAGTGCTCTCAATGATTTTCCCACAGGTGTACATGCTTGCAAATACATATTTTAGCAAGTCACAAGTTAAATAACATACAATGAATGCATCCTTTACCAAAACAGATATATGTTAAGCCTCAAATCATGCAGAACTTCAATCAAAACCAGCTGCAAAATGAACAAACCCTGCACTATTTAGCAACACTTCCACCAATGAAATACACTAAATATGTTTTGCTTTACCTCCATTAGTAGATTTTACTTCCTGAAATCTGCAGCCGCGCCTAAACTCAGACTCAGAAGAACAGCTTTGCTGCATGTGTATCACAAGACCTCTTTGGCTGCTCTGCACCTAATTTAATAATCCTTTATAGAGTGAGCCGTAATTTTATTAGGAACCTAAATGCATGTCAATAATCTTTCTCTGCCGCTGCCTCTATCTGTTGTAATGGAAAACATTGCCTGGTACAAAGGAAGCAATTCACTAACTCGAAACAGGAGAACTCAAGCCATGAGGAACATGAGGATCAGAGATGATAGATTCAAATGAATTACGTTCTGTTATCTCTACCTATTATTTACCTATCATATAATAAATGTACCTATTATAGATAATAAACTGATATCTTCCCAGATGTTTTAAGGTGTAAACAAACTGTGTGGAAAAACTGCAGACAGATGTTTCAGGCCTACCTGGTAGTCGTAAGGGGGAGATTCAACTCAAGGAGTTTCGGCAGAGCACCAAATACCCTGCCACCAGAATGAGGACTTAGAGGAGACAGTAGGTTAAAGTATATTACAAAACGACATGGAGGAAGTGAGCGTTTCAAATGAACGTGGAAGTGGGAGGTGTCTCGTGTGACATTTCAAGGGCTGAAAAGCTGAAGAAGGCAAGATGAAGGGGAAGACAGTGAGAGTTGTATGTGATCTTTTTTAAGATTAAATAAAAGATAAAAATGTCAGGACAATGCACAAATTGCAGTGATCATTAAAAGGGTTGAAAAGCATGCCCAAGTCACAGAAGTGCAGTTTACCCTGAAATCTGAGAGGAAAAGTTTTGATGAGACAGCTGACAAATTGTCAGGGGTAATACAATGCTTCAATATAATTTATTCTCGACTATTTGTATTCTGATTCCACCCAAAAAAAGTTTGCTTTTTCAAGCTAAATTATATATTGGAGGTCTACTGAGGAAAAAGCAGATCTCATATATATATATATATATATATATATATATATATATATATATATATATATATATATATATATATATATATATATATATATATATATATATACTTCATTCTCCATTCTTTATTTCTCTCATTTTTTTTTTTTACAGATTTTGTAAAAACCTTGGATTTATCTCCTAACCCCTAATTTAAGCAATATCACACTTGTTTTAATACTAAACCCAGTACTAATTTAAAGAAGCACTACATCTATTTCACTCATGAATATCATATTACTAGCCATGGTTAGTCCTTAGTGAAGTCTGAAGTCAGTCAGGGAAGGTCCATCAAAATACACTATTGAGTTGCATTATGGGAAATGTAGAATCCAGTGTATTGGAAGTTTGACCCATAGAAGGGACTTAAAGTCTCTACTGCATCAACTTTTTTAATCCGTCTCTTGCAAGTCCCCTAACTTTTAGGACGTGCAATATTGCTGAAGGACCCCTTTACATTTTTAATTAACCTGTGTAATTACATAATAAGCTCTAATCTACTCGTGAAGTCAAGTAATTTCTCATCTTTCTATCATTGTGAGGTCACTTAATCTTTATTACACATGAGCACACACTTCTATACTTGTGAGGACCCTCCTTTGACATAATGCATTCCCTATCCCCCACCCCTAATCTCAGCCATCAAAACTACAAGACTAACCCCAGCCTTTGCCCTAACATAAATCTAAAAACAAAAATAACAACTTACAATTCTAACTTAAACCATCTCATGTTGTTTTGTCTGGATCTCATATATATTTGATTTTATTTCCTAACCCCTAATCTTACTAAAGACTGTGTACACCTAACATTGATGCTTACCAATTCTAAAATGAAACCCAATTTATTAACTTCAACCCCAAAACTAAGCGTTGACTTTTTCTATTACACTAACAAGGTCTACCCCTGATTTACTACTTAAAGAGCTCAAGCCATTTCCAGTATCTCACAAAAGTGAGTACACCCCTCATATTTTTGTAAATATTTCATTATATCTTTTCATGGGACAACACTGAAGAAATGACACATTGCTATAATATAAAGTAATGAGTGTACAGCTTGGATAACAGTGTAAATGTGCTGTCCACACAAAAAAAACACACAGCCATTAATGTCTAAACCGCTGGCAACAAAAGTGAGTACACCCCTAAGTGAAAATGTCCAAATTGGGTCCAGAGGGTCAATATTGGCCACCATTATTTTCCAGCACTGCCTTAACCCTCTTGGGCATAGAGTTCACCAGAGCTTCACATTGCCACTGGAATCCTCTTCCACTCCTCCATGACGACATCACGGAGCTGGTGGATGCTAGAGACCTTGCACTCCTCCACCTTCCATCTGAGGTTGTCCCACAGATGCTCAGTAGGGTTTAGGTCTGGAGACATGCTTGGCCAGTTCATCACCTTTACCCTCAGCTTCTTTAGCAAGGCAGGGGTCGTCTTGGAGGTGTGTTTGGGGTCGTTGTCATGTTGAAATACTGCCCTGCGGCCCAGTCGCCGAAGGGAGGGGGTCGTGCTCTGCTTCAGTATGTCACAGTACATGTTGGCATTCATGGTTGCCTCAATGAACTGTAGCTCCCCAGTGCCGGCAGCTCCGACACTCCCACCACCATGCTTGACTGTAGGCAAGATACACTTGTCTTTGTACTCCTCACCTGGATACCGCCACACACGCTTGACACCATCTGAACCAAATAAATGCATCTTGGTCTCATCAGACAACAGGATGTGGTTCCAGTAATCAATGTCCTTAGTCTGCTTGTCTTCAGCAAACTGTTTGTGGGCTTTCTTGTGCATCATCTTTAGAAGAGGCTTCCTTCTGGGAAGACAGCCATGTAGACCAATTTGATGCAGTGTGCGGTGTTTGGTCTGAGCACTGGCAGGCTGACCCCCCCCACCCCTTCAACCTCTGCAGCAATGCTGGCAGCACTCGTACGTCTATTTCCCAAAGATGACCTCTGGATATGACGCTGAGCACGTGCACTCAACTTCTTTGGTTGACCATGATGAGGCCTGTTCTGAGTGGAACCTGTCCTGTTAAACCGCTGTATGGTCTTGGCCACTGTGCTGCAGCATAGTTTCAGGGTGTTGGCAATCTTCTTATAGCCTAGGCCATCTTTATGTAGAGCAACAATTCTTTTTTTCAGATCCTCAGAGAGTTCTTTGCTATGAGGTGCCGCGTTGAACTTCCAGTGACCAGAATGAGATAGTGTGAGAGCGATAACACCACATTTAACACACCTGCTCCCCATTCACACATGAGAGCTTGTAACACTAACGACTCACATGACACCGGGGAGGGAAAATGGCTAATTGGGCCCAATTTGGACATTTTCACTTAGGGGTGTACTCACTTTTGTTGCCAGCGGTTTAGACATTAATGGCTGTGTGTTGAGTTATTTTGAGGGGACAGCACATTTACACTGTTATACAAGCTGTACACTTAATACTTTAATTTATACCAAAGTGTCATTTCTTCAGTGTTGTCCCATGAAAAGATATAAATATTTACAAAAATGTGAGGGGTGTACTCACTTTTGTGAGATACTGTATATGTAGAGTGAGTCCAATGCAATCAAAGTTTCTCACAAACAGAAGTACAAAAACACACACAACACACACACACACACACACACACACACACACACACACACACACACACACACACACACACACACACACACACACACACACACACACACACACACACACACACACACACACACACACACACACACACACACACACACACACAAGGATGAAGGAGATGGCCTATAAGCAGTTTTAAAAATATAGACTTCAGTTTATTGCACAATCGTTGCTGGAGACTGAGGAGTGTGAGAGCCTGTCTGTTACACAGGAAACTAATCACTAATGTTGGACAGATGTGTGAACTACAGAACGTCTGTTTTCCTGCACACAACAAATAATTGAACTACAGAACGTCTGTTTTCCTGCACATTATTTGCACACAGACTGGATAATGAGGCAATCTGGGGATGCATTCAGCAGCACCCCATCAGTGCTAAGGGAGAAAGTAAATTTGAAACATACAGATTTCATGCCTGTATGGGTTTTGCAGTAAAGCCCATATACACATGTGAACATATATGGTCTGGAAATATAGACAACCCTGGAGAATAATTGCAAACCAGCAAAGACAGTATTACAAGCTGTCAATTATTTCCATATGCCTGCAGTAAGGCCAAAGTAATGGCTTGCACCAGTGCACATGAACTTCCACTAGATGGAGCCACACTCAATCGTTTTCAGTTTAAAAATGCCATGACATTGCTGATATGAAGAGACAGGTAACAGACAGACCCTCCAGTAAGCTCCCTTCATCCTAAAGGAAAGGGCTTGCCTCATTATCTGTACACGTAGACCAGTGTCATTATTAGGATCCACAGAATAACAGTAATCATAATAATCAGTATATAACAGTTAGTCCATTATAAACAGGTCATCAACAGGCTATCCGGCACCTGTGTTATATTAAAAAATGAACTTAGTTAGTGATGTGTTAATACGTCATGTCATTTTTTTTTCATTTAACATACAGACAAAAGGCCAGGATCCACTCCTGTAACATGGTTTTCAGAGAAGTACTACCTTTCCACCTTCCTTCTGCCCAATCTGTTACCCAGTTCATAGCATGAACAGACTGGACAAATAGGGCAGGTGGAGGTAGATGACAGACTCGCAGCCATGTTTCAGAAAGCAGAGGTCAGGCCTTGGATGTTACAGCTACTGTTATGGCACCCTGAGAAGTGGGAGGCCCAGGATGTTGGAGCGAAGCCCTCTGTTACAGTGGATCAGAGGGCTGTTTCAACGAACACATACCGACTTCACTGTTACGTATCCTTCGGCTGATAATGCATAGATAGACCAGTGGTTGTCACGAGGTATTCACATGCCCGCCAAGATTTCCCAACGATGGTCACAAATTTTTCTTTCCCACGTGTCTTAAAAAAAGTGGTTACATTTAAATGATCAAAAGCATTCTTAATTAGGGTCACACAAGATCAAAAATTCTACATTTGCACAGAAACCAATTTCAGTCTTTTTTTCTGTTGTTCACATACATATGGACATAGCTAAGCAAACACACATTCTTGATATTAATCTGAAGCACCGCACCGAGCCACATCTGCTTCCCTCTCTCATAACTCGCTTTGGCTGTGAGAGAGAGCAGCAGCTTATATGTGGCAAACCATTAATCCCATGTCTTCTTATCCTATCTTGTGTATGTATCAAAAATGAATCAGGGTATATCATTTGCACTGTATGTATATATAATCCACATACATGTATTTACATTATTTATATGGACTTCAAATATGTTTCAGAATTGTAATTTACTTTTATCCAAAGCCCTTTTGAGAACAATGAAGAGTGCAGTTTATTTGATAGTGATGTATAGCCTCTGATCTGATCGGTTTAGTCATCTTCCTGTAGTGGTGACACCCCCCCCCCCCAACCCACCAACACCCCAACCCCCCACTACCCACACAGTCATTTCCAGGAGCGTGAGACATGGTCTTTGAGTGACTACAATGAACAAACAATTAGCTAACACTATGAGACGTTAGGTTCTGTTTTACAGCTACTTTCATGCATTTTTTTCAGTTTCATTCAATGGCCAATAATACATTAGTTTCAGCTTTAACATTATACGACGGGCATAGTATGTAATAATCACTGTGTCAGAGTGAGACTAGCAGACGTAAGTATCTGACTCTATCTAGGAGAAGGGTGCGGGGACGCAGTCTGAGGCTAGTGTACGTGTTTAAGACTGGGGGAAATCCTTGTTCACCTATGAGTTAGTGTTAGCACAGGAAACAAGAGGATGTGCTACACCTCAGACGCTGCTTATTATGGGTCTGAAGGGATTGTCGACTAGTCAGTAGGCGGCTGTGACTGTTGTCATGGGAAGCAAGTGCAATGTCATTGAGAAAGTAAAGTCTGCCTGTGGAAAAGAAATCAACCACTAGTCTTAAGCATGAAGTACAATGCAACAGTTACTTTTACTTCAGAGTAGTAACTGAAATACCACAGAGGAATATAGTGGCAAAAGAATCATCGTCCATCAATCATGGACATTCACACAGAATTGATGTCACTTATACATGACCAGAGGGCACAGGGTTCATTCCTGTTTGGTTAGGCCAGCTTAATAAAATACTAATATCTAACTTAAAAAGACACAGTGTGTAACCTCTATTTGAGTTAAAAAGGTGCTACTCAAACAACACAAATACAGCTGCAGGGCAAAAACCGCGCATTTAAATAACAAAGCATAAATAATGGCAACGTGCACCATTGTGTGGCAAAAATGACTGACCCTTATAAACCATCAATTTCAAGTAAACATCCAAATACAGTAAAACCCATTTTCATTCAAGTCCAAGAAATAACATAAATAACATCTTCAGAAGAGGGCTGCGCAAGTTTTTAAGGTCACATAACTGTTTTTTTCTTGCTGATTATTGCAAATGTTTTTGTGAATTGTAATGCATAGAGACCAATCTTTTTCTACAATATTACCGAGTGACTGAGAAGTCAAACATCGCTGGGAAAAAATTGTGTGGGGAGAATATGAGGAGCTAATCCTTGGGATTTGCACGGTTAGTATAAAACTAAAGATTTTCTCTGACCTCTAACTTGATCTGTCAGCCTGTGATCCTGCACAGCAACAACGTAAACTGTTTAAGCAGCTGACAAAGACACAAGGTTAACTGTATCAGCAAATAAATACAAAGCATAATAAATATATAATTTCATTACAGTATTTTGTGCATGTTGTGCCAATACGCAGCTTGGTTTTAGCGGTTGTTTTTCTAAACAGGGTTACAGTGTAAAGATAATCAATTGTTTAGAAACCTACAATTACAATCAAGTTTCTTTAAAAGTTGGCAATTGTTAAGTAGCGACCCCTTAACTTTCAGTGCGTGTTGCTGCTACTTTACATTTACATCACAAGCTAATGTACATATGGTGGCATTAGAGTGCCTGTTCATGTCTGTTCAGTCACTTTAAAATGCACATTAGAGGGATTTTCTACAGAACAAATGTGCATAAACTTAAAAGTTATAAAACGTCATCTTCCACAATCTTCCTTACAATGGGAAGCTATCATAAATTCACAATAATAAATAACTACGACTTTGCTTATTCCCATAAGGAAAAGTTTAGCGAACAATAATGCCATTGAACACCACAGTTTGTAAACTATTGCACTTTTTCTCTTTTTTCTGATTTCTTAAAAATGCCTAAATATCATTGGCAAGGAGCTCAGGTGCAATGGAAACCGTTAACACTGCACAATTGATTGTAATGTGTGGTGCAAGCCACCTAAAGCAAGTAAACTCATTGCTAACATGCTGGCACACTCAGGAATGAACCCCCTAACCCATCTTAATTTCCTCGTCATCTTCAAATCAGACTGACACACACATAAAGAAAGAACCAGTAGCAGAAAACAAGGAAACACGGACAAAACAACCAGTCTTGTAAAACTCAGTCAGTTGGACGTAATGAAAACTATAAGCGCTTTGTGCAGCACTTGCAGTATGTACATGTAGTATAAAAATATAGGTGTGAGAGTGTCTGACTGTGTGTAGTGTGTGTGATGTGCATGTGTTGAGATATGGATGTGCTGCATAGGTAGCAACGGTGACATCTGAGAGGACTTGAGCATGCAATATCTTCTAGCCACAGACTGTGGTAACCAACCACATCAGATAATGCTCAAGTAAAACTTCTATTATTAAGTAAAGGCTTTATACTCAGCAGTAACCTTTTACAAGATCCTTTACTTAAGACTTTCCAGTGTTCAATACTCAGTTAAATTTAATGTTTAAAATATTTCAATTTTGCTGTGTGTGTGTGTGTGTGTGTGTGTGTGTGTGTGTGTGTGTGTGTGTGTGTGTGTGTGTGTGTGTGTGTGTGTGTCCGTATACACCTGTGAGTGACAGAGTCAAACTGCTTGTGCGTGTTACTTGACATACTTTTGCCTACATTCGCACAAAGTAACAAGATGGACGTAGATATGAACATTCTGAGTTTAAGCGCATGAGGTGAACACATGCACAGAGAACATATTGTCTCACCTCACTGCATCAGTTCCCCCTGAATACCCTCCTTCTCTTTCCCTCTGCAGACACCCCCATCCCCTCAAAGGTCTTATAACCTTACATCCCAGTGCTCCTTGTAAGGGGTGGGGGCTACAGGGGGTGAGGGGAGGGGAGGGGGGGTCAGTCTGAGGGACAGTTGTAGCTGTTGATCCACAGCAGGTCGTCCAGCACACCCCAGTGTAGGTAAAGGATGGAGCCTACCACCAGTACATGCATGATCTGGTGGCTGTTGCACCAGTAGTCAAAGAGGCCTGGGCGGAAGCGCTCCGGGATGCGCATGATGTTGATGACCCCGCCCAGCACGGCCAGCGCATCCATCATGAGGAAGTGGCGTAGCGAGGTGGGGCTGCCGCCACCCAAGCCCACCCCGCGAAGCAAGAAGAAGGAGAAGCGGAATACCGCCTGCCAGGCAAAGGAGCGCAATCGGCAAACGCTGCTCCGAGCCGTGACGGCGCAGTAGATGGCGTGGCTGGACAGCAGGATGTAGACTAACAGGGCCACAGTGCGGATGAACGGGTAGCACAGCAGCGTGCTGTAGACAATGGGCAGCGCCCCTGAGACAAGAAAAACACACAAAGGAGAGTAAGGATAGAGAGGGAGCATTGATGCCAGACTCAGCAGCAATGTAACGCCTGGTGCAAGCCACAGCGTACACAGATCAAATTGTTTGAACCCAGTGTGACAGCGCTCTTTCAGATTGGTGAGCAGCACTCAGATCCTCTGCCTGACTGTGTTAAATGCAGCACTCAACTCATATAAAGGTCATGTGGGAGCTCCATATGAAACTAAGCTTTCCAGATGTGGAGAAAACAAAACTGAGGATGAATATTTGCTGAAGTGCAGAACAAAATTCCTTAAGTCCGTAAGGAGAGCACTTTAGGTTCAGCAGAGGAGGGTTGACTTTGTAGGCTGAAAACAGTTTCGTTTAATTAGACTCATCTAGAGCTTAAACGATCATTCCTTTAGCCAATGAACAGACAATTAATCAGTAACTACTTTGATATTAGTTTGGCATTTTTTTAAAGCAAAAAATGCCAACTTTTTTTTTCCAATTCCAGGTTCTCAAATATGAGGATTTGCTGATTTTCTCAGATTTATATCATAGTAACTTGAATATCTTTGGGTTTTGGACGGGTGCTGCAGTGGTTAGCACTGTCACAGCAAGAGGGTACCAGGTTCGAAACTGGCTTGGTGACTTTCTGTGTGGAGTTTGCACGTTCTCCCCATGTCAGCGTGGGTTTTCTCCGGGTTCCTCCCACAGTCCAATGACATGCAGGTTGTTGACTCTGAATTGCCCGTAGGTGTGAACGTGAGTGTGAATGGTTGTCTGTCTCTATGTGTCAACCCTGTGATTGTCTGGCGACCTGTCCAGGTTTACACTGGACAGAGCACTCTTGCCTAATGTCAGCTTGGATAGGTTCCAGCCCCCCGCGACACTAAATAAAATAAGCATTTACAGATGATGGATGGACTGTTTTTTGGGATGAAGTGAATAAATCAAAGTGACTAATAAATGAATCAAGAAATAACGATAAAGAAAATTAGCTGCAATATTTGCAGCCCTAGAATCATCCTGCCAGAATATTCTTGATGATTACCTAGTCTGTGTCAATAAATAAGTTGTCACTATCAGTTTAAAAGAAATGAAAAGCTACATTTTTTGGTATTAAATCTAAACTAGGAGTGGTTAATATTGTCTCTAAGGAAAATAAATATTGGTAAAGTAAATATGATGGCCAAACAGGTGGAGCCATTTATTGTTAATTGGACTTAGCAGGAACAGCTGCATCAAATGAATGTAGCCTTTAATTTAACCCATGTCACAATATTAATTATTACTGTATTATTATCAGAATAAGATTATGGCCGAGCTAAATTGTTTGTACAAATATATGAAAAACATTCCACTTGTCATTTTGATTTTAAAGGTCCTATGACATGCTGCTTTTTGGATGCTTTTATATAGGCCTTAGTGGTCCCCTAATACTGTATCTGAAGTCTCTTTCCCAAAATTCAGCCGTGGTGCAGAATTACAGCCACTAGAGCCAGTCCCACAATGAGCTTTCCTTAGGATGTGCCATTTCAACATCTGTAGCGTTAAATGCTATTGAGGAGGAGAGAAGGGGGGGGGGGGGGGGGGGGGGGGGGGGGGGGGGGGCAAGGTGGAGGGTGGGGGTGTGGCCTTGACCAACTGCCACTTTGCTCATTTGAAAGCCATGATGTCTCTCTTTCTCATGGGTGGGCCAAATTCTCTGGGCGAGCAAAGCAGAGAAAGGGGAGGTAACCTTTCCCCTTATGACATCATAATGAGAAGATTCCAGATCATCCCATCTGAGCTTTCATTTTCTCAAAGGCAGAACAGGATACCCAGGACTTGGTTTACACCTATTGCCATTTCTAGTCACTGGGGGACCATAGGCAGGCTGGGGGAACTCATATTAATGTTAAAAAACCTCATAAAGTAAAATGTTCATGCCCTGGGACCTTTAATGTGCTAATACAGGCACCATGGACAGATCAATAACCATTTTAGAACTTGGATCATTGCTTACATTGGCCAGTTGACTTAGTAGTCAAATATGTTCTGACAAATTGATAAACGGTGAAGAAATCTGCTGAGCTTCCAAGAAGGCTTACCCAATGTGTTGATCATGCAGATTCCACACACGTCGAGTTTAAGGAGGGTGTGGTAGACGGGCTCCCCTCCCTCGTGGTTCATGAAGAGGTGGTAGAGCACAGATCCCAGCTGGGGCGAGAGGCAAGCCAGGAAATGCACCACGCCCAACCACGTGACGCTGATCTGAGACCAGGGGATGTGGAGAGGAAGCAGCACCAGGAAGCAAACCAAAGGGATGCCTGGTAATAGGAAGGGCAGAGAAACAGAGACAGCACAGTTGTTAGAGTAGACTTTACCTCAGCTGTAATTAAAGTTGAAGCTCATGTGTAGCTCCATGGGAATGCCGCTGTTGCACTCAGTGCCATGTACAAATCAAGTTTACTTTTTGTGCAAAATTTGTAAAGTAATATATATTATAAGGACTATTTATAGTTCAGTGCTTGACAGAAAACAAAGACTGAGGTAATGTGCAAGCACGATAAAATAACACGGAGACTTTGACAAAACCAAATTAAGGTGTCATGTTTATTGTGATGGATTATCTAGCTCGGGACTTTTGAGGCCTGCGGACATTATTTTTCAAACTGTATAAGAATGAGTGGCCGCGAAGGGCTTCCACCTAAGCTGAGCAAAATCCTTCATGATTGGCACAAACTTATAAGTGTTACCCTTTGTAGGAAAGACAAAAATCTCCCACTAAATTCTTATTTTTATGCCATATTTCAAATGGATCCAATGTGCGTTTCTCTATTCGGCAAGGGAGAGGCGTTCAGTGCTATGTGAGCAAAAAATCCAGACCTTGAAATTTGATCCACATACAGTTGTGACGATCATTTATCACTCTACGCCACACATATTGCACTCCCTTCCCCTTTTTATGCTCACTCGGCCTTTCCCAATGTCAAGGCATTTGTCCCAGCCAGGTGATACTGGCAATGCCTTCTACTGTAACACATCTATTTTAAGTGTGTTAGCTCTGCTCCTCCCCCCACTCGTCCTAAGCTGACCGGCCATTCTCAGTCCCACTCAGGGTTGAATACAGTAGGGAGGACCTCCTCTGAAGGCATGGACGCAGTGAAGCGTCTGAGAGCTGAGCCGCGGGCAGGATGTTTTCAGTTTATATGCAAAACAAACCAGCTCGTGAAACTTACCTGAAATGTTACACAACACAATTAAAACAAAACAATGTTCCACCTGAGTTATGAGCACAGCTCTGCATCTACTCTTCTAAATTCGGAGAATTGGACAAAAGCTCATTGGATTAAACATCACTGCCTTATATAGGTAATGATCTTACTGGTGTATGTGAGGTAACATGCTCAGCTGACATCAATGGTGTAATAAAGAGTTCCAAGGCCACTTCCTTTATGATCACCACTGCAGTTTATTCAGTGACTGCTCACAAGTAGAAGTGATTTGATAACCTTTAGAATGAGGAAGTTGTCAGATTCTCATGAGTCCGTGAACACACAGATGATGTACTACACTCTCTACAGATATTGGGTGTATTTTGATGGTAGTAACAGGTCACGCTAATGTGTTCCATGCTATATTGGCTGTCTAATCCTATCAGATTGAAAGCAGAATAACACCATGAAGCTAACAAGCCGATACATCAGTCTCACCTCTGGCTGCATAGATTAACACATTAATACAATTCATTTTGGCTTGCGCCAACCTATTTAAGGAATGGCATACTATTGTGTAACCATGACATTTTGGACAAGATGAAAAGTCCACTCCCAGCAATTTCCATTATGTGCAGTTCAACTAAACAGACAAACATTTATGTCTAGCTTCTGCTTGTTAAAATAGCCTACATAAAATAAGGCCTCTTTAAAATTAAATTAATCATACTAAACTCTTCAATTTGACACACGTATAAGTTACAAAGCATGGAGCATTAATTAAAATGAAAAGTGGTTCTTTATGCTCGCCATTGCGTGGATAACTTGGGTGAAAAATTGTGGCAACTTTTAAAGGGACTGACTGATGACTAACACTACTGGTAGAAGTATTCAGGTCTTTTACTTTAGTAAAAATAGCATCAAAACAGTGTAAAAATACTCCATTACTAGTAAAAGTCCTGCATTCAAAATCGTATTAGTAGAGTAAAAGTACTTGTTATGCAGACAAACAGCCCCTGAGATTGTTGTAGGCCTATATCATAATACATGGATACATGTTACTGATGCATTAATGTGGAAGTAGCATTTACACTAACTGTTTTACTTTTAGTGCAGCTGGTTGAGCTGGAACAAATTCTAACCACATCATCGAGCTCTGTTAATCAGTTAGTCGAAACACAAACATAATCGGCAGCTATTTTGATAATCAATTAATCGTTTCATTTTTCATGCAAAACCAGTGGGAAAAAATGTCAAACACACTCTATTCCAGCTTCTGAAATGAAAGGATTTGCTGTTTTTGTTTGTCACATACCGCTGTAATCTGAATACCTTTGCATTTTGTTTGTCGGACAAAACAAGACGATTTGAAGATATCACCTTGGGCTCTGGGAAGTTGTAATTTTTGAGGGGATTATATACATTATACACTGTTGGGTAGTTTTATCATGAAATATGGGTCATATTTTCTAACTTGATCATGTGTTGTGTATGCAAAATCATAATCTAAACTAGTAACTACAGCTGTCTAATACATTTAGTGAATTAAAAGTACATTGTTCCCTTCTAAAATGTAGTGGACTGGAAGTATAAAGTAACAAATACTCAACTGAAGTGCCTCAAAATGGTACAGTACATTCCCTGAGTAGATGTTATTAGTCACAAAAACCAGCCTGCCATCACTCTCAAATTGATTGGCATGTATTTTAATACATGGACAAACATTATAAAATAAAGAAATATAATGTTTACTCATTAAGACCAATACTTCAAATGTGAATTTGGCTCAAATATGTGGTCACTATTAAGGGTTTAAGTCATGTTTGCCATCTTGAACGATTTTCGGGCTCCAGTGCAATGTCTGGCTTAGCATCCTTCCGCAGGTACAGTATCTGTACAGTATCTGTATACTGCTGTGGGTTAATGCTTAAAGTCATACCAAAATCAGTTACCAAAATTTCACCTGCTGACAAAACAGTTAATGCAGAATTCCTGTACTTACCGTGAGTGTATATGTTTCCAAGTTCATTGTGCAGGTAAAACAAGCTTCTTATGCAGTCTTGCACAGAGGAGCTCGGCCGGTATCCCGTTAGGACGTATTTGTTAAACTGTAGATGTGGAGGTGAACTCGCCCAGTCCAGAAGCCTGGGTCCATTTAAAATTGCCATAGCAAACAAGCCCGTTAAAAGGACGCCGCCGAAAAAGTAAAAAACAGACTGTACACCTATATACACATTTAATAGGATTATTGCGACTAAAACCTTGTGGGATACCATTGGTGCTGTTTAGGTGTTCTATATTGTGCTAATAGCGTCTTAGCTTGCACTGCCAAGCTCACTTCAAGTCTCTCAGCAATACCCGGCGACGATGTTTCAGCGCCGCCGCTGTTTGCTTTGAACCGCCGGTACCTGTGAGAGTGTCACCCGCAAGGCTGGAGACAGACTCGGCCAGCCACATACATGGTGCGAGCTCGGGACGGTCATTACATTTGGCATCTAAAAAATGTCTGGGTAGCACCTAACAGCCTTGAGCGGTTAAGGGGCAAAATGTTCCTCGTCATGTTAAAGCCACTTCCTCATTAGTTAGCATTCCAGTGCAGCAGCACGGGCATGAACGCGTCCCAGGGAGGGATGCTGTGGGTGTTTGAGTGTGAGCCGCGCGTCCATCCAACTCCAGATGATGCTAGCTTGATCCTAGCGGTCAGATTTGCAACAGAGGACTAGCGAGTCATACCTTTACTTTAATGACAGAAAACGGGTTTCATATGGTCGGATCAGTTCCGTTGATGCGGGTTAGCTTTCGTAACGCTTAAAAAAAAAAACACAAAAAAAACAGATCAGATCTGTGATACTGGTGCGGAGATTTTAGGAAGGACTGCGGGCTAGCAAGCCGCCGGGCACTCGGCTACCGATGTCCTGTGACTGGAGATGAAAAAGCAGATATTTGAGCCGGGTGACTCCAAACACACGAGGTCCGGTCCGTAACGCTTATGTTCACTTTCTTCAACATCTGTTTTATCCAATTGTTTCCCACCATTATTTCTGGCTGGCCGTATTCCTTGAAATGCGGTGCCTTCCCTGGCGGCCTTTAATTCCCCTGCATCGCCTTTAATGTCAAGCTACAAAGAACAATAACGACGGCACTTCCGCTCATTGATTTCAAAATAAAATCTACATATACAAAGCACAGACATTTAAATAAAGACTGCATTACATTTAAATAAAGACTGCATTTCGTGCCAGCGATATCTTATCATAGATGCGTTTCAGGCAATTTAGCAAGGCCCTTATAATTAGTCATATTAAATATTATTTTCAAACAGTTGTTAAAGCAAGGCAATGTGCTCAGCAAGAAAGTGCCTGCTCTTTGCTCAACTGAGTTTAGCCAAACATCATGTTTAACATAAATACAAAAGAGGCTGCTAATAATGATACCTTTAGGGAGGCCTAAATCAAATCTTTGCTTTTGGGCCACTACTAACCCTCCATTTCTCCACTCCCACCCTGTGTACTACATTGTGTAGGCTTCTCTTAATCGGTAGGCCTACTCCTGCTCTTGAATAATACAATCTAGCTCCAGATTTTCTTTTTGGTAATTACAGAAAATACAACTTTATTAAAGAATATGCACTGTGTGAGAACAACATGAAATACAAATCTTAAATGCAGGGATCCTCTTATAAGACTAGGCCCACAAGAGTACAGGATCCATCTTAGTTGTTGGTGTGTATTTTCTAACAAACTCGGCAATTAACCAAACCAAAGATACACAGTGAATCTAGGACTTTTTCTGGGGCTTTAAAATTAAAATACAATTAGGCCTATATAAAGAAAGTGTTCATTTCAATGTTAGTTTTGTTTGCTGTTACAGGTCATTTATCATCATCAGATGCACAATTACAGTTTAAGAAACATTTAAAAGTTACATATAGTTACTTTAAAAAGGAAAATATATATGTTTTCAATACACGTTTATATAAAGATACAATTTTATTTTGAAGGCAAACTCTTTTAACTTCTGGTCTAATTCTGTTTTACTGGGACTAGTTTCATGCTGCTTGGCGGCACTGGCGGTTAAATGCCAACACTGACTGAGCTACAGCTGCCTTCAATTCAGCCGGAAATATTGCAGCTGCCACCTGAGCTCACATGATAAACACAAAGAACACGATTATTATTTGTAAGTTAATAGCAAATATTTCATTACCGCAACAAAATGTGTTTCTTATTATAATTACAGATACAAATGTAGTTCAGCCTAGATGTTGCATTTTCTGAAAACTGATTATACCAGAGAAAAATTTAAAAAAAAAATACTATTAAAATTACAGAATATGCATAGAAATTCGGAGAGTCTCATATTTGAATCATGAGAGAATCTATTGCTGCTGCAGGTCTATAAATGAGTCACTGTCCAGACATGAGTTTGCGTGCAATGCTCAAATCCCATATATGCTACGTGTTGCTTGACTTCTAATTACAAACAACATTACTGTCACTATAGGATCAATTTGCTATTATTACTGCACAAAAGCAATAGACGCACTTGGATTTAGACGTTTCCAAAGAGCACTTGTAATCATGTAATGGCAGAGAACTGCTGATGATCTGGATGAATCACACCACCTCCACCTCTCACCCCTCTCTGCTGCTTGGACCTTATGATATGCAGCCGCCTACACCGACACCTCTGTGGGACTGTGCTGAACAAGACCCCCTATTACTCTGAACAACCCACATGTCACACGTTAAGCAGATGTGGCTAACAGTTCTACAGAAAGCAAGAGAGAAGTGAAGAATATAACAATATATATTTTGCCTTCATATCATGTTTCATACATTTTATAGTTCCTCTCCTACTTGCAGTGGTACTTTTTTATGCTGATAAAAAAAATATGTTTTCGTATGAATCGATGCATTTACCATTTTTCACAGTTTTTTGTGTTGCCTTATCTGTAATATAATACACTACCTGTACTATAAATGCTCTTACAACCCATACATATTTATACAACTGTTCCCACTGTATACATCTCACCTCTAGTGTATTCATATTTATGCTGGTGCACTATACAGTATATTTGACCTCATTGCTACCCATGTTCATACTGTTTTCTTACTGTATATATCTTAGCATATTCATATCCATCCCTTACTGTTTATTATTATTTATATATACCTCTATACATATGTATAATACTCTGTACTGTTTTTTGAAAATCTGGTTGGATGATTAACTGCATTTCGTTGTCTCAGTACTGCAATGACAATAAAGTTGAATATAATATAACAATATATTGTAATAGAATATATAATGTATACAAAAGTCTGTATGAAAACTCAGCTTTTCTTAGACATGAGTAGGGGGGGGGGGGGGGGTGCCAAGGAAAAAAGGTTGGGAACCACTGCTATACAACAACTAAATTGATCGTATGTGTCACAGGCCCTGTTTGGACCTGCTTTTAAAATCTGATCTAAATGATCTTATCACTTAGACCACTTTTGGAGGTGGTCTGGGCTGCATATGTCCACATTCTTTTAGCAGTGTGTACGCGAATGTGTCCAGGCCACATTAAGGACCGACACACACACACACACACACACACACACACACACACACACACACAACAATAATAAAAAAAAAAAAACTATTTTTACAAAATATGTAGGCTATCTATCAGAAATGCCTTGGTGTTTATTGGTATGTAGAGCAGGGGAGGGAGAGCTGATCACAAGTGGTCACCCCACCCTCCCCTCTTACTGTCACTTCACAACCCCCCCACCCCCCATCACGTCCTGCCCTGCTTACTTGTCTATAAAAACACAAAGTAAAAATGTTGATGCACAGTCGGAGTCACACATTCAGTGTGAACGTGAGAGACTAAGGCTAGTCTATGCTGATTTGCTTATTTTAAAAAAAGAAGAAAAAAGTATATATATATATATATATATATATATATATATATATATATATATTTACACTTTATTTGAAAATACATAACCTTCAGGAGTCCGTCAAGAGTCTCCCTATTCACTCTGTCGTAAACGTTATGCTCCTTCCTGACTGTCAAAGACTAAACATTGCTGCAAGTCGATGGAAGCGATCTTTATGATGGGTTTGTCCAGTCTTTGTGGTTTCAGCTAGTCTTCAGGTTTGTTTCAAGCTTTAGAAGTGGCTCTAAAATAGCTTAAAACAGAGGGATCCAGAGAGAGTTTTCGTTAACAGTGGCATGTTTAAAATTGGAGTGGAAATATCAGTAGACCAACACTTGAAAATACTGCTTGCTAAGTGCTTTGACAGCGCTTTAACAGATGATTTAACCCTTGTATTGTCTTCCCGTTGACCATGCCACTTTTTGTTTTTCTGGGCCAAAATTTAAAATTAAATTTTTTTTCAACGTTTTGGTCTTCTTTTTCAACACTTTTGTTGCTTTTCCCAGTATTTTTGTCACTTTTTTTCTACGTTATCTTATCAATTTCTCATTTTTTTTAATCAATGCTATAAAATTGAATAAAACACCCAAATTAAATAAAAAAAAGGAGTGAACTGATCATTTATTTTATTATGAAGAGCGTTGTATGGAACCATCCAGGTTATATATATATTTTTTTTTTTTGAAAATTTGCCTGAAAGAAACCCAAATTTCTGATATAGAAACTTTTTGAAAATGGGTCATAGGACAACAGGAGGGTTAACTGAAGTGACTGAATATGGCGTTAATCGTACTACTTCAGTGTGGTATTCTATAGTAGTTTAGTCCTGTTGAACCAGAAACTTGCAGTGGTGTAGTAATAGATGGCTTCACTTCCTCATGAAACATTTCTTTTTCAGGATAAACCATCAGTTTGCATCCAAAAAACAAAAAGCAAAAGCTCCCCTTGTCAGTGGTGGACTGGAGACCAAAGCAGTCCTGCAGCATGAAAGTGGCCAGTACACTCCACCGATCCAGTGAGTCTGTGGTCAGTTCCAGCACCTCTTCTGTTGCAAATAACTGGCAGGCCAATCTAGATCTTAAAGTAGGAAGTAAAGGTGTCTCATTGATGCTAGCTGGTACTAATTCTAAACTAGCTGATTACTCCATGGAAAAAACAAAGAATGACAAGTTCAGCTTCACAAGCCACAGCATGTCCTGTGAGTTCTACAGGTAAGAAGATTATGACATTCTCTGCACACTATCCTACAATCAAAGATAAATGCAATGCACAAACTGAATGAACTTCAATGCTCCAATGCAATACTGTTGTATCAGTCTTTCATATTGGTCTGTCTCTTCTTGTCTGGTGTTTCACTGTTAACAGCTATAGAGTGTCCGGCACTTCCAAGTTGCACAGAGAATTTCAAAAGGCAGTGAAATATGTATGGGTTGTAAGAGCATTTATAGTACAGGTAGTGTATTATATTACAGATAAGGCAACACAAAAAACTGTGAAAAATGATAAATGCATCGATTCATACGAAAAAATATTTTTTTTATCAGCATAAAAAAGCACCACTGCAAGTAGGAGAGGAACTATAAAATGTATGAAACATGATATGAAGGCAAAATATATATTGTTATATTCTTCACTTCTCTCTTGCTTTCTGTAGAACTGTTAGCCACATCTGCTTAACGTGTGACATGTGGGTTGTTCAGAGTAATAGGGGGTCTTGTTCAGCACAGTCCCACAGAGGTGTCGGTGTAGGCGGCTGCATGTCATAAGGTCCAAGCAGCAGAGAGGGGTGAGAGGTGGAGGTGGTATGATTGACAACTTTGGCACCCATTATGTTACCAAGGTAAACCAAAATTGTTAAAAACAAAAACCAATCAAATAAAATGAACAAAGTAAAGCATTTGCTTATGCAGTATGTGGTTAAATATATAATTGCAGGTGAAATTGGGAGGAAGTGTTCTATCTGTGACCAGCATCAGGCAGTGCCAGGCCAGCCTGCAGGGCCTCAGCCTGGAGGAGGTAGAAATGTGCCTGCGAGTTGAGGCGTCCGCCAGCATTAAAGCTACAATAAAAACTCAAACAACACTGTAAGAAGGACATTGAGAAGACGGACAGGAAGTCAGACTTCTCCAGCCTCTTCAACGACAGGTAGAAAACATTTTTGGCTTATATTTTGTTAATTCATTTGCATTTCTAAATTACTATTTTTAACACTGTAAAGGCCAGACTTTAATTGCAAGAATTGAAATATGCCAAATCCGAGAGCTAGACTCTAGTGTTGGTCTAATGTTTGCTCTGGCTCAATTCTTTAACTAACTCTCTCCTCTACAGGTTCACAGAAATAAAAGGGGGTTATACCACTGAGCCAGACCTTCTTTTATCTGCTGACAAAGATCCATCAGCCTACAAAGAATGGCCGAACTCACTATCACAGAACCCAGACATAGTCTCATATTCCCTGGACTCGCTTCACGAATTACTGCCTATTAACACCCCTGTCCGTAAGAACCTGCGCTCAGCCATTAGCCATTATATCCTGGAGAAAGGCCTGTGGAAGAACTGCACTGATCGCTGTCAGGCCGGCATCAAGAACGACCCAAGGGATACCTGTGTCTGCCAATGCCACAATGACCCTGCTGTAAACCAAGACTGCTGCCCGACCCGGAAGGGCATGGCACGGGTCATCATAACTGTACAGCGGGCTTCAGGTCTTTGGGGAGACCACACCACAGCCACGGATGGCTACGTGAAGGTGTCCTTCAACGGGCAGATGGTCCAACGTTCTCCTGTCATTCACAACAACAACTACCCACACTGGGCCATGGTCGTTGACCTAGGCCCCCAGGATTTGTCAGCGGGAAGTAAAGTGAGATTTGAAGTGTGGGATCAGGACAACAACTGGGACGACGACCTGTTGGGAGAATGTGAGCAGGCCCTCTCTGCTGGAGTCAAGGAGGATCTCTGTAACCTGCAACATGGCCAACTATTCTACAAATGGGAGGTGAAATGTGCTCCGAGTCTGAGCGGAGATTTATGCAAGGACTATAAACCTTCGCCTATGAGTCAAAGTCTGAAGAGGATGTATGTGTCCCGTCATGCACATCCTGTTCCAAAGGCCATCCTCTTAGAGATGGGTGTGTTTGTGGATGAAACCAGCTCACAGAAAAATCTGAGTCTTATTGCCCAGACTCAAAAGTTTGATATGATATAACAGCCATGCTTGGCCTTACTGATGCTTATATTCAAGGTGTTAGCAATTGTTTTTAGTGTATTTAGACATTTTTAATCTAAGCAAAATGCATTATCCATAACTGTCAATGTCACTGGCATGGAAATTTCACTTTATGAGTTTTTTTAACATTAATATGAGTTCCCCCAGCCTGCCTATGGTCCCCCAGTGGCTAGAAATGGCGATAGGTGTAAACCGAGCCCTGGGTATCCTGCTCTGCCTTTGAGAAAATGAAAGCTCAGATGGGCTGATCTGGAATCTCCTCCTTATGAGGTCATAAGGGGAAAGGTTACCTCCCCTTTCTCTGCTTTGCCCGCCCAGAGAATTTGGCCCACCCATGAGAGAGAGACATCATGGCTTTCAAACAAGCAAAGTGGCAGTTGGTCAAGGCCACACCCTCACCCTCCACCTTGCCCCCCCCCTCTCTCCTCCACAATAGCATTTAAAGCTACAGACACAGAAATGGCACATCCTAAGGAAAGCTCATTGTGAGACTGGCTCTAGTGGCTCTAATTCTGCACCAAGGCTGCATTTCGGGAAAGAGACTTCAGATACAGTATTAGGGGACCACTAAGGCCTATATAAAAGCATCCAAAAAGCAGCATGTCATAGGACCTTTAAATCTCTACTGATAAATAAAGATGAGAGGTACATCAGTTAGGGAAAAATTGACGAAATGTTGAGAAAGTGGCTGCAACTCAACATCAGGAAAATGTCCTTTATATTTTGTTCAGTTTAATTTCCTTTAAGGTCTTCTTGTAAAAGTGAAATTTAATTTGTGTTTGACAGACAAGACTTTTGTTTTTATATGCTAGATAAAAAATATTTTCATATTTGCTCTATCATACAGTGCTCAATATACTGTAGACACTGGCCTGGCCTTTAACAGGTCAGCAAAGCATATGTGGTTGATCATCTAAATGTTTCTGCAATTGTTGAAATGTGAGTTTGATTCAATGCCACTTTTACGGACAACCTTAGTTTGCCTATTTTTTTTATCTGTGCATTTTTTTTTTTTTTTTTTACATTTTATTGTTTCTATACAGGTATTTATAACCATATTCTAGTGTGTTTAATACATGTTAATCACATTGTTGCCTTGGTGATTTTTGACGTGAAGTTTGACTCCCATTTCTAAAAAGAGAAGTGAAGAATTGAACAATGAAGCTGTTTAGATCACACATGCAGAGTCCATTACACATGTAACGCCATCATATAAAAAAGCATTATATATTTGATAGTCAGTTAGTTTCTCACCTAGTTGCACTGTTTTTTTCTACATCTCTTCATGCATTTATCAGTTTGCAATGTTTGTTCTCTAGTTATGTTATCTGTAATTACATTTCCTTTTCTCTGTTAATGTCAAATACGTTGATTTCTCCATCTGGGATTTACCTTTTAGTATTCTTAAATAAATGCCTTTTTAACATATGCTAAAATAGTACTAATTCATACTCGTATAGGCTGTTTGTGTATTTTAATTTTAATCTTTGCTGTATCAGTGTTTGCGGCTGAAACACCCCAATTCTATCACAGGGATCATTAAAAATGTCATCCCACCTGATCATTTACAACTATAACGTTACTCTGTCTCCTGCTCTCACAGAGTATGGCCACAGCCCACTACCACTTCAGAGAAATGATAGGTTTGTGGTCTCTGGTTCATTATTGACTGGAAGGCCAACCTCACTTTCATGTTGTCACTACCTGTTTGAGATGTCTATAGACCACCAGCTCCTCCCCTCAGTACTGGGTCTGCTCAACGTCGACGAAACTGTCACACCACTTTTTCCCCTCTGCTCTTTTAAAGACCACTGTTACCTCACCCCCTCACTAACTCTGTGCCTGCTTTTTTGACTTTTAAACGCCAAGCACTGATATTCATGCTCACAGTCATTTTCACAACTGCAGCGTGAACAGGCAAGACAAAGGTGAGTCTAAGCTGCTGTACTCATATGGAAATATTCTTTCCTGTTATTTAAATATACATAACCACATGTGGGTATTTTAATATTGTGTTTTAGCATCGGGTAAACTATTTAATGCTGTATCAGTGAGTAAAGCAATAGTATAGTTTAGTTCTGTCACATTTGTGAGAGCAGTAGTCTTAAACATTCAGTAAGCTATTATACTGTAAGACAAGTCCATTATTTAAAGAGCAAATGGTAACCAAAGCAATCATGTAGTTGTGATAGTTGTGGAGACTCAAATGCAGTTGTAAAAAAATTGGTCTTAGGACCGGATTTTAAATTTGGCGATGGACCGGAAAAATCTGACAGTATGGGTTAAAATGTTTCACAGTCTGGGGGGCAACAACAAATGTTTGACTAAGAATGTGGAATGGATTAGAGTAATTGATCAGAAAACCTAAGAAGTCTAAAGTTGGAATAGTGGATAAAGAGATCTGAGATATAAACATGTGTCAATCCATACAGTGTTTAACAGGCAACAAAAACATCTCTCTATTCTTGTTGCCAGTGAAAAGATTCTTGACAAATCACAGGCAAGACAAGGATGACTGACTGACTGACTTGCATAAATAAAGTTACAGCAGTCAAAATGCCAGGATACAAAATATATAAGTCTCCTGATCCTTAAGTCACATAAGGTTTTATTTTCGCAATAGACCTAATGCTGAAAAAGCTACTATTAATGACAAAGTGTGTCAAATGTTAAGGCAGATTCAACATTGATACAGTGGACCATGCAATCCTACTCTCTCGCCTTGATCATTGTGTAGGCATCCAAGGCTCTGCACTTAAATGGTTTAGCTCCTATTTGGCAAATAGGAGCTTCTCTGTCATGATTGGTGACCTCACCTCGTCAACTGCTCCACTCTCTTGTGGGGTACCTCAGGGTTCAATTATTGGCCCCATCCTGTTTTCCTTATATATAGCCTCTTTCCAACCAAGTAGTTACAGGAACGTAGTTATAGGAACAGTCCACTTCTAAACAGTTCTACTAACTACTCCCCCAAAACCGTTTTTTCCATTTGCATTCACACTGGCCAAGTGGCCATAGGAACTGACCTTTTGTTATTATAATCACAGCCATCTAACCACCACTATGCGTAAAAGCCCCTGCCCTGAAGTAGGAGCTGAAAGAGTTACAGGAACTGTGGCCAGAGGAACTTAATAGTCCCCAAATTGGTCCAGTCGGAACACGTGAAAAAAAGGGTTCTAGGAACGTTATGTTCTAGGAACTTCAAAAATCCCTCCGGTCGGGAAGAGGCTTATGTTGCCTTTAGGGGCTATTATAGGCAAGCACAACCTGTCATTTCATGCAGATGATTTGCAAAATGATTTGCCTATGAAATCGAATGACAGTGTCGCACTAAACTCCCTACTTAGTTGTATTAATGATATTAAGTTGTGGCTTTCACATAACTTTCTTAATTTGAACAAAGATAAAACTGAGTGTATCATCTTCAGTACTTCATGCACGCCAAAGGGGCCAGCTTTGAGTTTGGGAGCTCTGGCTTCATACACTAAGCCAGCTATCAAAAAATGTGGTGGTTACATTTGATTGCAGCATGAAATTTGACAAGCAGATCAGCAATGTTGTTAGAATGAGCTTTTTCCAGCTTCGTCACCTGGCTAAAGTTAAGCCCTTCCTTAACAGGCACGATCTAAAAAAGTCGATTTATGCCTTTATTAGTTCAAGGTTGGATTACTGTAATGCTTTTTATGTTGGTCTGAATCAAAACTCCATCTCACAACTTCAAAGTTGTGCAAAATGCTGCTTCTCGCTTTTAAACAAATACATCTAGACGTGCACACATCACTCCCGTTCTCGACACCCTACATTGACTCCCTGTGCGTTTTAGAATCAATTTTAAGATTGTATTGTTTGTTTTCAAGGCCTTAAATGGACTGGCCCCGGAGTATTTGTCCGAGATTTTAACGCTGCGTGAGCACCACCGGTCATTGCGGTCTTCAAATCAGCTGGTTTTAGAAGTCCCAAGGTCAAGGTATAAACGGTGGGGTGATCAGGCTTTTGCAGTTGCTTCCCCCAGACTCTGGAACAAGTTACCCCCTGATATTCACACTATTACAGATGTAGCTCTTTTTAGGTCCAAACTCAAAACCTATTTGTTTAGATTGGCTTTTAATATGTAGTAGTGGTGTGTCAATTTCCCTCTCCTCCTGTTTCTATGTAACCTTTTCTGATTTTACTATATGTTGTTTTATTCTTGGTTCCTGATGTAAAGCACTTTAGATACCTGCTGGTTGCTGTAAAGTGCTATATAAATAAATGTTGATTGATTTGATTGATTGATTGACATGTAGACCTTTGCACGTTGAGGGAGATTTGTCTTACTCTCATTTAGCCATAGAACGTTTTCGGCCATCCAGTGCTTAACACTAGTGGCAAATGAAGAGACTTAGGGGCCATCCACACGGAGACGGTTTTTGATGCAAACGCACATGTTTTGCATCGTTTGGGCCGATCGTCCAAACGAATCCTCTAAACGTACTGCCTGAGAATGCACTTTTTTGAAACCTGGTCCCAGAATGAAAAAATTCGAAAACAGCTCCCTTTCGGCTTCATTTGGACGGCGACGCCGCACACGTGCGTATCGTGCGTAAAGAAACTCACGCTCCAGCCGGGACGTAACGTTAACGTTAGCTGCGATGGTTAGCTGTTTATAAAGTGGAAGTAGACAACTTATCAACTAGCAAGCTAATCTGTCTGCTTATCTATTTTATTTTTTTATTGGTTTATTTGATAGGGACCATGCATATGATATTTATGAACATTGTTGTCTAAAATTACCATGTAAACATGCCAGAATTAGTAAAAATAACTACTTTTCATCTGCAGTCCCTAGGCAGGTAACATAGGACTAACATAGAGACAGCCAGCAGTCATACAGCACTCATTCACTATACATTAAAAAGGTACACATAATGGTGACATATACATTGACAAAACAAACAAACCAAAAAAAACAAATACATGATGACAAAGAAATTATTCATCCACCTCTATACTGCATATCAACTCCTTGAACGGATTATAGTAACTTTTAGCACGGCTTGTTGTAGAAAGGCTACCGCAAGAAAAACGTGTAGATTATCAAAAAGACATTGGATCAGATCAGTGATGTTTGACTGCTAATTTTAGCTAGCAGCGTTAGCGCGCTAACGTTAGCTCTGCTAGCTAGCGCGTTGCAATCATGTCCGATGGCAGACAGAATTGCAAAATAAAAATTATACAATGTAAACAAAAGACACGTTTTCTGGCGGCGGCCTTCATAAAATGAGCAGTGGTGAAAGTTATTATAGTCTATCATGTTATGATCGGGAGTGACCGAAGACAATGCTCTTCTTCTCAGTTTTTGGTGAATTTCTGTAGCAGAAACAGCGCCACCTGGAATATGAAGTAGCGTGTTGAGTCTTTTACAAATGGATCCGTTTGGACTCACATTTTTTTTGACACGGTTCTAGGGAAGATGGGGGGGAAAAAAGATTGTTTTGGTAGGTGTGGATGTGGCCTTAAAATGTGCCCTGATGAGTTTTCTTGCAAACAAACAAAAGTTATGTTCGCATTCCGTATTTCTCACCAAAACACAGTATGTATCCTTGAGGTCTAAACAACAGCCTAAAATACATTTCCTTACTCATAAAACATTCACATAAAAACCTTTCTAAAAGCAAACCCAAATAAAAGCATAATTGGGCCTTGAGGTACACCACAACAGGAAGAATTCAAAGACGGTAGTTATCACAACTGATCTATTGTGCAGATGAGACTAAACCACAAGGCCTTATCTTAAACTACATGATATACAGTAGATGGCCCAAAAGAACAGAATGGTAAACTTTATCAAAAGCAGCAGAGGGGTCTAACACAATTAAAATAACATAAATTCCAATGTCACCAAAGACATTACAAAGTAATTTATTAGGAGAGCAAACTCATAAAAAATACTGAGCCCAAAAATGTCAAACACTTCCAAGGAGCGACAGAATTACTATATGTCCAACAATCAAGTAGTAGGGCTGTACTAATACTAATGTACTGCTTCAACGGCTCATGTTTGTTCACTAAAATGTTTCTTTTTCAGGATAAACCATCAGTTTGCATCCACTACCAAACTTAACAGCAACATGTTTCTGTTGAATATTTGCCTCTATGCCAGCCTCGTGCTGTCCCTCCCTCAGTGTACGTATCAATCATGCGTAGAGGGGACACCCAGACAGTGCCTGGATGCAGAATTTGCTCCAGGTACCAATTTGGCTGGTGAAGGCTTTGATATCACCAAAATGGAACGTAAAGGAGCCTTTGTTCTCAACATGAATCAGTGGAAACACAAGGACAAAACGTGCACCCTTTGTAGCAACCCCTATCTGGAAAACAAAAAGCAAAAGCTCCCCTTGTCAGTGGTGGACTGGAGACCAAAGCAGTCCTGCAGCATGAAAGTGGCCAGTACACTCCACCGATCCAGTGAGTCTGTGGTCAGTTCCAGCACCTCTTCTGTGGAAAACAACTGGCAGGCCAATCTAGATGTTAATGTGGGTGAAAAAGGCGGATCAGTGATGCTAGCTGGTACCAATTCTAAATTGGCTGATTACTCCATGGAAAGAACAAAGAATGACAAGTTCAGCTTCACAAGCCACAGCATGTCCTGTGAGTTCTACAGGTAAGAAGAGGATGACATTTCTTCACACACAAAAATGTTCTTTCCTAGCTCTGAAAATAAATACAATACTTTTATACACTTGTTTAATATTGGTTTGGTCTTTTATCTGGTGTTTCACTGTTAACAGCTATAGAGTGTCCGGCACTCCCAAGTTGCACAGAGAATTTCAAAAGGCAGTGAAACAGCTCCCCAAAATCTACAGCCCTGAATACAAGCAACGATTTTACAAACTGATTGACAACTTTGGCACCCATTATGTTACCAAGGTAAACAAAAAATAAACCAATAAAATAAAATGAACAACAAAGTAAAGCATTTGCTTATGCACTATGTGTTTAAATATATAATTCCAGGTGAAATTGGGAGGAAGTGTTCTATCTGTGACCAGCATCAGGCAGTGCCAGGCCAGCCTGCAGGGCCTCAGCCTGGAGGAGGTAGAAATGTGCCTGGAAGTTGAGGCGTCCGCCAGCATTAAAGCTACAATAAAAACTCAAGCAAAACACTGCCAGAAGGACATTAACAAGATGGAAAGTAAGACATCCTTCTCCAGCCTCTTCAATGATAGGTATTTTCTCATTTATTTTCTCACAATTTCTATTTATTTACATACTTTGACTGAATACACTCTTAGAAATAACTATTTTCAAGACCAGAAAAGCCCAATTGGCTCAATTCTTTAACTAACTCTCTCCTCTACAGGTTCACAGAAATAAAAGGGGGTTATACCACTGAGCCAGACCTTCTTTTCTCTGCTGACAAAGATCCATCAGCCTACAAAGAATGGCTGAACTCACTACCACAGAACCCAGACATAGTCTCATATTCCCTGGACTCGCTTCACGAATTACTGCCTATTAACACCCCTGTCCGTAAGAACCTGCGCTCAGCCATTAGCCATTATATCCTGGAGAAAGGCCTGTGGAAGAACTGCACTGACCGCTGTCAGGCCGGCATCAAGAGCGACCCAAGGGATACCTGTGTCTGCCAATGCCACAATGACCCTGCTGTAAACCAAGACTGCTGCCCGACCCGGAAGGGCATGGCACGGGTCATCATAACTGTACAGCGGGCTTCAGGTCTTTGGGGAGACCACACCACAGCCACGGATGGCTACGTGAAGGTGTCCTTCAACGGGCAGATGGTCCAACGTTCTCCTGTCATTCACAACAACAACTACCCACACTGGGCCATGGTCGTTGACCTAGGCCCCCAGGATTTGTCAGCGGGAAGTAAAGTGAGATTTGAAGTGTGGGATCAGGACAACAACTGGGACGACGACCTGTTGGGAGAATGTGAGCAGGCCCTCTCTGCTGGAGTCAAGGAGGATCTCTGTAACCTGCAACATGGCCAACTATTCTACAAATGGGAGGTGAAATGTGCTCCGAGTCTGAGCGGAGATTTATGCAAGGACTATAAACCTTCGCCTATGAGTCAAAGTCTGAAGATGATGTATGTGTCCCGTCATGCACATCCTGTTCCAAAGGCCATCCTCTTAGAGATGGGTGTGTATGTGGATGAAACCAGCTCACAGAAAAACCTGAGTCTTATTGCCCAGACTCAAAAGTTTGATATGATATAACAGCCATGCTTGGCCTTACTGATGCTTATATTCAAGGTGTTAGCAATTGTTTTTAGTGTATTGACGCGTGTAATCTAAGCAAAAGGCATCATCCATAACTGTCATCCCTTATTAAATCTCTACTGATCAATAAAGATGAGAGGTACATCAGTTAGGGAAGAATTGACAAAATGTTGAGAAAGTGGCTGCAACTCAACATCAGGAAAATGTCCTTTATATTTTGTTGATGTGATAGAACACCCATGTTTGGCTTTAAGCATGCTTACATACCAACATTACTCTTTTTATTAAGGTTAATTGAAGCAAAACACTTTATCCATCCTTTATTAAATCTCTACTGATCACAATGAATGAGAAGTATGTCTGTTGGGGAGAAGGTATAATGTGTTGACGGCTGCAACTCAATTATGGAAAAAATGTCCTAATACTTGGTATGTTCACTTTGTTTGTTTTGTTTAATTTACATTTGAGTCTGCAGTTTACAATTTCTGTACATGTGTTTGACAGAAGAGTATTGTAAAGGCTTTCCGAAATTAACATCAGCAAAAGATTCAGATGACTGAAATATATTGCTGTTTAAATATTCAAAAAATGTATATTCAAAATGTGAGGTGGGTTGGATCAGGGTAGGACAAGGATCGATTTCAATGTGATTTGCGCATGACCTGGGTTACAGTCTCCCAGCCAGGCTGGAACTAACTATGTGATTGTTTGAAAATGACAGTGCAGCAGTCGTCAAAGGTTGCCACACACTTTGAAAAAACAACATCAATTTTGTCACACTGTGCTTTACGCTGGGGTTATACCATAGACTGTATAAAACTAGTATTTTCAGCTTCAACAGCAGCAGAGCAGAGCGATTCAATTCTTTTTCAAACAGTCCACTGTCAGTGAGTGCCTGGATGTTCACTAGTCTGCCTTTTGCAGAGCGGTAGCAGAGTTTTACAGGCAAAACTGCCAAAAGAAGGGTTGAACATTGTCAGACAACTCTGGCCCAAGTGGTGTGAAAGAGGTATACATGTTCTTGCTTGATTTAATGCAGCTTTTACTTATAAACTTATTCATGCCTTATTTGCTGTATATCTTTTTATTTACAGATACAAAAATAACATGCTTCAAGATTGTAGGTTTTGTGATTGTGCAATCACATTGTAGCATTTTATTATCTACTGTATACAAACATTTATAATATCTACTAGTGTGTTTTATGTATTTAAATGACATTATTTTGTGTTATTGTTTGTGTATCCATAATAAAAGCATAATATCTGAACTGTTTGAAGTATTTGATGTTTTATCTCATTGTTTTGATCAGAGTGTTCATGACGTTATCTTAGGCAGTGTTGCTCGACATAAGAAAGGAAGTGGTAAAACTTCCTGTGTCCGGATGAGGCTTCGCTGACATTATTACATAGAACAATGCATGCAGGTAAACATTATGTGCAATGTTTTCACTCAAAAGCTTCTATTCCGCATCATTTGATATATAATGGATTAGATTAAAACAGTTAAATCATCATTTTAATATTTATTTTAAAACATTGAGGCAAATCAATCACCACCACTTTTTTCCAGTGTTGACAGAATAAGTCTGGTGGGGCACTGCAGGTTTTGGACAAACAAGACAAATGTCCACTTACAGAGAAAGACACAGAGGTTACGAAAAATAAAGCACAAGACGAAACAGACAACACAACAGGACCCAATAAGATGAAACGCACAAAAAGCTTTAAAACACATTACACTGAACACATTATGGAAATGATCCACTTAAAGAGGCTCAGGTCATTTGAATTAACCTGGTTAAAGACAGAGACAAAGAGGACAGGGGGGAGGAACACAAAGATACTGAATCAGGAAACGATGAATTTGATTGGTTGATAACAAGCACAAGACCACAACATAATTTATACAGTGGTAATGAAATTACATGATGCCCCCCTTGGTGGAAGTTTTAATAGTTTTATAATGTTTTAACTAGACCTTCATGCACCAACTGTAAACCTTCCTTCATTCTAACCTTTGTATCCATTTCCATGGGCACCGTTTACTCCGCCATATTTGCCAGCTTGCTCTCCTGTGAAAGGATCAACCCAGTTCAATGTTATAAACGTGCTCAGAAGGAAACTGCAGCAGCAAGAAAAAGAGGTATGACAGCTACTATATGTTAAAACTTGCAAAAAACTGGTTAGGACTCAGCCAACATTAGGTCCCATACCCGTGAGTGGAAAATAATCCATAATGCATGCAGTTGTACTTTTGGCGTGACAGCAATTTAGGTAAAAGTAATGTAAAAAATGTTCAGAGCATGTAAAAAGAACAATTATGAGTACATAAATCATTTTCCAAGAATAGCTTTACCACGTGTGTTTTACTCAGGAAGAAAATGTGCATGTTTGAAAGCACAGTAGACACATACAAAACTATACAATACTGTAATTAGATATGAAAGCTATTGTGTAGCACAGCAAAATGTGCAGTACACTCTGTGCTGCAACTGTAATATTATGCAAGAAGACATGACTAATAAGGTCACCAGAAACAGCAAAGTGAGTGGAAGTTGATCATAAATGAGGAAGTCTGGGTTTCTTGCTTACCCAAGGCATCTTGAGTTGCTCCCAGCTGTGCACCATAACCTTTTCAAACACAAGCAAAGATGTTACATTTATAAAACAGACCAAATACACAAATTATTATTACACTGTTATGAATGTTTGGACTTCAGGAGTAGCTAGAAAAATGTGCACAGCTAACGGTTATACTAAAAAATTCAAATCTCAATTATGCAAGACATACTAAAAATACTACATGCTCATGCAGCCACCTCTATGAATTGCAATGTGATGTACTGCTGTGACAGTAGGGGCCTTGTGCATTGTGTTAAAGGACGTTTGTGTTTTATTTGGTGAGAGTGCATGAAAAATCACCTGTTTGCTGAGCTCCATATCCTGTCCCAGCTCCTGAAACAACACAACATGTAGATAATTGGACTTCAATTAAGGTAACATTGATGAGTCATAACAGACATAAGTATTGTAGACATAGAGACACAGACACACACAGCACAGCCTCACAGCTCTGATCACAAGCATTGTTGTAGCATTGTTATCCATTTTTTCTATTATCTGCTCAACTAACGGTTCCAACCTCAGTGGGACTTATCACACCCCGCTGCTTCAAAGAAACAGACAAACTGTTATCTTTCCATCACACAGTTTCTCACACCTCATAGCGCGCACGCACACACTCACTCTCTTATTCTCACCATATTTGTTGGCGGTTTTGGCGCCTTCAGCACCAAGGTTGAACTGCTGAGCAGGATACGGGTAGCTTCCATCCCCTGGGAGGGGGGTGACAAATCTGTTAAGTATTTGTTCTAGTAGCTGTGATGTTTTGTAAACTTTGTTATAGTAAACAGGAAGGGTGACTGTGGTGTAACAAAACGAGAATGATGGTTGTATTTTGTTGTTGGAGTTTATGAGAGCCTAAGGCTGGGGGTGTCGATTTTATTTTCGTTATTGTATCGTACAGCATTTTGAGGCCCTTAATACTGTGACTGATGACTAAATAAATAATCTGACATGACAAAGTTAATTTCAAGTTCATTATTTTTGTATCTCTGGACACCTTGGAGTGTATAATTATGCTTACAACATGGCTCCTTACTTACCACAGGCAAAATGAGACACTGTGTTTAAATCATCATCTGTTTAGTCAATTTGGTTTAACTCACAGTAAGATCCAATAGTATATGCTTTAGTAAAAAGTAGTGTTGCAATGGTTACCTTAAACGAATAGTTCAACATTTTGGGAAATACGCTTGTTGTTGTTATCTTTAGCTGTTCTTTGACTTTGACAGACACCTGCCAGCCAATCAGGAAATTAGTATTTTCAATGGCCACGGTAGAGCTTATTATGTGCATTTGTTTGATACAACTTACTATGATGTGTACTGTAATACAGATGTACTTGCAAACGCATGCAGCTCTTACCCTCCAGTCCAGTAGGAATCACTGGAGCATTACCGTAAGGTACCTGAGCAGCTCCTCCTCCTGCAAAGAAAAAAATCTGATGGGGAAACTTACTCATATCTCTTCTCGTTTCAGCCTTTCACCCACACATACTATGGACCAGCTCTGTGCTATCCACTAGTTCAAGTCTGACTTGTGCATGGAAAGCCACATTGATAGAAGCATGACAGAAGGATGAGGTCATGTCAGCACTGCTTACCATATTTGCCACCAGCTGAGTCCAGTCCTGCACCATGTGCTCCTGAAAGAAAAAAAAAAAGAAAATTGTATATATATATATATATATATATATATATATATATATATATACACATACATACCGGTACCAGCATCAGACAAAATGAGTTTGAAAATAACAGAATATATAGAATATCGGCCAAAATCCAATATTGTACATCCCTTCAGGGAAGTGTTTGATCATATCATCTTTTCCACTAGTTCAATTTAAATTTGATTGATTGATTGTGCAAGCTTGGTGGAGTCCTTCCCACTTCTAGTGTTTCAATTTGTTTAAGTGTTTGGCAGCTAAAGGAACACAGTGTCATCTCTAATGCTGCTCCATCCTTAAATCTCTTACCATATGCCCCCTGGACCTGTCCAGCGTAGCCTCCTGTACTGAGGGCTGGGAAAATTAGAACAAATATAAACATGCAGGTGAGACACAGGTGTTAATCCATTAACTGATTCACACCTTTAAATTAAACTGTGTGAAAAGCAACTACATGAGCAGGAGGTCAGAAACCCCCAGAATAAACTGGTCAGCTTCTATAAATAAGAGACAATAGCTACACCCAGTGGATAAAATACCAGACTGGACATGTGTGCTTCCTTGAAGGCCTCTTATTTTGTCAGTTGTATATTTGTCCCATGTTAAAGCATCTACGGGTTAGTGCCATCACCTGTTATGGGTTTTAGCGGGTTATAACTCCCCAAAACTGTTACCTTGATGCTTCCCTGCTTTGTTCTCAGCACCATCAGCTAACTCTGAAGGGAAACCAAGCCCTGAAACATAGTTCTAATTAGCATTATAATTATGTCTGTGAGTTAGACTGAGTTCTCCTTAGCCCCTCGCCTTTTTTCTTCAAATGACACTCACCAGCCCCGTGACCATCGCTGTAACCATTCCCATAACCTGCGGAGAGAAGGAGCTATATGTTAAAACATTTAAAAAGGAGTATTTAATTTTAAAAACATATATAATTCAAAGCTGAACCTTTCAAGTCAGTGCCGTTTTTGACATTTCTCATTGTACCCAGAACCAAAAGTAAAGGAAATCTTCAAGAGAGCCCTCTGCATGCATGTGAAATACCTGTAGGCAAAGCGTTTGCACCAACATCTTAGAGAAAGAACAAAGAAAGTCCCTAAACGCAAAGGATCAGCCTGTCTTAACTGAATATCATCACTCCTGTCAGTGACGGCTTTGATGCAGATTCCCTCTGACACCAAACAGAATGAAGAGGGATCCTTGGTCATTGCAGGCAGACAATTCAAGTTTCAAGGGTAAGGTTTTGTTTTTTTATATTTGAATTGTCTTCTATGTTGCCTTCTGTAACTCGCAGTACACCATTTGACTGGTAGAATTGGAATTTCTCTGTGCATGTACTGATGAGTTGCCACTTACCAAAGCCATTGCCTGCCATGGCACCCAGGTGTCCTGTTGCTCCCTCACCATAGCCTGTGATAACACACATTCAAAACATATTGCATGGGACACAGACTCTTGCTTCTTCTGCATTTGTTTACCAAAAGACATCAACATTTAACTTGGGACAAATATGAAACACAGAAAGATATATATATATATATATATATATATATATATATATATATATATATATATATATATATATAGATGCTCTAACTTCTATGCATACAAAAGAGGAAAAGGCATCCACACAATTTGGATATGACTGAAATGGTTTGCGAGTAACCAAAGTTTTGTTTTTAAAAACACTATCAATTATTCACCAGAAAGGAAAGGAAGACTCTGAAGCAGCTTCTTCTGTGACCTTTAAAGAAAGGTGAAGATGAACTCAGACACAGCTGATTTTTTTTTCTTTCTAGAAAGACTCACAAGCAAATAATTGGTTTACAAGGCAAAGTAGGAGGCGTAACATCTGATTTTCTGCTGCATGACCATAGACTGTATATTAATGGACAGCGCATGTGTGACGTGATCCATTGGTTTGTGGAGATCTGCACCCGTCGTCGAGTTTGCCGTTACAGGCGCAGCCATCCTGGTTGTGGATGTGACGATTTTAGACGAGAGGGAGGAGTGAGGGAGGAGCCCTTACGTTATGTTACACACTTTCACTGGCAATCACATCATAGCCACGAACTAAAACACCCCCTGCTTTATTGCCGATTTTAAAATCAACGAGACCATAAATCAAAAAATGAACATCATTCAGTGTTGCAGAATACTTAAAACTAGCGATTGAGACAATAAACTCATTATGAAAATGTTTACTGAGGTAATAAATCAAGAGAGAAGTGGGTCACTTTCTCATAGACTTCTACAGAAACCGACCTCCTTTTGCAACCCTACGTGCCGCCCCCTGCTGGAATTCAGATAGAATGCAGGTTTAAGGCACTTCCGCATTTGCAGCACTTCGCCGAACCAGATGCGTTAATATTAATATTAACACTCTATGTGCGTGACACAGGATCTACTGTCGGTCCTTGGCTCCATTCAGATTCTGAACATTAAAATTCAGAATTTCTGATTCTCTTAGGAGTGTGTTGTCGGAAAAGCTTTCATATTTGCATAATGTCATTAGGTTTATGGAGGAGGCCCTTCAGATCAAGAGAGTACAAACTGAGATTGAAAAGACTTCAGAAAGGAGACACATAGTTAAATTATTCCACAGCCTCACCAGGTAACTTCCCTGCAACGCCTAGGGGATACCCACCCTGTCCAAGAGCAGCAGCAGCTGAGATTTAGTTTAGAGAAAGAGTTAGGAGTTAGGGCATGGTGCAAAAGGAAAAAATTCCAAATGAAAACAAAGAAAAGAAAAATATAAATGAACATGTACCTCCAAGTTTGCCAGCTGCACCACCCAAGTATCCTCCATGTCCCAAACCTGTAGGCAGTGCATGGGAATCATTTACCACAGGTAGTGTAAATCTACATCAACATCTCCATCTGCTGGCAAAACAAAATCAAAATCTGCTGGTTTCCTGTGTTGTGTGTCTGTGCCCAACATTACCTGCTCCGTAGGCCCCGCCGCCCAGGCTTGCTCCCAGATAGTTTCCTGCTCCACCCATATATCCTGTGGAGGAAGCCAACACAAGCTTAGCAAAATCACCTGTGATTTTCTGTTGGCTGGAAGGACATGACCCCTGATTTTTTTTATTTATTAATAAAACACTAGTGCCAAAATTTATAGAGAAAAACATGAGTATCGAACGCTCAGTACTGCTTATGGTTTAAATCAAAATCACGTTTTAAGCACATAATAAAACCGTTCCCATATACAGTAGATACAGAGGCTGCTCAGTAGATAGAGGGGCTGCTGTTGGACATGTGCAGCTGACAGCGGAACAAAAAAACAAAACACACAATAGATTTCAACATGTTTCAACAATGAGACACATAGATGATGTTGGTGATATTAGGTTTTTACCGTTGCTTAGAGCAAAAATAAGAGCTACAGCATCGGGACCATTTTCTAGAAAACTGTACCAGATGTACCTATTACTATACTTGTAGATACAGTTTACCATGCCTCAACCATAATTAAATAAATATTGTAATGTGAAGGTAAAGAGATTAACCAACACAGACTTTAAGAACTCTTTTTTAAACCTCATTGTCCTAACATCAATGATTAAGAGATCAAGAAAATATGAGCCTTAAATGCACAGCCCAAGGTATTAGTGAATACTACAACACCGTCCACAAACAAATGTCCCAAGGACAATAGAAAAGTGTGTTTTTGGCTGTGGGACTTGGAGCTCATGAAGGAGGATCCAACCTTTATAATGACAGAAGACTTTCCTAATTTTGGAAAAACCTTTCAAATAGGATAAGTGTACAACTTGCAGATATGAAAGAATATTAAAGTATGTTTTGTGGTTCGATACACAGAGATCACAAACACATTACTACTTCTTAGCTCTCAAATGCCCTCTGACAGTTGGTTTAGTATAAACAGAAGCCACACTAATCCTGTTACCAAGAAGCATTCCATTTTTACAACTGCCTGAAAATGCCCCTCTTCCTGCTTTTTGGGAGACTCAACTACACAATCTATGGTCAGTAAAGAGCTTCAGAGCTCTGTATTTATTCCTAATTGGTTTGTTACTCGTTTGTTTCCTGAGAAACTAGCAGGTGCCTACCACTACTGTTAGCAGCTGAGGGCCCTAAAGCACCTGGATCGTGACACAAACACCAACATTGTTCAATAATAATAATCTATTTTATGTCTAAATTCAGGAAGATTTGTTTATTTTTTTCAGCATGCCCGAGGACATGCAGGAGACAGTTTACTACTGGCTCACTCTCCTGTACATCAGAAAACGGATCATCACTCTCAAAAGGAATCTGTGATTCAACCTCACAATGATGCTATTATTCTCTATCCATACAAAGGTGAAACAAAATTATACAAGGACACTGTTGAGCTCTTTCATGTGGCTGATTTACAGATAGCTGTTAACAGTTGGCTCCTTGTTTGCATCTCCATTAGATATAAATGTATGCTTTTTTTAATATCAGATTGTTACCCAATAATCCCAAGAGTAAGTAAGTGACAACATGTAAATTTATTATTTAGGCTTCTGCCAACCTGCAGAAGACTAATCTCTCATCAGCGTAAAAATGAGGAAACAATTGGGTTACTTTAAAGCAGTAGTACGTAGTTTCTGTCGCCCCCAAGAGGAATTCTTAGCAATGACAACAAAACTGTCGGCACGTCCACATGATACAAGCCTTCCGTGATCGCGCACAGCCCTCACCCCTCCTCCACGCAGTTGCTAGTAGCCAAGGAGGAAACGGAAGATTAAAAAAACATGATGGACTCTTCAGAAGAAGAAATTATCTTCACTTGAGTTTCTGCGCGCAAAAGTCACCGGACGCCACAATCTTCTGACATAGTCATGAGAAATATAGAGATAATTGTGTGGAGCTGATAGTCTTAGCTTTGCAGCAACTCATGTGGCAATGGCTTGAATGTAAGCAACAACCATTAATATCAAAAAGTCACACACTAAAGCTTTAATAAAGAAAAGAAATCAAGAAAGAAATTCACAGAAAATGGCGAAAAATAAAAGTAAATGAAAATGGACTGCATTTCATTTGTAATTAAGGGTTTGGATAACTGATAGAAAGTTGAATTTTGGGGGGGAAATATAGTGTAGATCTCAATAATGCACAAAAAGACATTATGATGGTGTATGAAGACAAAGCTTTGTTCTTACTTGTTGCCTGGGTATTTCTCCCAGTCTGTCCTGGGATACTGAAAGCTTTTGACTCACGTTCAGCGTGGGAAAGATGTTTTGCTTTCTGACCATCAGCAGTAAAGCCTTGGGCTTCCTGCCCTTCTACTGAGGTGATGCCTAAACGTTGGGCTCCACTTGCACCTGGGATAACTGGTCCATAGCTACCCCCTCCTTGTGCATGATGATTTGCTACAGTCCCATGGATTCCAGGCCCATTTTTGTCTTTAGCCACAAGCCCAAGGTCTTTGACACCCTGCCTGTCTGCTACAACAGATAAATATCTTCTGGTTTCCTGACTTTGTGGAAGAGAGAATATATTGCTTCTGCCATCTTGAGTTTGTAAAAGAGGCTGTTGATTGGTTCTCTCTCCTTGCGCTTGTGGAGTTGCACGTACAAGATGTTTGCTGTCCTTACCAACATGATCCTGGGGCACTAAACCATGAGTCCTCCGTGTTTCTGAACCCAAAAGCTCATGGTGATTGATTCCTAACACATCTGACAAATCACGAGCGGATCCACAGTTTGGGGCTCGCTGATTTTGTTGGATAGATGAATCATAGTCTCTTGCACTCTGTACCTGAGAGGAAGCAGAACCCAGACTTCTAATGCTGTCTTTATCAAGAGGCAGTTGCTGTCTTACACCTCCAGTGACCAGTGTAGCTCCATGGCTTGCTGCACCTATTCTTTCTAAGACTGTAGGCTCATAACCTACTCCTCCTTGTGCTTGTGAAACAGCCAGACCAAGACCTTTACTCTTTTTATCAAGGGGTGTCATATGTCCAAGACGTAGTGACTTAACTACTGGATCAAGGCTTTTGACATTTCTTCCATGTGGCAATACAGCAGGTCTAAAGCCAGTTTCTGCCTGTAATTCAGGAGCAGTAAGTATATTGCTTCTCCTGATGTTGGGCATTTCAGGTCCAAGACTTCTGTCTCCATACGAGGGACCAAGTGCTTTGCTCTTTTCTCTCTTCAGATCTTGAACAGCTTGGCCCAGATTGGCCATCTGTGGTCCACCCAAATCTGCTGCAGACACACCTGGCAGAGAAATATCATCATGCATTCACCACGTCTTGGTGGTTCAGAGACAACAGTGTTTCTTTGAGGGTCAAAAACACACTGCAGTGGCAAAAATATTTACTCTTCTGTATTTCAATTGTTGTGTATCAGAGCATTCAATACAATATAACACACCATCCATAGAGTAATCAGTACTCAAATGGAGGTAACTCGAGACCCAACAGAGACTAGACAAAATCCATTATGGCCTGAAATTAGTCCAGTTTCAAAGGACAGAATCATCACTATAATTAGGAACTGAGACAACAAACAACGGAAGCCACACTTTCATTAAGTCAGAGCAATGACATCAATACAACGCGTGACAACAAAATGTTGGCACCCAAAATTGTTGAAATGCCAAAAAACACACCAATGTTAACAGCACAGGACAAAGACACCACCCATCAGCGTGTGACAAAGACAAGTGACAAACAAAGCTTAGTAAAACACTGACAGGCCATGAAAGCAGAAACCTAAAGTACACAGCAAAAGTTTTAAAAGTGAAAGTTTTAAAAGTTTCAAGAAAAAGACTTTTCTTGAAACTACAGGCATTTGCATGCACACTATAACCCAATTACTGTGAACCAGAATGAGGGAATATATTTTTTTTTAAATGTCATGGCTCACAGTAACCTGATATCCCCCAAGAATGTGCCAAAATAAATCAATTTAATGAGCAAAATTCTAAGTATTCTAAGAAAAAAAAAAAGAAAAAAGTATTACAAGCTTAACGGGATAGTGTGGTTGTCTGAGATACCTATCCTTAGTCAGTGTTTTACCTATGGTAGATGGCGGTCAGCACGCCCACAGTTTGGAGAAGCAGGCAGGAGTACCTATATGCTATATTTAAAATATTTCTACAGCCATTTCCAACGGGGAGCTGAAGCAGTTATATCCATCTATGCTTTCTTCAAAGCCACCAGACTCCTTTGACAAAAACAGTAATACTACCTCGCAGAACCAGGGAGTTGCTGGTCTACAGCTGCCCCGATTGATTAGTTTGTGTTATTGTGTGACTTTGGTGTTTTAAAAGAGTTAGTTCGGATTCACCAAGGTCACACAATAACACAAACAAACTAGCCGACCGCTATCTACTGTAGGTAATACATTGACTTTGGATATACATACAAAAAATATGAACAATCCCTTTAATGGAGCAAAATACAGCTTCCACAAATATCACCTTAATCTTATTTTAATCAAGTTGTTAGTGTATTTAGTTTGTATAACCTATATTCCAGCAGCCCCTTCGCCTCTTGTAAACTACAGCAGTAAGTACTCCACAGACATCAACGCAGACTTTATACTGTGGTAATAAGAACTAGGGGAACATGCAACATAGATGAAACACTAATTAATAAACACAGTCAAACATCAGCCCTGTGCACACACAAAATAAAACCGAGGAGCTGATGATAATAGTACAGTAGATAGATGTGATTTCATGCAAACAAAAGCTAGCATGAACTCAACGTCAGTAAATCACAAGACACCAACAGAGAGGTTACAGACAAATACAACACAGAACAAAGACGGAGACAGACCGACAAACACAAACACAGCACGTTGCTATAGTGAAGGTTTCTGTTCCTTAGCCTTCTGTCCAGTGGAAAACCCAAGTCCAATTCCTAATAATAGCAGATAGGGGAACTGTAAATGATTTCACTCAAGATGCTAACTGAAAACAGAGACCCAGGCCAACACTATGGCCAGACAAGTCTACATCCTTAAGGATGTAAGCAGCTCAGTTTAGTAGAGTAGGACACATGCTTATATTTTGCGAGACTACCCAGCTACCTTCACATGGGATAATGAACAATCTAATTATCACATTCTCTTTTGTTCAATGTGATAAACCGGATTTTATCCATACTGACATCATAAGTGTGTTTGTGGCAGGAGCGATGGTACAAGAAGTAATGGGATCTGAGGTAAGACCTGATTCATCACTTACCTGGTCGGGCTCCAGGATAGCCAATGCCGGCTAAAGCCCCATATCCTGGCAAGAAAACAAAAAGTCAAGTTCAGAGGAAGTGGAGCAAATCTGTAACTCTGACATGCACTCTGATTACATCACTAGTGCCCAGGGTTTCTCCTCTGTTTTACAAGGACAGATCATTTATTTGCTGAGATCCAATCTGCCTCTTACATCATGTTCACAGACAATGACAGAGTGCCACTTAGTGGAGATTTATCAAACAAACACAGAGGATTTACAGAGAGTGTAACTCGCTGTGTACTTCCATTTGGACAAACAACCTAAGGAAATCATGGAACCATCTAATCACTTACCTGGTGGAGTGCCAAGGCCAGCACCATAACCTGTAGAGTCACAGAAACACAGTTTTATTTACAAAGATGTCTACAGCTGAAAGTGTTCACATAAGATGTGTCTTTGTCCCTACCTTTACTTTTTACAAGGTACTTTTTCCTAAGACATTACACAGACGGCTTCAGTGAAATGCTAATAAAAGAGTACATTCAACTCTTGTCAGGTTTGAATAAAGGTGATAAAGACACAAACAGGAACACATAAATAATTGTATAAATGTCTCTAAAAAAACATAAAAATGTGTTAAATTAGTTTCAAGTCTCTCTCTCATTGACTCAGCACCTTTCATATATCTGATTTCAGTTTAGCCTTGTTTTCTGCCAAAATCTGAATGCCACACGGACAATTTTACAGCTGCTAGAGAACACATCTTAAGGGAGACAGCACTGGGTTGTGTAAAGCCCCAGAAAACTTTCAATCTTAGGTATTTCTCTATACCATGAATATTCATTATTAAATAAGCAACAACCAAATATTGGGAAAAACATACTAGTTAATATTTATTAATAGTATGATGGCAGTTCGTGAAACAGTCACGTTATTGAATCTATTGATTTGTGTACTGAACACGTTAATGTCGTTATTTTCGTGTGGTGAGCACTAATTCTAAAGTAATGTATTTCAATAGGAAGCATATTTCGTGATCACAGAACGATTACGGTAGCGAGTATATTGATAAGGCGAAAATCCGCGCAGGGAGGTTGGTTGGGTGGTGGATGGGTCAAACAACACAGGACTTTCACCCCGGAGACCGGGAATCACGTTCCGCATGTTGCAGTTCCTTTCCGCGTTCTTCTATTCCTAACCACAACCGTCCCGTTGTTGTGGCCGGCATGTGGCATTTCATGTCCCCGTTGTTGCGTGCCACAGCGACCGCGGATCGTGTCCTTGTGCCCGGGGATTGGGTCCTGCATGTGGCGGTCCATCCCGTTGTTGTCACCGGCGTGTGCAGTTTCATTTCCTAGTTTTGTGGCGTTTCATTTTCCCGTTGTTGCGTCCCCCAGAGCAGCCCAGTGTCACGGCAGTTCGTGAAATGGTCACGTTCGAAAATCGTCGCAGCAGTTCGTGAAATGGTCACGTTCGAAAATCGTCGCAGCAGTTCGTGAAATGGTCACGTTGAAAATCTGTACACGAAATAAACGAGAAAATCGTGACCTGTACACGAAACAATAAATCAAAATAACGTGACCATTTCACGAACTGGCGTGAGACCGGGTTGATATCTAAATATTCTGCTTCATTAGAACTGTTTGGGTGTGGTTTGATCAGATTTGGATGATAGAGGTTTAGCAACATAAGCAATTCAAATGTTGTTTTTGTTTCCAACTGAAACCTGTCCACTTTAACCCAGTGAGGAAGGCACAGACAAAAAAAGAAAAGCAAAAACCGTTCATGTGAAATTACCAAAAGCGTTGTTACTTTGGCAAAAAGATATAGATATATTAGTCAGATAGTAATGAACGATTCTATTGTTTGTAGTACAAGGCTGAGAAAAAATATAAAAATCACCCCGATCATTACTCAAATATTGTGTGTTTTATAAATTAGTTGTCTGTTCTATAAATGTATCCAATAGATTTGGCTTGCACAAATGCTTATGGGTGTTTTGATTCATACACATTTATGAATAAACAATTCAACTCACTGTAGTGCTTTTCTGCTTGTGATTTTGTTATTTTTGTGTTAAAGGATCAAACGCCCATCTACACATACTGCAGTTAACCGTGTTGATTCATTATCAATATCTATATAAAATATCAACTGGATTATAACATATTCCTCTATATATGTCAGTCTTACCATGTTTCCCTCCCTGGCCAAGTCCCAATCCATTTGTAAGTCCAGTCCCCAACATTCCTGTGCCCAGAGCGGCACCTGCAATCACAAGAAATATGTGTCAAAATGTTTAGTTTTATTATCTACATAGAGCTAATTTGTAATCTACAACAGGAGTCAAGGGAAGATAATAAAAAGCAAGTAGGCTGTGAGAGTTTGACAAGTGGATATGTTGATCTACCATAGGCTCCCTGGCCTCCATATCCACCTTGCTTCAGGCCTGCTCTACCTCCTAATCCAAGAGCTCTGTAACCTCCTGTCAAAACAATCAAAAGAACATATTTCACATTGTTGTTGAACAGCACAGTCTACCAATTCAGACTTTAGATACACAGATTGTTTCTCTACATCAGGACTGGAAGGAGGGTTTTTTCACTTTGCAATTTACATTAAGTGATTTTTTTTTTTGCAATTTACCTAAAATGAACTCCCACTCTATAATGGTTTAATCGTCATTAATGAAAGAAGTCCTTAATATTTTGTATTTGTTTTGATTAAACATCCTCCTTTGCCAGTTGGCAAACCTGTGCTCCGTAAAACTGTTTTGGCTGTATCATAGCTAACCAACCAACCAAGCTTACCAACACCAAGCTGAGCCCCTGGATAACGGCCAACTAAGATTTAAAGAAAGAAAAGAAATACAAACATTACTCATCTGAAGTGAAAGTAATATAAGACAATGGTGTGTGCAGTAAGTTAAACATAAAGTTGAACATACTTCCAGTCTTCATTGCTTTGGTGCCATATCGGCTCCCCAGTGCTCCAAGGGCACCTGCAACTGATGAAAAAGTACAAAAAGAAAGTTGATGTTATGCCCATTTAATGTCTGTGTATGAATCCTAAATTAAAGCAGGAAATACACTTTCCTCTTACATTCATTATAGATTATATGTCATATGTCCATCTAAAGTGATAACCTACATTTGGTTTGAGTTAGAACCCTCAGGACATATTTAAATATATGTCAGATACATAACTAATTTCATATGCTACTACATATGGGTACATGTTACCTACAGTACATAATGTAGCCTACATGATGGCTTACATACACACACACTACTCATTTTAGTGTGTAGTGTGTTTAGTAGCTACATGTGATATGATAACACAAAGAATATTACATGTGCTCTTTGTTCTCCTGACATATCTGTATATCTAAAGCACTTGCACACAAAGCACCCACAAACAAACAAATCAATCAGTGAAGGTGCTAATCTTAAGGCATTATATAACTTACACATATGTGTACTTTAGTCATTACTAGTTAACCATTTGGTGTAATGGGCGATGCATGCTAACTAAAGAAAACCACTGACCTCCAGGTTTTACTCCAATACCAACACCTGCCAAAAAAACAAAACAGACAAGAAAAGAAGAGACAGACACTTGAGCAAATTCATGCAAAATGTTTGTTTCCTTATTGGTGTTTCCAGGCGTTAATAATATCATGACGCCTTGGTCTATGGCAAACTAAAAACAAAAGCGGACAATCTAAGATTACATTAACAAGCAGCCTAGCTAGTCTTGCTATGCTAACGTTTCAAGCTAACTAACGTTAACCCAAAACATTCCTTCAAACATGGCTAGTTGACCTTAAATTACATAGAAAACTACTGTTCAAAGTTGCTTCAAAGTAATTAAAACGTATACATGCTTGGAGAAGTTTAAAATATATATATATAACTTTGTGGCATAATGTTACCTCTAGCTGGCAGCACTCTCCCCCAGGATACACTTTGAGGTCTTACTCCTGAAAAATTTAAAAACACTGTAACATTGTATAGTTGGTGGAAACTTGTCTTTAAATTATTCAAAACGTATCATACAATAGTCCAATAAATTAAAACGAAAAAAATAAATTAAATATAATGTATAAATTGCCAAACTACAGACACAATATACCCAGATTAGTAGAAATGTGTTAAAATAAGATAAGATAGACTGGGGAAATTCCTGTGCTACAGCAGCTCAAAAGAATAAAATGTACATACTTCAGAATAACACAAATACACATTAAGTAGACATAGGAGAAAAAAATATACATAAAGTATAATAAATAGAAAAAATAGAATTAGTTATAATAATAATAATAATAATAATAATAATAATAATAATAATAATAATAATAAAACAAACATATTTACACAATATACACCCTTGTATAAACAGACCGTATATAAACCGATATACAGTTAAATATATGCATCCACTGTAAATGACAATAGTGATGCACATAGGCTAGAACATAGATTTGAACTGCTTTTTTGGGGGGGAAAGAACAAACACTGGTGTAAATAGGTCTTTTACATTTCTGGTTAATTTATTTAAAAAGCAATAGATTTTTGCTGCAGGAGTTCCTCTTTTTAATAAATCTTCCTGGTTGCTGGCTTAATAGTTTTACACATAACTGACATGGAGTGTCAGTAATTTTATTTTTTAGACTTACTTTACTTTCAGGACTTTACCTTTACCTTTTTGAACACTGTCCCCAATAGGGGGAGTACTTTAAGAGACATATAGATGACAATACTTCAAAGTACTGAGTATTACAAATGCCACTATAGTGTCTCATGAATACTGCAACCTGACCTGGCAACAGGAGGAGAGAGGAACAGACAACCATTGATGGAAACAGAGGATGAGACAAAATGGAGCGACTGTGTGGAGTCTGTTTGTTCTTCTCGCAATTGGTTGTCAAATTTTGCTTGCCTCTGCCACCTTTTCATCGCATCCTTTGATTCAAAGAAATTAGATAGTATAAACCGCAGAGACTTGCTGATGGACAAGCCCACGTCCAAGTAATTTTTTCTCTCCCTCAATCTCACAGACATGATACTTAACAAGTTAGTGAGAGTGAACCACTGGAGATCCATCAGAGCTGTCAAAGTGAAATCATACTGCTTATGACGTATTTACAGCTCTTTGATGAAGTAACAACTTATCATGACAACTGCCACAAATTGTATGTACTAATTGTATAAATGCAAAGAAAATTTACCAAAAAAGATTACATGTTTGTGCAGAAATAACCAGACTGTGTTTGACATTTTTGATAGTCAAAAGTGTTCAATCATTTTGTTTAACATTAACAACAAATATTTCAGTTTGGTAACAATATTTTATATTTTAAACCTGATGACTTTCTCAACCAATATTAAAACGGTGAATGATATCCACAACATCTGAAAACTCCATGAATCAAAATAGATCAATCTGATCTTTTTAATATACATAAAACTTATAATAATTAACATGACAGGCCAGTAGAGAAATTAATCAGGAATTAGATGTTTTTCAACAAGAGCACATAAAATGTGGTGACATGGGGCTCAAGACAGGCGGGGAAAAAAACGAATCTGTTAAAATAATCATCTCAAAAACTGATGTTATCAATATACAACCAGAGTGTTGTCTTTTCTTATGAAATCCCTTGTTGTTCTTACCGCCTTGCAGAGTTTGCTGAGCCAACCAGAGAACCAGCGAGGTCTGGAGCAGAGCTTGAACCAGCATGATGGAGAACGGGCACAAAAAACTAAGCAGCACTGATAAAGGAACAGAGAGACCAACTGATGGACAGAAGGAAGGATGGATACTTAAAGCACGGCTACCCTTAATGTCTTATATATGGTATTCTCTTTGATACACTCCCACTGCCTGGTCCTGCCCTCTGCACACACACACTGGTCTGATTGGGCAAAGCCAAAGGCCCATTTTGGTCCATTTCCATTAGCTGAGAATGCACACACACACACACACACGCAAAATATGAGATTTGTAAATCAGATTACATTTGAGCTAATGGTTTATAGCATCATTCACATTTTTCTAAAAGTCGTTTTGACGTGAACTGGGTAGATATCAAATGATTTCTGTCACAGTAAATGGAGGACAAAAACAACAAAGCAACTAGGTTCAAAAATCCCTTCAGTAGACTAAAGCCAGATAGGAAATTCTTCTCTGTGAAAACAGCAATAGAGCAAACACCCCAGCATGTCTGTCTGACTTTTCTGCCATTTACTGCACTATTAACAGGCTTTCCATATGCACAAAGAGTCAAGGATTTAGGATTCAGCAGTTATGTTGTGCTAAAAAAAGAAATGCAAAGATAAAACATTTTAGTTAAGCACAAATATGCAATGTGCAGGGCAGAGCAAAGGCTTTGATGAGGACAATGTGCTAGATAAGACAGAGGATGCACAAGAGTTCACCATCCGGTTGGCTTGAGAAAGAAGGTTTTTCTTAGTCTCTCTGTGTTTCTCTCTGTTGGGCTTGTGGCTATGGAAGCTGGTTGTCTGTTCCTTCATAATCTTACTAGCATTGGTTCAGCACTTTCTGGTATATAAGTCCTGCACAGTGGGGAGTGTTGATCCAATGGAACACTCTGCTGAGTGCACTACTCTCTTTAGGGCTCTATGGTCTAGCAGAGCATTTCCCAAACCAGATAGTGATATTAGGATGCTTTCCACAGCACCACAGTAGAAGGTCTTCAAACCCATGCAACAGTGTTTTTCTCCAAAATGACATTCTTGTCAGAATCGAAAGGCATCAGGAACAGCAGTTAGCAGCTCTATGAGACAAGATGGCATCCTGCATGCACACACATAAACACTGAACAGCCTCAGACATACTTATAATGTGCAAAATGAAAATGAAGACAGACAAATTTAATGATTTTTTTGTAGAAAATTAGGTTTTGACAGATGTGTTGAACTCGACACTCCTCCAAATAAACTCACCTGTGTCAAAGACAGTTAATCAACAGACTTGTTGTTAATAGAGTAAACATTACATCTCCTATAAACAAGAAGGGGAAAAGAAATAATGAGAGAAAGCAAACAGAATATGTTTAAGAAGTGCAAATGGTAAAATGTGTTCACTGGAAATTGCAAAGTAAACATTACATAATTTTTTTATGTGTGTGTTAGGTGTTTAGTGAGTGAAAAACATGCAACAATAAACACACACACAATGCTGCTGTAGAAACAGCCCGCAAGGCTGCCACCTCAATTAAAACACCACTTTCTAGGATTTTCCATAGTTTTCTACAGAAGAGCATTGTAATCCTATTTTAAACAGGCTTTCAGCTGTCATTGGGCTCTTTTGGGCAATAGTGTGTAACTACACTCTGTTGAGACTGTACAAGAAGCATTAGCCCATGGTGGCTCCAGGATCATACTCATATCCTATAGTGTGGGAGGTCCCCAGCCATTTCTCAATCTAATGTTTAAGTTTATTCTCAGGCACCATAGCATTCAATGCAAACGTCTGACTAGACAACCGCATATGATGATTATGCTTTGAAAGAAGTCAGTTGTTGTTATGCCACCTGAGGAAAACTGAGGTCACACATGCAGACCACCACATCGTCTTCTCTGGTGGTACTGAGCATAAGACAATAACATAACCCACGTCTGACTCATGACTCCCTCATCCATGATTCACCTCTAAACATTTATCTGTCTGCATGTTTTGGGAGGTGCCTATTTAAAAAAAACAATCAGATCCATACGCAGAGTGTCAATTTCTCAAGACGAGATGTCAAAGCTTTGAAAAGAAGAGCTGATTGTTGTCAGAGGTGGTGCAGACTGTGTTGGCTCATTTACCCGGAGAACAGTATGAGAACAGGGAGTGCAGTGTCTGCCGAGACACATCTGGATGGCAGTTTCACTGTGGTCTGCATTTTAGAAACAACGTGTGCCCCAATATATACATACAAATTACATTCTGTGTGTGTGTTCGTGTGCTGTCCTTATGTATCCTTTAAAGGTCTAGTGTGTAACATTTTTTGTTGTTCATTCTCAAAATTTGTGTTGCCAGTTGACAAACTTGTCCTTTTTCATGAATATTTACCACCACCATCAATTCCAAGTATTCCTATTGGCTTGAAATTTTACATTTGCATTCACATGAACTGGGGTAGATGCTCCATATTCATGCACCATCTTGAAATACGTTAGCCGGTAAAGGACATACAGGACATACTGCTCCGCCTTTCGCGTTTTCGCTGTCACATGATAAACTCGCAGGTGCTGCTAATGCTCGTTGCTTCCCGGCCCTGGCAAGGTTGAAGAAGGAAACATGGAGGACCACACGTATTCAAAATCCAAATTTCAGGAACAGGAGTCTTCTTTTTCAACCAGAAAAAGAAAAAGGATATTGAAAAGAGCAAGAGACCGGCGTAATCAGAAAAAAAGCATGAAGGCTACCCTAGCTGTAATACGTACTTTGAACTGCGTTGTGCGAGAGAGTTGATTGCGAAATATGATCTCAACGCTAGAGGGGAGAAATTCCTACACACTGGACCTTTAAGGTCGAAAGAGGGGAAGAAATCTTTTAGGTAAGGATAGTTCAATCTTGACCTTTACAACAAGCTGGCTAATAACATGTTGGGTGAGGGTTGAGGATCAGGAGCTTGGCTTTACATAAATAACTTCTTATAGCCTCATAAAGCAGATACTTCATTCCCAATAGCTATTAATAAATTAACATTTTCATCAAACATATCTGCTCATGCCACAATGGAATCTTTGCAAAAGAACAGAAAACTACATAGCATTTAGTGACTGACAATGGATGCTGATATACATTTCCTCTACCTTCATGTTTAAGTGCAGGGAGTGTGCAGATAGGCATGGAGAGTATTAGGCTACTCCAAAAGTTTATATTTTCGTAATTATTTTTCAAAGTGCAAATGTTAAGGTAAATGGATTATGTGAATTATGTGATTATCTGAAGGTGTGCAGAATGGAACTCACGCAGAAATGCAAACATGTGGGGTTACTCTGAATTTAGCTTTAGAGCTACTAAATGATAATTTCACTTCTGGAAAAACTGTGTCAGCAGGCCCATTATATATTCTAAAATGTCAGCATGGAGCTAAGCTGTCAGTTCATGCAAAAGTGTAAGTTAAGAGTACTGGGGCCAGCAGCAGATGGATGATTTTGGTCTCTGTAGTGACCATTTCCTTTACTGTTAAAAGTCCACTGATGGGCTGTTATTCTGTAAGATTTAGTTATGATGTGTCCTTCCTATAAAATAGCCTACACAGTGTGTGCCCATCAACAAAAGCCAGATTTATTATACAGCTGAATACAACTCACCAGCTGCTGTTGCAGTTTAGTCCATTGTTTTATTCTCTCTTAAATACACCAAAAAGAAAGCGCAAAACCACAAATATGGGCATAAACACAGACTGTGGCACGGTCAAAACCTACCTCCAACAAAGCAGCAACACCTGCACCTGAAACCTCCTCATTAAGTCTATCAACCATCTCAAAATACACCCTGCGCAACTTGGTGGTCGGAGGCGTAGATACACATAATCTCAACTAAATCTTTAAACTTGATCACTTTCATGAACAGCTTTGAATCAGAATCAGAAAAAAAGCTTTATTGCCAAGTACGTTTACACACACAAGGAATTTGTCTTGGTGTTGTAAGTGCATGTCACATTAAAGCAACACGCACAGACACACCGAGTCGCCATATGCGGCGCCAACCCAACTCTCTCTTAACTCTCGCAGGGACAGATACAGCGAGACATGAGGAGAGGAGAGGGGGAAAAAAAAGCAGCTTCACGTTCACTCTCACACAAAAAAACTCATAAGTAATTTTGGCCTTGAATTTGAAGGTTTAGTTTTTTTTTGTTTTTAGCCTGGGGGTTGGGACAGTTCTTCTTCCACCTCGTAAGCCACTGAGGGCCACCTCCAGGGGGCTTAATATTAGTGTTCAGCTCCATGAAGCGTATACACATTATGGGATGAACACAAAGACTTACAGAGTGATGGTGCTGGCTCAGTCTTGATGCAGGTCTCTCAGCTAAACCTGCATCTGGTTGAGCAGGTCTTGTCCTCGGAGAGGAGGACAACATTTTTTTTTTTTGAAGACTTTACAGCAGCACATTTACTCAATGAGGGAGTATATGTTGAAGACGGCCTCAAAATAAACTCTTAACCGACAGAACTGGGAAAACTTGCCTTAGAGAGGCAAGTTTTCAAACTCTTCAATGGAAGAGTTTGAAATTGTAATTAGAGAGTAACGCAAAGAGAGTTTACATGATATTCACATTCACTAGCCATTTGGTTGGTGGATGAAAAAGTTAATTTTGAACCCAGGATACATCCCAGTCTCTCTCACTCACTCACTCACTCCATTATTGTACAGTCCTACATTGCAGAAACAAGAATTAGATTGCAGCAAGCCATAGTTTAAAATCACAACAATTAGAAGTGAATGTACAAGGCACCGTTCAAAATTAAAACACTGTTTCTGTCTGGTTTATATTTTCTAAACTACATCAAACATCCTGAAATGGTCTGCATGAAGAGCAGAAAAAGTTTATCTGTCCAAAAGCGGTATAACTTCAATAAAGAGCTTAGATGTGAGCTGCTCTGAAGTGAACGCAGGAATATGGTAGCTAAGTGTCCAGAGAAGAGAGAGACACAGATTTACAAGGCAAAGATGGGACAGACTGTTACAACTGGCATCGGCTGCTTTCACCTCTGTCCAACATCACACACACTTACTGCATAGCACACAATGCACAGCTGTCTTTCTCTTGGCATAAAATATACACAGACAGGGGTGTGTGATGGGTAAACTCATCTGAACTCAGTTTACACACCTTCTTTATTTGCATCACACAGTTTACCCAAACTTTAGGATGACTTAAATCCATTCTGCTGTAAATTCAGTGGTGTCAAATTGATTATAAGAGGATAGAGTCAGGAAAAAGATTATTTACACATCATAATTATGTGTGTGTCTGTCCACTTTGCTGTGTTGAGTCTACAGTGTTTCCTCCGGCTGCTGTGTGTGTAATAAACTCCACACCCAGTGATGGAAATGCTGTACTTCATCAGGTTCAGGTAGAAAACCTGTTGAATCGGTTCATTCTGTGTGGCTGTCCATCATCAGCAAGACTAGTGTGTATGCTAGACTAGAGGCTCCAAAGTCACCAAAGGTTAGTAGGATTCACCCTCTGGGGACCATGAATGTCAAAGTTACAAAATTTCATCTCAATCTGTCCTGTAGTTGTGGTGATATTTCAATCTGGATCAAGTGGTGGACCGACTGACAGACCTACTTTATCATCCTTAGAGCCACGTCGCTAACATGACTAAAACGCAATAGAAGTATTACATAGACTAACTGGGTTTGGAAACTTCCATATTGCATACATCTCATTTGTCATTTCTAATTGAATTCTTACTGAAAGATACATGTAAAAGTTAGGTCCCACCTTATATAGACTATGTATATGCAGGCAATGGAGCAATGATCTTAATAACATATCTGCAGGTTGGAGGGACTGGAGTCCAGCTGCACACTTGCACAATAACACGTGCGAGACATTCAGACTGGCTGCTTGCATGACTGGCTGACATCACTGCTGGCTCAGGCTGCTGTTTGCACTACAGCCTGAAGCCGCCCAGACAGAGATGACAAAGGCATTACTAATATCCAAAATTGACACTCAACGGAGAGTGGAATATAAAAATAATGAATTCAAAAAAAGAGTATGAAAACCTTAGTTTTGCCAAACTGTAAATGTTGCATTTTATATTGCATTTCATTTATTTATTTTACCTTTTAAAAGTTACCAAACTGACTTTGTTTTTCAAATTGAACACTACTGAACATACAGGCTCTGTGCAGGTTAATAAGCTAAAACCCAAATGTATGACACAACTTTTATTTTAAAGGTTATACAGGCAGTAACTCTTACCAACAGGAGGGGACCTTACTGCAGAGGTGAGTCTGTACAACACAAATGACCAAAGGAGCCTGAAGGAGCATTTACTAATAACAACAGTACCCCATTTGGTGGACAGTCTATCTTATTAAGTTGAACAAATGATTTTGTTTTTAACATACAGTATAATTTTTTCACATAATCACAACTCTTATTACCAAATAAATGTTGCCAACACTTAAACAAATGCTTTTTCAGTTTGTATGATTTAATATCTTGTACATATGCTTATTTATTATGCTTTTTCTGATACTACTGAACTGCCAAATGAAAGATCATGTACCTTAAACACTTGGTTTATAGATACATATACATATATATATTTACTTAACCGAGAGGCCTGTACAGGATTTCCAATTTTAAATATAACTTTTATTTAAGGACTTTTTGCACAGAATATGTAAATCCTACAGGACTGATCTTAGAGGTATTAATATGGGCCTTATTGGCTTCAATATTTCACTATGGCTATGATTTCACTACAGGATATCAATGTTCATCTAATCTTGAGGCAAGAGAGACCAAATAGGACTTACAATAATAGGTGATTTATACATAAAAAATGTAAATAAACTGGAGATTATTCTCCACTTGTGACCCACAACTGAACCACGTGCTTTCAGTGACTGCTCTCCAACTGAAACTATATTAAAAGTTAACACAGTTTATGTAAATAAAAAAAAATGATAATGTGGGCCATACATAAGGATTAATCAGCCCTCAGCTCTTAGTCTTTGTAATGCAGGCTGAAAGTCCTGTGCACCACCAGCACACCTCCTCCCCTATCCTCTACCTCCTCGTCACATATCAGCCAGTCTTTGCACTTGCCCAAATATAAACTAAGTTCTTGGCGCATGGACAGATTGAAATAGGGAGGAGTCTGACACACAGAGTTTAACCCAGGACAGAGTGAAGGACAAACAAGCAGGAAGGAGAAGAAAATAAAACAATCAACGGCTTCACCAGAAAAATAAAGAGGATAATAAAGCCTATTGGATATTGTCTGCCTGAAGAACAGTAAGTTTTTGCGTGATCTTGTGTTTTATTAGGGTTACCACCACTCTTAATACACAGCAACACTAGTAGGCCCAACCTTTACTGTCTGCTGTAGTTTATAGAGGGTTTATAGAGGATCATATGACAGATTAATTATTCATTCTGCACATAACTTTATATATGTGAACTATACCTTGAAATTCTCTTCAGTTATTGTATTTATTTCAACATGTGTTACAGTTGTTGTGTTTTTTGGCCCTGTGTGAAGCTTATGAAGGCTCCCTTCACATTAAAATAATTAAGAGAATAAACTGGGTAATTTTGTCAGGGGCATAACATTAAAATATACTGTTTCTCAATCTTTTTTCCTTTTCTTCCTCTCTACCTCTACAGATGTCTGTGTCTCCAGCTGCCTTGGTCGCTCGACAGGTGCTTGCTGCTGCGTCACATTCAAGCCATGAGGGAGGAGGTCAGCGTGTCTTTACTTTCCCTATCAAAACAAATACATCCAGAATGCTTCTGCATGCAACTGCACCTCTGAGTCACATATAGTTGGAGCCTTTTGTTGAACAATAACTGAAATGTCTGCAGAGCTGGCAGCTGTCCTGCACATTCATGCTCAATGGCAAATGATCAGGAATTATACTTTATTATTGATGTAGAGAAACAGCTGCTATGTTAGTTTTTCATTGCCCCCATACCTTATTTACTGCTTTAGTCATGTACTTTCACTGGTTGTGTTTTCCACAGCGAGGACCTGGAAGATACTGACCTTTGTGTTGGCCCTTCCTGGTGTTGGTGTCTGCATGGCCAATGCCTACATGAAGATGCAGGCACACTCGCATGGGCAGCCAGAATTTGTGCCATTTCCTCACCTGCGCATCCGCACCAAGGTGAGTCTCAAACAGCCTGCACCAGGATTTACATAACACCACCCCTACGCCAATACAGAAATGGTATGGGATGAATATCATTGGTTTTTCCCCGTTGTTGCCTTTACTTAACCGTTTATGTCTCCTTCCAGAAATTCCCCTGGGGCGATGGAAACCACTCTCTGTTCCACAACTCTCACACCAACGCTCTGCCTGATGGCTTCGAGGGCTCCCATCACTGAGAGGATCAGTCATATTTCTCAGCTGTGTTATGCTGCTTATTTACAACTTCAGTCTGCAGTGTACTTGGCTTAATTATACTGACCGAGGGGCCAAGCAGCACCGCCATCAAGCAGTGCACCCAGACAAGAATAAATCCACTTTGTGCTGTATTACACTTAGTGCCATTATTTTTTGTTTAATTTAGAGTAATGCTTCATTTAATCAGACCTCAAGACTTATATCAAAATGTGTTTTTACATCTTCTTATCTAGACCATGTTCAACTATTTTAAGTGTTACAGCAGAATGCATCTCTTATGGTGTCTTTTTATATACTAGCACTAGGGGTTGGCAAAGTCGGAATTGTTCAAATCCTGTCCATATGGACTTTAAATGATTAAAACAAGGCTGGTAATATTTTAGATGTCTCTTGTCAAAAAAATCCCATGAAAAGACCAAAACCATCAATGAACTAATCCTTCTAATACGTATTGTCTGTGCCAAAGCCTGATATATCTTATCCCTCTGTGCCGTGGCGCCATTATTGTCCAAAAACTATTAAGAACAAAACATCAATGAGCCACATCGTTGCACCGTTTTGACAGTCACATATACCTGCTGCCCCAACTACTCACTAGAGCACTAATGTATATTAATTCACCACTGAAAATAGGCCACTAACAAATGCACTATTTACTCCTGTTTTGAGAAATTTGCTAAAAAAATACAGTGCCCAGCTGTATTATTTGGCTTTTTCTGAAAAATGTAACTATATAACCATGGCCTATTTTAACTACTTAAAGATTTAAGTCTTCAATAGGAACTCCTGGGCTTGGGTCTGAGAGCCACAAACAAGGTAGGGAAGTAAAGTATTAAGAAACAGACTAACACTTGGGGTGCTGCTCTTTTTTTTTTTGTTAATGCTGTTGGCTGACATTAAGAAAAATATAGAACATTGCCAGTCTCAGCCTTATTCTTTAAAATGCTAATATTTAGTAGCATTAGCATGTGACTTGTTGCACACACACACACAAAAAAAGCGATGTTCCAACAATATATTCAGTGGCATAAATTTATATGGGACAGTTGGAGTTTATACAGTGTATATCTGCTAATCCATATTATCTTTATATACAAAATAAACAACTGGCTTCTAGACCAACCCTGATAATTCCAGTACTTCCAGCTAAATGACATTTACCAAATGCATTGCGGACTTCTTTCTTAAACTTTTTACCAAAAAAACAAATTACTATCCAAAAATGTAATTAGTAAATTATGATACAATTATGTCATGCTGAGACGCGCTACAGTTTATATCAGATTACATCAAAAAAAATGTAAATGTATACTTCCAGTTTATGAAAATAAATCAACAGTCAGTTTTGTTCTCAAGTGTGCTCAAGAAATTCATACAGCAGTTTTTCAGGTAACCGTGCTGTTGTGTAGCCTGCACTTGTACTTTTCAGACATTTGATCAAATTAATACAATGGCAACTTTTCTAGAAGATTCTAACAAGCCCCACAGTTGCTCTCACTTAATCTGTGCCCTCTATATTGATACTACCAACCACTCCACTATTTCCCTCGCTCAGCTCAGAGCTGCTGTGGTCAGACTTAGTAGATCCTGTTTCAGTGTCTCTATACATTCCCTCTTTCTGGCAAGTCTGCGAAGGCAATCCCCAGCAAGGGAGGAGGTCAAGAAGGGCCGGGGACAGTCCTGACAGCCCAGCAGCAGAGACAAGCATGCCCGACCCAGTGCTGGGTAGCTGTACCACTGGGAAAACCAGTACACCTGGGGTAGGAGAGCAGCCAGGGCCCCACCTCCTGCACTGGCTACAGAGGATAAGCCCTGAGCTGCTAATTTCAAACGCTGTGCTGAACTTTTCAAGTTCTTTGGTCTTAGCCTCAGCTCTTCTGGATCAAGTGATTTGTCCACCACTGACGCACAGCTTGATTTGGAAACTGGAGTTGCACTTTTGATTGTATTGAGTCCTCTGCTGGCCTTTGGAACTGTTACAGCTAATGAGGTTTTATTTATTTCTGTCTGGTGCCGGGAAGTGTTCGTTTTCTTCGTCTGTCCTGGTACATTTTCTGTTTGCACTTCAAAACCCGTCAACTCTAACTCGGATGTCCGATTAGCCAGGTTCTCCTCGGCAGACCAGATGCATTCTTGGTCCATTTTAGATGCAGCATTTTCAGCTTTTTCCACTGTGGAACCTGAGGCCGCTCGACTAGCAGTCTTGGTGAAGCAGGATAGGAGAAGAGACACACAGAGATTCTCCAACTCTCTCTGCAGCTCAGTCACCAAGAATCTGCATGCTCCAATCATCATCTCACCTAAAGCGGTTTTCTGGAAAGCAAAGTCTTCTGTTGAGTTATCCTCTCTCTCTTTTTGGCAGATCCCTAGTCCTTCAAGGACCAATTTATCCAAGATCTGACACTGTCCTCCCCTCTCTCCTTCATCACTTGCCCTTGTTGTTTCTGTGTCCTTGGTGAAGCGACATCCATGCAGGTAATGCAGCACTGGTAGCAGCATACCTGTGCTGACATCTTTAATGCGGATGGCTTCATCCACATTACCCTGAGCTTCTCCGAATCCACCTCTCAACAGAGCCCAAAAGTATTCAGAGCTGACCCCGCCTGTCCCCTCCACCCTGGCCACGGCCTCCCTGTTGGCTCGGACCTGAGTCCCGTCGTCCAGCAGCAAAAGGAGGTCAAAGTTCGAGACTGCATAAGGACAGGTGTCAGCCAGGCGAGGCCTTTTTGAGGGAGGGGGTGAAACTTCGTCAATTTTACTGACTGACCTTGCTGTAACTGGATTTAGATGTTTTTTGGCAAGCTCCATTTTGATGCCACCCGTCAAGGTAGACAGGCATCCAATCAGGAGGGAGAAGAACAGCGAGTGGAGCTGAGAAGTCAGGCCAGAATGCGGTGAATTAAACCAATCAGAAAGCAACTTCTTACATTCAGTGGGGGGGTCTTCATCGTCATCGCAACCAAGGGGCTGCAGAGCCAAGAGAAGCCCACCGCTGTCCAGAAGAAGTTTCTTTAACAGGGACTTGTTGCTGTTGGGAGACAAATGGGGTTTGTAAAGCTCATATATGGCCACACATGGTCATTATTCTGGATCGTCTTTGTAATGGTGTAAGTGAAATGTAAAGATTTCTGGAAATAATGTTTTTATCAGGTAAAGTTCTTTTCTTTTTTTTTTTTTTTTTATCAAAATGTCTGCTTTCTACCCAGAATATCACACCAACAAATACGATTTTAAAAATCGATAACACTAAATTGAAGACAGAAGAGTGCATTTTATGACATTCCAGTCATTACATGTACAGATTCTCATGATTACTAAGCTCATTTTCATATAGATATTATCACAATACTTATGTCACCATACAATATTATTGCAATTTTAAACATATTGCAATATTCTGCGATATAGTGCAATTATTTTCTAACTTCAATTTTTTCCCAATTTCAAATGATGTCCCCAAAAGGAAACTTTGTCAACATCTGTTTTATCTAAAAAGATACATTTGTCTGTTTGTTCATCTCACTTCTGCAAAATGGGATTGTCAAGCAGACAAACTGACCAACACATATATAATAAAAGATCGATGCTTGGCGACTGTGTATCGATACAGTATTGCCACGGAAAATATTGCGATACTATGCTGTATCGATTCGCCCCCCCCTTATAGATCTACTACTCACCTGCTGATTAATGGCAGAGACAGCGCACAGTTCGTCTTGTCAGACTCAGAGCCTGACAGCATCACATGGGCAACAACCCCAGAGCCAAATCCAGACTCACACTGAACACGCAGATTATTAAGAAGAGTAAAACCTGCAGAGAGAGACAGTGCACAATTATAAACTGCTCTTGTATGAAATAAAAAAAATGATCTGATATTGTGTTTAATTACATAAAAGCTGGTTCTTGAGTACTATTCATGACAGAAGTAGGGACGCACCGATCCAATACGCCAGATCTGTATCGGCCCCAATGCTGACTTCATTAGGATTACCGAGGATCAGCCAGATGTGACTGATTCACATTAAATATTTAAGATTTATTATGTCATTATGAAATGCGGCGATTTTGCTGCAGTTACATTCATTCAAAAAGAGAGCACTGGTGTCAGATCTGTAGTTGTTAATGGCAGATACCCTGAGTTGAGGTATTGGGACCTGGAAAGTTGGATAGGTGCATCCCTAGTCAAAAGAGAGTTAAACAATAATAATACTAATACAAGATTAAAACAATTTGAATTATCAATAACTTTGGCAATGAGGAACTGTAGGTTCTGCTATAACAGCTATTGTAAAACAGCTACAAGGTGTAATGGGTGACATAGCCTTGTGACTGTTCTGCAGTTACTGTGTTGCAGATAAAAGATTTTTTATCTTACCAAGTTGTTTAACTTTGGCTTTCACTCGGTCCGTCTGCCTCTCCTCTCCCTCAAATCCTCCCCCTCTTTGACAGAGATGGTGACGAATCAGTGCGACCGAACCGGTTCGGACCAGCGCCTGCAAACAGTTTGGGTTGCAACTCAGCCGGCAAAGCATTCGGAAGCACCTGGCGCTCGGGTCCTGGTGATGGGTGAGGTAGTAGAGCAAGCCGGTCATGACACCTGAGCTGATAAGAGCAGCACTTGGGTCGGTGGCGTGGGAGAAGCGTGACAGCAGCAGCAGGATGGGCGACTCGGGCGTCCAGGGTTCAGGGTGGTAGGGGTGGTGGTAAGCCATCGGGCGGGGCACAGAAGGAGGGGTATCAAGAGTTACTTTAGTCAAACAAGCTGCTGAATGAGCACGCTGCCTCCTTCTGTGAGGGGATGAGAACTTTGATGGAGAGACTGGTGTTTGGGTTGTTTTACTGGGAGAGGAGATAGTGGAAGAAGTGCGCTCGCACCCCAAACCCGGTGTGAGCGCACTGTAAGGTTGAGGACTACTAGAGGGAGGCGGATCGGTGATTTTACATGAGGATGACAGTGGCGGTTGGGCCGAAGAGGACACAGGGGAAGACAGAGCAGCTTTTTTAGAAGTGGAAGATGCAGTAGAGTTGGATGGAGAAGAGTTTTTAAGAGATGAAAGGGAATCAGGGTTTGGAGAGGAGGTTTGAGGGGAAGAAGATTGTGGGATCTGAAGACTCCCCCATTCCCCTTCAACACCAGAGGAATCCAGCAGGTCCCCCTCTGAAGAGATCAATCCCTCAGACACCAACCAGGACCTGAAGAGAGAGCAATAAGCATGTAGATAAACAATCAAGAATCAAATTAACAGGGAATGTAGATAAACCTGTGTTTATTTTCCATACCTTAGACTTAAAAAGCTTGATGAACATAGACCTTGCTCCTTTCCAGCTTCTTCCTTCTTGCAGCCCTCAGGAGGAGGAGGAAAGTCAAAGGAGTCGAAACATGATGAGGGCAGGAGCTCAGTGGGAGACATGCTGGAGGAGAGGTTCACATCCATCTTCTCAGCAGACTGTTCCTCACCTTTGGAGAGCTCTACCAGTCGGGCAACAAGCAGAGGGACCAGCCCTAACTCTTGCAACTGCTCCATAGCAGATTCATCAAAAACAAAGTCTACGCAGGCCAGGATGACTAATCGGGAAAGGGGATGTCTCTGATGGGCAGCCAGAAAGCCAATTAGCACCTCCAATCCACCACTCTCCTTCACCTTGGCCCGGTTAACCGCCTCCTTGCAGCACAAGCACAGCGCCTTGAGGAAGACTCCAGACTTCAGTGGGTCCCTCTTGACCTCCTCAGTGAACTTTTGAATGACCCCCAGTGACCCCACAAGAGGGCGCAGGCAGCCTTGGGAGCACATGTTTGCCAGGGTTTTCAGTGCCAGCTCTTCGGAAGGTTTACCAGACTCCCCCAACGCCATGACACCGAGCGGAGCGAGGACTCCAGAACGGGACACCTCCCTGGCACATTCAACACCACAGCCCCGGGTCAGCTCGTGGAGGGTCCTGAGCGCCGCACGCCTAAGCCCCTGGGGATATTCTGGAGCGATGAGAGGGGCGAGAGAAGATAAGGTCCCCTGGGTGAGCAGTGACAGGCGGTTAGAGGGCGTATCTGAGAGGTAGAGGAGAGCCCGAGCAGCTGACTGGGCGCACTCCAGTTTAGGACAGGGCTCTTTGGGTGGAGCAGCAGTGGGAGAGGACGGGCCAGAAGAAAGAGAAACACAAAGGAGGAGAAGAGGAACACCACCTGTAAAAAAAAAAAAAAAAAAAAATTAAATTAAATAAAAAGATGGAGGATGGTTTTTAATCTGAGGACAAATAATATCTCCACAAAAACATTTCACTGATCATATTAACAGTTTCTGCAAGTTTTGGGTAATGTGAATAGACATATTTAAGGCACATTTGACATCTGGACTTATGAAGAGACAACAACTAAAAATTATTTTCATTATCGATTAATCTCAAAATATGAATATGTAAGAGGGACATCCTGCTGCACATAGGCTCTTTAAAGTGTAGAAGTGTAACTATCATACCACAAATATTGATAGACCTGTCCATTAGTCCATACGTGATTATTCTTTCAATCCAACAGGTAATCAACATTATAACTTCTGTTCTGCTGCTACTGCAAAAGTATAATTTTCCCTCAAGCAGCATTCAAGCTGCATCTTATTTTAAACTGCCAACTAAAAAGTATGCAGTGAGACACACTGACATGTAAGACTTACCAGCAGAGTGAATGAGTGCAGAGCTCTCTGGATCCATTGCCAAGTTTCCCAAAGCTCGGGCTGCTCGGTTCTGGACGGTTTCCAGGGCCACATTTTCCTTCAGGATCTCCACTGAGACAGTCAACATTTTCTCATGATTAAATGTCATTACTTGTGAAAATATTAAAGATTATTGCAAAAGTTTCAAAAGTCATCATAAGATCAAATTCCTCATAAGAATGTAAATGATCACTTACCTACAATATTTATTCCATCAAGCTTACGAACCTGTGGTGGATAGACATTTCAAATGTAAGCAGTTTGCATGGGTGGTTTAATAAATAGAGCGTTCAAACGCTTCTTTATTATTCATTTTATCTCACCTCTATGCGTGTCTCCAGCTCAGTGCAGCAGTTTGCCAGGATGCTCAGAGCCAGGTCCAGTGTTTTCCTGGAGCACTCTGTGCGTTTGAGCAGGTCCAACAGGGGCCGGAGGCCACCTTGAGTTCTGAATCTGGCAATGCCAGCCTTGTCACCCTTGATGTGCTGCGTCCGGATAGCAACCAGTGCTCGCCACTGAAATATTTTGGACCTCTTGTCCGTTTCTCTGCTACCGCTTGAGTCAGTCTTGCCATGCCCGTGATGTTCAGTCCCTGATCCAGGTTTGGAAAGGTGAGCCAAGCACCAGGTCAAAGAAGACTCTGGTGATGATGTATGCCCTTCTCTGGAGGATGCTCGAGATTGTTTCCAGTCACCTTGAGCATGTGATGCAGCCATGATCCCTCTGCTTGGCAGGCTCTGGGTTCAATTATCTTAATTTTCGTCCTCTCAGTTTAGACAGATATTGTACACACTGCAGAGCATCACTGGACGCTTCCAGTGAAATAATGTGAAATCAAATAACATGTCCTTTAACTTTAAAGTTTAGCTTGTTAACTCAACTGGTGAATGAGTTCATTCACATTTTTTTCAAAGTTTCCGCAAAAATAACATTCTGGCGTGGTCAGAAAACTACAGATACCATGAAAAAGGAAAGTTGTACCACCTGACGTCGCACTCGCTGATGGGAGATGGAGTTCCAACAGCTTCGGTCCACTCCCTTAAAAACAGGCCTACATCGTGATAAGGCCGAACAATCGTTATTCTACGTGATAGACGTGTATTATCTCTATGTAACACATTTTTACACATCAAATGACGGATTAAAGCTCTAATTGATCAATGTTTTGTTACCACTGGCTGAATAATTTTTGTGAAACAAAATGCAATCGCCTGCGTTAGCCGCTAACGCCATCTTTAGCCAAACAACAAAACAGGGGCGGTCGAGGGAGGGAGCAGGGAGTGAAGAGGTGGGCCGGTTAGATATATGCTGGGATTTGTAGTTCAAATGTCGCTGTCTTTCACCTCCCATAGTACATTTCCTCGTTTTAAAAAAACTACATTCCCCGTGGCAGTGATAAAGAGTAGTGCGTATTGAACAATTCACAGCGTTTAGGGATTGTAGTTTACCTGGTATACCAGAGAACTCAAAAGCTCATTTGTAGCTACTAAAACGGACTACACGTCCCAAGCTGCTAATTGACGTTGTTATAGTCATCGTTTTACTCGATGCGAGAAAAGAGATGTTGTTAAATTCTACGATAGATACACACTGCTAATAAAGAAAAACTTTGACTGTTAATGTAATGTTTTGACATCATGGAGGTAATCGAGACAATTGTGATACAAAGTACTGAAGTAGAAGGAAAGGAAACGGTCGTGTCCAGCGTGGACACCGATAAAACCAAAGCAGGTTAGTAACGTTACAACCTGAAGTTAAACAGGTTTCATCCAGTCATCGCATGAAGCGAGGAGGGCTGATGAGTGCGCAGTCTCTGCCTATTGCAGTGATTATAGTCATAAACCGTGACTCATTGAATTATATGTCGTTTGGTAACTTAGGACCTCAAATAGGTGTTTCAATCAGACAAGCTGTGTCAAATAAAATGAATAAACTAAAAAAACAAAACAGGTAAGAGGTTCAATGCAAGGTAATATAATTTATCAACCAATAACACGATACACCTTTGTTTTTCTCTAGAATTTATATGGACACAGCAGGCTACATGGCACCTTGTCAACACCAGACTTGAAATGGACCAGGCTTTTGACCAGCCTGTATGCAAGAAAAAGAAACTTTGGGAGATGGTGGCAGAGAAAGTAAATACCAAACTGAGGGAGTCAGAGGTCACTGATGTCACTGTGAAGGCGTACGAATGTGACCTCAAGTGGAGAAACATGCTGGCCACGTACAGGAAGAACGCTGAGAGGGCCAAGAGGTTGGGGACGGCCAGCGTCCACTGGGAATTCTTCAAGACAATGCACGAGGTCTTGGGTAAGAGCAGAGAGGAGATCGAAGCCCAGCGAAGAGCCAAGCTCAATGGCACAAGAGTGGGCAAGGCCATAGCCAGCAAGAGGTTTACCCCTATTCTACCTACACCTCCTGCAACAGCTGCTCCCTGCACTGCCCGGCCTCCACAGGACGTCCTGCAGTTGTACATGGAGCTGCAAGAGAGGAAAATGAACATGTGGGCCCAGCAGAAAGCCCTGGAGGAGAGGAAGATAGAGGCTATTAACAACCTGGCCCAAGCCATCTCTAGCCTGGCTCAGAAGAACAACACACAGATGTCAAAGGATGGACAGTAGGCCACATGAAGTGGAGCTGAACTTCTATGTGTGTTGTTTGCTCTTACCAAAAACTTTTATGATACTGCACAAGAAAAACAGTTTGAGTGTTTTTTTGTTTTTTTTAATAAAAGTTTTTTAGGTCATGTTGGCACATTTGTGCTGTTACACTGAGTTTTAAGAATAGGCCAGTCTGAGTTCAGAAAATGGGACGTCTGAAACACAGACTCACAAACCACACCCTGGCTGGGCAACTTTTGTTTATTCTGCAAGCAGATTACGTGCCTCCTCAAATTTGTCCTTTTCTGTTGATGCCCTAATGGATGTAATCATTTCAATCAACCACTTACTGATTGTTTGATGCAGAGTAAGAACAACTAAAATATTACTCACAATAAAGGCATCCTACCATCACTACACTAGTTATTTATAATTTTAAAAAAAAATTATGCTGGCCCCAAAAGTTAAAAAAACTGAAATTATCACGACATGATTATGATCATTGTTCAAAGGAAGTCACAGTTGGAATAAAACATTTTTCCGTGAAAACAATACAGATACTTATACTGATAATTATTCCTAAGAGGTAAAAAATAACAGAATTTATAGACAAGCTAGTAGTGTTAATGTATCAATAATATACACTTACAGTATTAACTTCACCATGTAATAAATACTACCTTTGAAAAAGTTGTCTGCCCTATAGACAGTATATTGTCTGCCCCGTGGACAGAATATTAGAAAAAACGTAACTGCCCTCCAGTGGTCACAGTGAGGAACTGCAACATTACATTTTCTTTTCGGTTTTAATATCTATAATCAGTATTAATATATCGATACGCAACTCCGTGTGATTATTAGAGATAACGACAGTAACATCATAGCTGCCGATTATTGTATTAACAGACAGTTAAAACGTCTAAAAAAGTTTAACATGGAAATGTTCACACCAGCGTCAAAGTAGAACCAATATCATACACTCACTTCCGGTCGCCACTTCCAAAATAAAATGAGTGTTGAACTGGACATGGAAAGAAATAATACACTATTTATTGCCCCTTCATTTACTTATTTTTTGTCAATTTGTCATGTGTTCCTTCGGGCACCCCATAGTTTTTTAAGAGCCACTACAACACTTTTCAGTGGATGTTTTTTGTGTTCCTTACCCATATGCTTTATTATGCTACATTAGAGACCTTCTATTGGCTGTTACATGTACTTTCACTGTGATGAAGAGGAACAAATTACAATAGAAACACACTGGTATTTATATACATCTGCAGTCGAAGAGTATTTTGTGTGATTACATTTTTTTTTTTTAAATCATTTGTAAAATGGGGTGAAACTGTTCTGGAAAAATGTAAACACTATGTCCAATATCATTTGTCATCTCCAATTTGGTAAACCACAGTAATAATTATGGATTATCAAGATTTACAGTGGACAACTGTTACACACCGTGTAAATGCCTTAACAGGAAATGTATCCCTGTTTTCTGATGGTCGAGTGTTATGAGTGCAGGCAGTAGAGACTCTGTTAAAATAAACCTTTATATTACAAAACTGTACATTTACATCAAGGAACCCCAGTTTCCCACCACACATCATCACATCATCACATCATGTGCTTCCAGAATCAAAGTTTTTAAACAACAAATCTGAGATGGAGTTTCGTCTGTGTACACCCTCTTCATCTACTTCCGTCTCTCCCTCTTGGATTATGGCTTCCTCTTTCTCAACTTCTCCTTGTACCACTTGTCCCATGTCCAAAAACACATTGTGCAACACACAGGCAGTCAGCACGACAGCTCTGGCTCGATCATAGTTTCCAATATCCAGATACCTGAGTCTTTGAAATCGGGCTCTCAGGTTGGCAACAGCCTGATCCAGGATGTGAAAATGCTCCTCGAGTGTCTTGTTGAACAGCTCCTCTCTTGGCCCGTGACTTTCTGAGTATGAAGTTAAAATATGAGCAGAGAGTGGGTAACCGGCTCTGGCCACGAGGCAGGAGCTAGAGGGCATCAGTTCAGGATGCTGTTTAAGTTTGTCTCTCAGAGTGACGCCTCTGTCCACGTCTGATCCTTTACTGATTCTGCAGTGTAGGAACCGGCCTTTACGGTCGCATGCGAGCTGAAGGTTTAGCCAGGAGTCAGGGTGGGCCTCTTCCTTCATCCTCTTCACCTCAGGCACTGTGCTCTCCACATCATGTTTCCCTATAGGCAGGCGGATAGGGATGCGGGTGTGTCCCAACACTCCCAGGACCCGAGGGACACCTTGCTGCTCCTCCTGCTCCTTCTCTAGACTGCAAAGTGGGAAAAGGGCCTCTACAGCCTCTTTGCCTATAGAATAGAGAGGATGTACCCACACCATTATTATTTTCAAACCCTTTTTTTGCACTCAAATCATTGACAAAATTGTAATGATCATGTCCCAAAAACAACACTGTCAACCCACCGACTGGCCACCTGATTTGGCTCTCTTCTAGCATGTTGATGCGCTCACAGAAAGAAAAGAAGATCCTGTGGATGTTTCCTTTCTCCAGGTGGAAGCGGCGGGACACAGAGCGGTAGCTGACTCGCTCGGAGAGCAGAGTGAGGGACAGCAGGACAGTGTGAGGCAAAGACAAGCGAGCCCGTCCGGCCATTCGGGCCCGGGATTTGGAGCTTTGAAGCAGATCTGTGATGTACTGATGGGCGGGGGAAGAGATAAATGATGTTACAGTAGCCAATATCAGTCTCACAGTAGATTTAACATGTATTTCAGGTGATTCCATTTATCATGGTTACAACAAAGAGTGTATCTCACAGGGGTGACAGCAGAAAAAAAATTGAGGAGCGCTTAATTTATCTCAAATATAGCCTATTGGTAACTTTAATGATTGGATCAACATTCAGAACAAGGCACAGCTAGAAAAAAAACCACTGGGCAAAGGTAGAAACGTTCAAATTTGGTCTGAAGTGGGATAAAAAAAAAAAAAAAAAAAGTAAAATTTTAAGGTGAAGAAATAAATGTACACGTTCAGAGAGAGAGATGCAGGTGTATATATTTGTATAAATGCATATACTGTAGCTCCAACCTTGGGAGGGATTTTGTTTTCTACCCGTATTCTGTGATTGTCTAACTTAAACATATCCCTCAACTAGCAATGTACCAAAGAAAAACACTTTAACATATCCTAGTGTTACTAAAGTGTTACTTTGCACTGCAGATAGGTACTTATCTTACACCCTTTGAAAGATTTGTAAACTTATTTTAAGAACAGTAGCGGTCTCAGCGAGCAACGTTTGACCAGATCACCATAGACAGACTCACCTTGACTGCAGCACCGTCTACAGTATCCAACATTTCTCGGGGCTCTGGTACCTCATCCTCCGGGGAACTGCTGGATGCTGTCATCTGTAAAACCTGGGGCTGTACATTAGCTTGGCTCTGCAGTAACTGTACGCATATAGGAGGAGGAGGCGGCGGCTGAGTTTTAAGTTTAGCTATCAGGTCAGCCTCCAGGATCTCTTCCACCGCCTGGTCCAGTCGCTGCTCCAGCTCGCCAGAAGACAGTGGCTGCCACTCCCGCTCCACCATGTCCAGCACGGATCTGCCCGCTGATAAAACATACTCATTGACGTCCATTTGTCAATCTGTCAAGTTCGCTAAGTATGTGTTAAGCCAGGGGGTCACCATTTCTTTATCCATGGAGCAGAACAGCTACACGAACAGTGCATAGGGAGGCATCGCAAATTTACGATGCTAGCTAATGCTAAGCTAGCATGCTAGCTAACGCACGCTGCCTTCAAGTGCTGTCGGAAAGTTTAATATTTTTAGAACATCGAGCACAACCTAGGTCAAGCGTAATTTCCAGTAAGTCAATACTGAGTTTAGAGCTGACACATCTCGTCAATTAACCAAATGGTCATTTTTCAAGCAAAAATGCCAAACGTCCTCTGGTTTCAGCCTGACAATTGCTGAGAATTTGTTGCCTCTCTCTGTTTTATATGATTGTAAATTTAATATATTTTGGTTTTGGACTGTTGTTCGGACAAAACAAGTTATTTGAAAACGTCCACCTGGGTGCTGGGATATTGTGATGGTCAGTTATCAGTATTTTGACCATACGATTGATTGAGAAAACAATCATCACATTAAGCCTGAATATTATCTTTAGTTGCAGTCCTTTAATCTTTACACGTTGCTGTTTTTGTTGTTGCTAGTTCTCCTTTTATAAGATGATAAACATGAGCAGAACCACACATTGTTGCCTTATAAATGTAAAGGTCTCCATCATCTACTGTATAAAAATAGGTCTCCACACACTGCAGTAATAGTCAAGACATCCAATACGTTTGGCTGCAGTTGTGTTGTTTCATTGCTGCTCCCCTCATCAGTCTGGAATATACTTCTATGCTAGCTTATGCTATTCTATACTGCAGGGACTCTTAATTTGCACTATAAAACAAAACTAATCATTTTATATATATATATATATATATATATATATATATATATATATATATATATATATATATATATATATATATATATATATATATATATATATATATCTCAGCTGCTGTTTACAAATGCAATGCAAAATCAATAGATTGTATTCCTCCAGCTGTGAGTGTGCACAATAACACAATATTGTGTTAATAAGTCATCTTCTACCTTTGACTACATATGCATACAAAAACACCACAGTGCACAGGAGTGAAAAACAGTTGTTTTAATGTTAAATCAGTTAGAAGTGCAACTTTGATCATGTTTAACAGCCTCAATTTGCAAATGTTAATGTCAACTATTTCATTCAACACCCCCAGGTCAGAATATACTTTCCTGTTGTAACTAATGGGGGTTTAAGTTTTTGAATTGTAGTTTTCTAGATCATGAGACCTAGTGTTATACTTTAGTTTGATGTGCAGAGGAGTTCATTTCTAATTCACCTTTTAATTTCAGGAGAACAATGTATTAACAGAGTATAATACAACACAAGTTGCAGAATGAACTCAATCAAAATGGGCAGTGATCTTGGACAATGGAGAGTTAAAAAAATGTGCAGCCCACTACTCACAGGCATGGTTCATAACTTAATACATGACATACGGTTTAGGTTTACTAGAAACAATTAGCCCCACTGATTCAAGTCAAGATCTAATCAACATCTCCAAGAAGTCATTGGCTACAATCAAACATTGGAGAGGAAAGTTGGCTAGTCCCCACCTTTGTTAGTAATGTAAAAAATAATCAATAATCAATATTAATACATTTTTGATTGCTGCTCTGCCTGTCGGATATTTAACTTTCAACACCAGGTCCACGCCAGCGTTACATGTGTTGTAGATACCCACAACTGAGCGCATTCAGTCTCAGTAACTTCTGTGAGCAGCTACAGTAGGAAAACTACAACTACTGATAGGTCAAGTACCAAGAAACGTTCATCTTAATGCCAGAACTCCTGCCAACAAGTGAATCTATTTTATTTCAGATTCATATCGTTCAAATGTTTATGAAATACAGATAGTAACTTTCACAAACGCCTAGCTATTGTCGCAACACATATCCAGGCCAAAGACCAAAAACATGTTAAATCCTAGTAATAGTTTAATAAAGAAACACACAAACATAAAAGCCTAAAAACGTCACACCCTATCGACTCCCACGTTTAAGCCAAGCAAAATAAAAAACAAGTAAGGCAGCAATAACCTTACCCTAAATAAAGACTAGAATTAAATACGAGGTACAATTTTTTATGTTCAGCCGTTACCAATCCCATGGCTGACTGACAGTGTTGTGACAAGTCCGTCAGGTATCTCTGAAGGGTCTTGTGTGAAATTTTAAATTTATCTAGCATGCGTTCACTGATTTCAGGACAAATGAACCACTTTGAAGCACCCGCCCTCACATTTACAACAAGGAGAGTCCATGTTTGTAATTGTTTGTACTCCGCTGAAGATCTGTCGTCAGCAAGGTAAAACTCCCCCGCGGAGGCATCACTTCCCAAATTTCAACCCCTCCCTCCCCCCGTGCATCCTCCCTCTGACCCGCTGTGCGTCCCTCTCGTTTCCCTGCCCCCTCCCTCACTGTACAGCCTGCTCATTGGCTGTGCTGCCCGAGTCCTGGGGCTTCATGACGTCAGGGAGCTCTGGGGGAGTGGAGAAAGGCTCGACCCTCAGCTGCTCAAATGAATCATCTAAGAGAACGACAGAGGAAGTGACAACAGTGAAAAGAGAGGGAGAGAAGATACATCAAGTAAATCAGAGCAGAAAATCAGAGCTACTACCGTTCAAAACAAGTTGTTCTGTTCAGACTTGACCAAGAGTGGCTCAAAATAAAACAAGTCAACGGATGGTGCCTTGACTACAACACAAACTGAAAATCGTCTAATATGGAGTAGATTAAGGAATGAACTACTTACCACTCAGGCGGAAGGCTAATCCCACTGTGGCTGGGGCCTGAGGTCGGGCTGTTTGATTTGTAAAGCCACAATTTCCGAGAGTTTGACCATCATTAAGCATCACATCATCCTGGTTAAGAAAAAAGAAGATAAAAGTAGTGTAGAGTCAGTTCATTCATTCATTCACTACATTTTTATTTTTTATGTTACATCAGCATTTTCAGGTGTCTGAAGAGATTTAGGAGACCACGTAGCCAGTGAAATGGACTGGTAAGGAGGACCCATCAATTTCACACAATGCTCTCTGTTGTGAAAACTACTTGCGTTCCTTTAAGCCCACAAGTTTGTATTCAGTATCATTTAAGTTTCAAGATAGAAGCTGTAACTATTGGGTAAATCAATGACGCAGGTAAAAAATCGTCCAAACTTTGCATTTGGCTTTTTAACATTGATAAGGTGGGTGAAGGTTTTAAGGTAGGTAGGTAGGTAGGTATATATATATATATATATATATATATATATATATATATATATATATATATATATATATATATATATATATATATATATATATATATATATATATATATATATATATATATATATATATATATATACACAAAGACAAGCAGTAAGCTGAAACAAGCGTATTTGGCATTTTACCTTGAAAAATGACAATTTATCATCAATAGCTTCCAATTAATTGTTGACCTAATCGTTGCAGCTCTAAAAGACGACAAATTCATATAATGTCATGGTATATATTTTCCTATCGCTTACCCCGACATTTACCTTAATCAGGCAGTGCTAAACCATGAATTTAGATTATAATATTGCTCTAAACACTGCTCAGGTGGGTATGAGCAACAATGAAAACCAAGAAGCTGTTAGCTATATGTATGTGGTCCACTAACTGGTCATCGCACTACGCGATAAGGCAATTACTTTACCTTGTAAAGTCTCTGATCTTCAGGTGGTCTCTTTAAAATGCCTTCAACAATGCGCTTCAGTTCATAGACTGTGGTAGACTCTTTGGCATCTGTGAAGATGGTTGTCTTGTGACGTCGGATCATTAGAAACACATCCTGAAGTGAGATCAAGTGACAGAGGAAAGCGTGGAAATGAGACATTGATGATTTCCAAGAATATTCACTTCACAGAAACTTCATTGTTAACCTTATAAAGGCCATTTTCTCAAACAGGAGGAAGGTGTAACTCTCTGGAGGCACACTGAAACAACTCCATGTTTTAATCAGGTTCCTCCAAAGCTAGAAAAACAACCAAGACTTCAGTTAGATATACAGTATGTCTCATCTATAATAGCATCCCGTTGTCTATTTCAAACCCACAAGCCCCACTCACCCAATCTAGCCATTACTGATCGTCTCAATGGTAAAACCTCCACAAAGTGTTGCAATCAGCAGATAGAAGCTTTACCATTTGCAGAATGGGGGAAGAAGTATAAGATCCCTTATTTAAGTAAAAGTACTAATACCAAACTGTGAACCTACTTCACTACATGTAAAAGTCCTGTTCTTAAAACCTTACCTAAAAAAGGGTAATTTCAGGTGGGTCTAAGTGACTAATGTGAGCAAAAATATTTGAAATTGGTCCAGTATTGAGCGAGAAAGCTGTAACCGGCAGCTGCAAACTGGGCTGCAATGTAATCCTATAGGGCAAATTGTCAATTGTATCCACTAAATCTGCAACTGCCATGCTCAGATTATTATCCTAAGTGTCTGACAACATTATGGAAATGATCCCTACATAGATAGACCTTTTGTTAAAGAGTAAGATCACTTTTGTGATCGCCAGACTCTATTTAAATAAACAATACTTTTAGCATGTGTAGAGCCAGCATATTTTCACATGTAAATGGGTGAATTAAGGGTTCATTTCAACCAAACCAGAGTGGCGATTGTTTTAACAGTGTAAAGACGAACCAAGATGGCTTTTGATAGTTTTGTTTTGATTCTGTCGACTCTGAATTAAGTATTTCACGTTGAAATAATTACCGTTTATGGTTTATGGAGTCTGGAGGGTTTGGCCGATAACAATTTCGTTTCATGTTAAACAAAAAGGATCTTACTCTTTAACAGAAAGGTCGACCTCTGTAGGGATTCTTTCCATAATGTTGTTAGATACTTAGAATAATAATAATAATAATAATAATAATAATAATAATAATCTGAGCATAGTGGTAAAACAAGCATTTTTTGTGGACGTAAATTGAAGGTGCGCAAATGCCCAATAACGTAACATTGTAGCTCGTTACGCACTGCCGACTGCAGAGGTCTCGCTTAATACTGGACCAATTTCAAAGATAGTTGTTCCCATCAGTCCCACGAAAACATAGGAAAATAAGGCCCAGTTTGAAAAACAAAGTAACCCTTAAGTAAAAGTATGTACGCATTATCAGCAACATTTACTTAATGTATCAGTTTTTTACTATTATATGATGCATCTGGAGTAACATTACTGCTGCATTAATGTTGCATTTTACTGCTGTAGATGTTTAAGATTGTGCTAATATTAACTCCTTATATATATATATATATATATATATATATATATATATATATATATATATATATATATATACACACACACATACATACATACACACACACACACACACACACAGTAAGATCATCATGTTTGTAGCGTCGCTGTCCTGTAAGGACCACATATCTTTAAAAAGTCAACTTTTCATGACCTCAGAAAAACAGCCCTGTTTTCAGTTTTGTGACAACGCATTTTCCAGCTAATCCAAGAGGGTGTTTGAATAGTTAATCTATCTGAAATAAATTTCTCAACACAAAGTAACACTTCATCGGTCAGTTTATCAGAAACACTCAAACTCAACACATCTGGACATAAGTGATTTTCACTGGATAGGAGGTGTATGGAAATTTGTAATCTGAAAAGTAAATAAAGCGTTCAGAAAAATGTAGTAGAAAAAAACAAAAATGTAAATATTCAAGTGAAGTACCTCGAATTTGGACTCAAGTACAGTACTTGAGTATATGTACTAGCTACATTCCACCACTGTATTTGCAAATGTTAACTAATTAAAACAAATGCATGGGGGTAGTAATGTGCAACTTATTGTGGATGAGTTGTGATCGAACATCTACAGTATACTGAGCCACCACCCGACACAAACTTATTGATACGTTTGAATATCTCATGACAATGCAAACTAACAATATGACATATATAAGTCAACTCAAACACTAGGTTATGTTATGTTAAATGAAGGTGCATACAATTAAACGTGCCGTGATAACCACTGCTGGTAAAAGTTAAAGCAGCACATTAGGTGAGGTTAGTAGCTTCTTGTTTGTGTACGTTAACTGCCTGTAACGTTACTAGCCAGGTTATAACTCTGCGGTGGTTAAGCTGTGCGGCAGCAGCACTGGCGGTGAAGCTGGCAACGACAGTTTATTTTTGCGAGTTAGTTGATAAGTCGGTTAGGTTTAAACCAAAAGACACATCTACTCCAAAACGTCACACCAAGGCGTTTAAAGTCACACGGTGCGGCAGCTGCTAGATAGCATCATAACGAGCTAGCTTAGCTGTGGCTATTAAGGTAGCTAGTCGTTATTAAAACAGCTGCTAACGTTAGCTGGAGTAGCTTCCTCAATCGACTGTCCCCTCTTAAGATACCACCTACTAAACACACTTCATACATGTAACTGTTAACACCAAGTGTTTGTATCTATGATGTTTTATAGATAATAACGTTAGCCGAGCTACAGCAGCTGCTGACAACTTTAGCTAGTTAGCCGCTTTACGGCTACCTAGGCAAAGTTTGCTGATTGAGCTGTCACTCATCCAAAACAATGTTAATTTATACGCCCCTTTTTGTCTGGCCCCTTGTCTACTAATCCTGCTATCGATTCGAGCATTATAAAGCAATTTCCATCTAGCATGAGCTACTGAGCTAGCTAGCTACTGTGTTGACGTTAACCAACGTGGGGAAGCTAACCCATGTTAGCAAGGGTTAGCTAAACAAAGGCATCAGCTTTTAGATGATCGTTTGTTTGTGACAAGCTCGGTTCAGCTACTTAACGTTACAGCATACATTTTAACGCGTAGAAAATGACTTAATGACTAATTAAAGTAAGATTTGGCTAGTTAACAGGCCTTTACATTTTGAGCTGTGTCAGTTTTCCTCACTCACCATTTCTTGCGGTTGGTTGCTCACAGAAAATAAAACGCCTCCACTGCACAGCGACAACTGTGAGATCACAGCAGCATCAGACAGCAACACCTGCAACTCCCACATCAACCAGCAGATGGCGGTACCTGAGCTTTATGTCTTTTATGTTCGCAAATTGGCACCGGGCGGAGCATGTTATTGTTGACACATTCCCTTGTCTTTTACATATTAACTTTATTTGCTTTTTATTATTTTTTTTTAAGTTGATCTACTGTTTCATTTCCTTAAACGCCTGAGCTAGTACCCAAGTGAATATAGGCCTAATATGGTCAGTTGTTCTCAGTGTCCTTAACTTTCAACTCTGGAGAGTTGTTTTGCCTCTCATGTAGAATAGTGTTCACAAAAACAAATTGAAAGTTTCACGTTTTTTATTCTCAATGCACAACAGTTACAAAAAGCAGTTGTTGTCACTGAAAATCTTGGGTCTCAGGCTCCCTCCAACAATGCTAATTCATGTTGTATAAAATGAAAATCACAAGTAAAAAACTAATTGAGAATGTAACTAACACACACACACACACACACACACACACACACACACAGTAACTATCCTTCTCATGGTCTTGCATATACTGTATGTGATGTTCACACTATAGGCCTATAATTATATGGACTGGTAGGGTACCTGAAATGTTTTTTTTTCTTATTAGTTAAAACTACTTTTAAAAATGTCTCTCATGTGTTTGAAAGGATCCCAGTCAGAATAAAGTTTGAATCTGAAATTCACTAATTATGATACAATATCGTATGGACCCGTTGGTGAGAATGCATTGAAGTCTCACAGCTTTAGGTTAATTAGCTAAATATACCAACACAATTCAACAAATAATGTATTTGTTAAAGTATTATGGTTTTTTCAAGTAGCTTCATTACTCACTTTGAATTAAGCGGCAGTACAGCTCTGTAGGATCAAAGCCCCTTTAATACACTGAACAGAGCTTCGTCATCAGACCAACCACAAACCTTCATCATGTCTCCCCTCCCTGGTGAAACAAACAGTTCTTTCTTTTTACTGGTTGGTTCTTTTATGTGGGAGGACTTCATTTCCTCCTCTCAGCCTGATAGCAGCTGTTACCGCAGTGAGTGGGACAGCTGAACTGACAGCAGCTGAGAAAAACAAATCAAGCAAGGTGCCACAAACTGTGAATGATCAGGGTTTGTTTTTCCTGTTATGATGTCTATGGCATTGTTGCTTTGTTGGCTGGTCAGCAGTCGCAACAAAATATGTGATACAGAAAGAGATTTTTAAAAAACACCTAAAAAGTTACACATACATATACATACTTGTCATACTATTTCTAAATGGTTATTAGAATATATATATATATATATATATATATATATATATATATATATATATATATATATATATATATATATATATATATATATAGGAGGTTCCAATTTATCTTTGCATAACTTGAAATTGCATGTGGTGTAGATGCAACTCAGACATAACAGATGTGATTCTTATGTTGCAGATGACCTACATACTGCATTTGTTAAAAGTTAACACATTAAAATGGTTTAAAGTCGAGTCATGGTGCTGACAATATGTACTGCTGACAAAGGATTTCATTTTGCGAACGCATTGATCATTGGAGTATTTTGTAGTCTCATTTTGAAGATTGCATACATAATCAAAACAGTTCTTATTTAAAGCAAGTTTATTTAAATGTTTTACATTTTATATACACATTAAACAACAATCAGGCACAGCAGCCTTCAATTTGCCAACTGAAATGTTTGGACTACAGCTGACTTACAGTCAAGAAATACCACTTATAGCATTGTAAACAGAAGGCCAACTTACAAAATGTGTTATCTATGAGACTCTTATGGCTCAAGCCTAACTTAACATCACCTTTCTAAACTTTTGGCCATGACTTGGACTGTAAAAGACTTTTAGTTTGTCATGACTTGACCCCTTGGCTTCCCCTCTCGTACCAAACTGCTCATTTGGTCATTCTGCTACATTTTTTAAAGTATTTCTAAGGCAATTCATTGTTATACAACGTTAACATCTGAAATAAAATATTACATCCAAAAATAGACTAAACATGGCCTTCCACTGAGCTGATGGACAAACAATGGGTCAAAGCCAAAATATACTTGAACAGGATGAAAACGTCATTGAACCGTACCTGTCCAGTCAACAATATCCCCATCCTGGTCAAACTCTCAGGGTAACCATGTTCCCAATGTGACCATGAAGTACAGTTGAATTCCAGCACTTTTCCATGACATCCTTCCATACTTCCCATGACTGAAAAATACTGGTTTGTTAATAAAACCAAGCCCAGTTCACTTCCACATCAATTGACCTGAAAAATTAAAATAGTGAGTGTCACGTGACCATTGTTCTCAAATTCACAGGCTTTCTCTTTCTGGAAAACACCTTGAGAAAATGGCAAGTTTTTTCATAAATTCCATGACCCCAGAAAAACGTAGATTATTATATTAAATTATGAACTGGCACAAAAATATATTAAACTCACCAAATACACTTCAAATATCTATTTAACCACGAAAGCACACTCTCGGATCTTGGAATAAGCATACTGTGGAACAGAGAGGCAAGAACACGAGTCATTTTACAGTATATATATGTACACAATGAATGAGAAAGTGTGTCCAAACTTTGGACTGGGACACACACACACACACACACACACACACACACACACACACACACACACACACACACACACACACACACACACACACACACACACACACACACACACACACACACACACACACACACACACACACACACACACACACACACACACACACACATATCAAAACTCAAATGTTCAAAACCCACACTTACATTCAGTTCTCTGGGGGATTGGATGGGCTCCAGTCCCTTACAGCACAGCACTGAAAAGGGCCTTTTCTTAGTCTTTGAGTGCTCTCTGAAACACAGACTGAAAACCTTGGCAGGCAAGTAGACATCCCAGTCAGCTGCATGCTCCTCTATTAGATCACTTACCATCCTGTTGGGGAGCAGCAAAAGATAACAACACAAAACATGAGAACATTTTCAGTTATAGGTGTATCCTTAATGCATTTATCAGTTTAAAAGAAAAAATTCACAGGATACATTTGCGCACTGCTGATAAGAGCTACAATATCAGTTTTGTCCAAACTTTTCTCTGTGCTCCTTCTTGATTTACTGTGTTTTTCTATATTCCTCTCTATATTCCTCTGGCTAGCTGACCAACAACACCAATTGGTTGGAGCTTGGAGATGCATCAATGCATTACAGATGTAGTAATATGTGAATAAATATTGTCTGCAATTTTGACATTGCACTGGTAAGTACAGACCTGTCAATCAGCTGCTGTGTGATCAAATCCAAGGTGCCCGTCTGCTGATGATAGACGACAAGAGTGACGGTGACCTTCAGCTGCTCTTTCAGTTCTCTGTTGATCTAGCATGGATACATTCACACATGATATCTATGTAAAAATGCTGTTTATCTACGTAAAAAAAATGTGTGGCAAGCTACAATCCCACTCACATCTGTTACTCAGTGGAATTGTCTTTCTTTAGTCTTTCTGAAAACTCCTGAGGTTTTTTGCCAATATTCTAAGCAACATGGATGTCTACTATTGTGCTGGATAGTCAAATCAATCCGAGTACATGGTTATTTTAACCAAGATAAAATCACAATCATTTAGTTAACTACAACAAATACTATGCTGCTTTAAATGGGATGGTAGAAATGGTAAAGATCATATGATAACAACTTGCGAACGTTCATGTCATTGCAGAACAACATCCGAACAACAGAGTTGCAGAGTCTTATGAGGGTTATACATACTGTGCATGGACAATATACCACTATACCTCTTACAATAGGTTTTATTGAACCTTAAATGACAGCCTTTGGCTGATAAGTGGCATCTTTGTTTGTTTGGTTTTCAGGAACTTCTGTATTAAAAGTGGGATATGTCCGATTGCAACTTGGATGTTAATGTATGAGCTATTACAAGTCAATACATTTCAATAACTTAACAATATCTCTCTATAACAATATTGCAACATTGCACTCACTTTGTGGACTATGTCATGAGGCAGTCTGGAGAGGATTCTTAATGGGTATCCAAAGTGGGCGATGATGTCCACGATGTGCTTCGCCACATCTGGAGGGAGACACGACTGCATAGGCACAGCTTCCACCCACTTGGAGTAGTAGTCGGTCACAGTCAAGATGTATTTGTGTCCGTTCAGCGTTTGAGGCAGCGGCCCTCTGACATCCAGGCCAAGCCACTGCCACGGCTCTTTCACCTGCCATCACAACATCACATCATGCATAAATACAATGTGATGGCAGCATAATCCCAATCACTTTAGTCTGTATTTAATGTTGCAATACATTCCGGTAATCATGTTGTAACTTGCCTCTATCACCTTTTCAGGATCTTCACAGTCTGTCTGTGAACGTTACAGACGGACAGTTGATTTAAAATGCTTCATAATACTGAAGTCAGAGTATGAAATACAAAATATTGTGATGGTAAATCATGAGGACTACTTACACTCAAGTTATCATCTGGAGCCCACAGAATATCCTGTTGGTGCATATGAAAAATACACATAAACAAATTGGATATAATTATAAAAACAACAGTATTTGATAATAAACTGCAATAATGAAGGTAAAACTCTGTCAACAAAAAGCTTTTGATTTGCCTAATGTCATATCATACTTGCTGCCACAATTTAAATAAACAGGATGAGACCATCAAGTTCTCAAAACACTGATTAGTTATCTTACTATAATATATAACACCTCTTACCCGCGGTACACAGTAATCTCCATGGAAAAAATGTGGAAAGGAATCTATCTTCATGAGCCCTTCATCTACTATAATCCTCCATTTGTCATTTGACTTCTTTGGGTCTTTGTCTCTGAACAGAAAACCAGAAAAGGTCAACACATTAAAGAGGCAACAATCCAAATGGGTACAAAATGATGTAGTTGAAACAATTGATCAATTATTCAATTATACTATTTTGATAACTGATCAAATGTTTTAGTGATTTTTCAAGCAGAAATACCAAATATTCTCTAGTTACACGTCCTGAAAAGATTTGCTGCTTTTTTTGTTTTACATGTTATTAAACCGATTTATTTTGGGTTTTGGACAAAACCAGAAATTTAAAAGATGCCATCCTGGACTAATTTTTTAATAGACTTTCTGGCATTTGATAGACAAAATGATTAATCAGGAGAACAATGGGCAGATTAATTGACAATGAAGATAATCATTACTTGCGACCGTAATTATACATTTCCTCTTGGCTTCTGATGCAATCATACAAATGCTAGAAAATGACCATGGTTTTTGGTAAGGGGTGCAATCAATTCTGTCTAACCTAGTAGCTGGATAACTGTCTCACTTTAGCAGCTCTAAAGAAACTGGTTAGTCAGATATAGGATAAATGCCCTCTCTTTCTCGTGAATCCTCTGTTGTCTTTACAGGCCTCTCCGTGCAGTAAACCTCTCAAAACTCGATGAGTGCACACAAACACATCAGCATGACATGTTTTTGTCTCAGGGCTTGCAAAAGTAAGCTTGCAGGCATGAAACTGAAACTTACACAAACTAAAAAAAACAAAGTTTTGAGGCAGAAGTCTATATGTCAGGATTAAAACATTCAGTCTTTAAACATTAAGAACAGTATCTTATAAAATAAATGTTTTAATGATAATATTCCAGACCATTAAACCACAAGCAGAGTGACAAAAGAATCATGGACTGAAACTGAATTGACAGTAGATTTATGTACATCCACATACAGTATTACTTCTCAGAGTGGTTGTTAAGAGAACTTTCTAATTATGACATATCTTGTTTTCAGATCCTCTGCCAATCTGAGTAATTGCAAAACAACAATTCAGAAAGAAATGGCCATCTGGAATGAAGAAACCAAAGAACAACTGATCAGCATGTTCAAGAGAAGCTAGCTCTGTATGACATTACACAGAAACTTTATGCCAACATGAGAAAAACAGAACTGTGGACAGGTAGGAAAAGCAAAAATACAATAAAAACAGTGGAGGGTTAAGACTTCTGTGTCTATAGTAACATACCCAGCAGGCTCTTCTTCTCTCTGGCCTGGTTCTTTGTTCTGGACTCTTCTCTTTGCTGTGGCAGGAGTGGTTGTTTGAGACTGGGCTGGAATCGCTTTTGAGCCTTTAACATCAGGTGGCTGGGTTCACAATACAGAGAAACAACACACACTGTGTTCAGAAATGTGTACTGATTGTGATTATAAGCTTTTAATATACTGACTCCAGTGTGCTAAAGTGAAGTAAAGACAGAATGTAATAACCTTGATTTTTAATCCCAATCCAAGAGAGCGCCATCAGAGAGAACTAACTAGAACTAGAACTAAGCATGCTAAAATGACAATGTTTACTGAATCACAGAATGTTAACAGTTAAATGCCAATATAATAGGCTCTCACCTTGTACCTTTTACTTATTGGGTTGCTGGAAGGCTACATCAGGTGGACAGAGATAGAGAATTATCAGAAACAGCTGAAGAGGATTTCTTTTCGTGAAGCTGCTGGCCTATTGAAGGGTTTTACTGTTTTGTTCTGAAACTACTTTTTTCACTCAATGAGGCAACTGATGTTTTATTTTTTTTACCTGATCCACTGATACGCAATAACTACATACAAACCTTTCTTTTCTGTACATCGCCAGGAGATGAAAATATGGTGGGAACTGCATCTTCTCGAAGTTTCACACATTTGCCTGTTCTATCAATGCATTGTTCTTCGAAATGATTGATGCACAGCGCAGAGAAGCGAGATGGAGTCCAGTCCTTCCACTTCATGTTGATAAGCCATTTCTTGAGTTTTTTGGGATTGTACAAGGGAAACCTGTAGTAGCACACAATTCATTAAAACAGTCCTGATCCAGAAATACAACACCGAACTCCATTTAAAAGGCAGTAACGTTTGCCTATTAGTTCTCATTGGCAAAAAGTTCTTCATAGTAAAACATTACTTAAGGCTTTTTCTAAAATGGAAGGAAGCAGGTACGGTATGATGTATAATATATATTGTTTATTTCTGGCGTGATGGATGTAAGCAAAATACATCAAAAATAATTTTGTAAAACACTGCTGCAAAGTGATGAAAATGTTTTGTTAAGGTATGTCTGGATCAAAGTCCATTCTGTCCAATAAATCATATTTATACACTTGTGTTAGAGGGTATAATATGTTTCACTGCACCGATCATTCATTTCAAAGTTATTTCACCTCTTCGATCATGCCTGCATTGTTTTCCGGACAGCCCTAAATCTGATGGAAACAGCTGAGCTGAGGTGAATTTTAGCTGCATGCCTGCTGCCTCCAGTCTCGACTCTTGCAATGGTATAAAACCAAGACAAACAGCAAACTGAGAAGCTGGAACCTGGCAATGTTTGGCATTTTTGCTTGAAAAATTACTTAAAACGATTATAAAAAATAGTTGCCTGAACCAAGTTAGGCTCACCCTGTATCCTTTTTTTTTATTCGTGTGATTCATGCTAATGTTTATGTTAGCTAGCTAGCTAGCTTTACTATTCAGAAATGTATTCTGTTTACGAGTGACAAATGTTAATACTCACTTAAAATACTTAACATCTGACTCGCTGGAGTTTTCGCAGTTGTAGGCACATTTATATCTTCCCATTTATTACACAATTTCGTTCAATTTACGACCAAACAAACTGATTTTGTGTCTAAGATAGTTGTTTGAGTGACAAGCAATAATAAAGCTGCAACATCCGGTCAGTATTTCCAAAATAATACCCTCATATGCGCTCATATGTTTGAAAACCTTTGGAGTAACCACAAGCCATAGACTAAATCTTAAAATAATTAAATGGTATTCAACAGTATATAAATGTATAGTTTTGCTCGTCTTGCATCGAATACTGTTGTATAGTCAATGGCATGTAGCTAGGTTAATTAGCGACACAAGCCTTTATTTCCACACCAACGGATGTTGTTTCTTCTTCGTGGCATACATACATAGCTAATAAGGGTAGACGGGCTCTGACGCCACCGTATGGACAAAAGATAGAATGGCACTCAGTCATACTTTATTTTTATGACACGTGTACATGTTATTATACATCCGTGGTGTACACAGGTACATGCAATGTCTTTTATTGTCAAAAGAAAACGTCACTTCAATTAACATTTGCTCACTGACCAAAATATTCCTGTACAAATACACTGAGATTTAGAAACTGAACAAATCAAACAAGGGATAGTTAGAAAATATAACTGTCTAATTAACATTTGATATAAAATGGCTGGAGATGTCTCACAGCTCAGTTGCTTTTTGTCTTCCACTCGACCCTCCACTCATCCCAGTCCAGTAGAGTTCGTTTTATGTCCCATCCTGCAGCTTCCGCAGCTGGTATTGATAATAGTAAAAAAAAAAAACATGTTTTCTATGGGTAAAAAATGTATAGGTTAAAACAGTTTTGTGTGTGCTCACCTTTAAGAAATGGATTGAAATTTGCGTCCATCAACTTGTGACTCTCGTGTACCATTTCCCAGTTACCTTCAAAAACATAAAAGCGTGTTATAGAGAGAAAGCAATTCTATTAATGTAAAGTAGGAAATGAGTGGCGGTAAAAGCTCACTTTGCTGTTGTTGTGTAGGATGTTCTCTGGAAGTTGGAGGGCTCAACATGCTGCTGAGCCACACAGCTTGGCACATTGCTCTGATTTCATCACGTACTGATGCTTCTGGTCCCAAACAGACACATACGCAGCCTGAGATAAACACAGCTGAGTTAAAAAAACAAACATACAGTGTATGTTATATGGCTCTTAAACACATTGTTGTTCTGTGGAGGCAGATGAAAGATTACATGCCATTTTGTACTCCCAATAGGTAAGGCATGTTGTTTTCCTTCAAAGCCAAATTCAGTTCCTCTGGGCTACAAAATAATAAGCAAAATTATATTAAAACTGTGTTAAACTTTTACTGTGTGTAATTTTCCATCATATAAGCAAAACATTAAATTACCTTTGTACAACTTCCTGTAGCCTCACTCCAAGTTTGATTGGCACAGTTTTCCTAAACTCTGGGGGGGGAAACAAATAATTAACATATCAAATATCAACATATACTGTGTCTCAATACAGCTAATATATTTGATACATAAAATAGTCACAAAATGTCAGCAAATTCCTGATTCTTACCCAAGAAAACTGGTTCCCTCCGATTGGCCTCCAGTGGACTCAGCATCCGTTTGTCTCTCAGGAACTGCTGCAGCACGATCGAAAGCCGCGCCTCGTTTAAGGTTTCCATGACAACCGAGCGCACAGCCTTGTAGTTGGCAAAGAGGTGGAGGACGGTGAAGAGGAAAAAGAGGCTGAGAGTCAGTCTGAGGGGCAGAAATAGAGAGGGGAATGGGGGTAGATGACATAGAAGACATGACAGACTCTTCAACAAAATAAGCCCTGTATAAGATTATTGTGGTAACTTATATATATATATATGTTCTATATAACAATACTTACATTAGATTATCAGTGACGAGGGGAATGAGTATCAAACTGACCAGCAGTCCAGCCAGATTCACTAAAGTTTCCTGTGGGAAATAAAAGACTTTATTACAAGAATGAAAAATTCCACTTGTGCAGCCCACAGCTCCATCAGCTCCATCAGAAATGAAAGAGGTATTATTTTAAATTTAAATTCAGAAACTTGCAGTGCAAACAGCTGCTGTTTCTTTTCTTTTTTTTTTAAATGAAGACATTTCGACATGTTACAGTACGAAAAGCACATCTGTAAATAATAAAATCAATGATGGCTGAATTCCAGTTATAGGCTTCAGTTTTAGGGTCCTGGTATTGTGCATGCTGGCTCACTGTCATGGCTTACTGGGCCATCATTTGTTTAAATTCGCATTTGACTCTTGTCTGTAAACTTTGGGTTTTAGGTTTTAATCGTTGAAATAATTTTCAATGGTCATTCCGAAAATATTTTCTTTATTCCCTCGTTTATTATCTGTTGGATTGTACTGTATTTCTATAAATGCTTATCTTGAGACGCACTTTGTGACTTTGTCTGTAAAAGGTGCTATATCAAATAAACTAATTATTATAATTATTATCATTAATATTATTAGTAACGTCTGTTGCTTTTCCAAGTCAAAAAGTCTGCTGTGAACAAGGTCTGTTGTACTGCTTTATGTATACTGTGATGGGCCACAGCAAGATACTACTGTATATATTGATTTATAATTACTGTTAATAATTTACTACTTTTCTCTGGTATAATTAAAATATAAGAGCACATGATTTGGGTACAGGAAATAAACCTCTGTACCACAACTGTGCACAATGTTATTCATCACATGTAATTACACTGTTCCCAGTGGTTCTCTCCATGATAAACAGTCTGACGAAGTTATAGGTTAAAAAAAAAAAAAAAAAAAGTACCTGACTGCCATCTTTGGCAGAGATGTCAGCCATGTTGTCTCTGCGAGCCTGATGAACAGTCAGAGCAGCTCTGGTCGCACCGCCTGCCACTCCAACGAGGGACTGGAAAAGACAAACGCATAAATCAGCCTGAAAAGAACAATCCAGTGCAACCGGGGCAGGACAAGTCAGTGTAGAGTAAAAAGATCGCCGGTGCAACACAGATGTCTTCTTAATTTATAGTTTATTTTTTATCTTTTAAGGTGCATAACAGTGACTAACGTTTCGATGTAAGGTTACATCTTCGTCAGAGTCCTTCAAGTGACTAACGTTTGAAGAGTCCTTCAAATGAAAATTAAGAAGACATCTGTGTTGCACCGGCGATCTTTTTACTCTACATAAATCAGCCCATAACAATTAAAGTTGAATAAGTGTTTAATAGGTCAACAACAGAATATTTTGATAATCATCTGCGATTTTTTTCCAACAATTTAAATAGTAATAATAATAATGAATCAATCAATCAATCAAATGAAACGAAATAGCCATGCAGTCTGATTAACAGGCTACAAGGATTAGGCCTGTGGTTCCTGACCCCTTAAAATGAAGCACGGTCTACTTGCGACCCCTAGTCACGGGTTGCAAATGTCTTTGGCTGTCTTTCTTCTCAGATTGTTGTATTAGACTTTTTTATGGGCTTTCAAGTGTAAAATTACCCAGTAACTTGTGAGCAAAAAGCTCTGTAATAAACATAATGTTGTATAGCAGACTAACCCTAATCCAAAAAGTGTGTTGATAATTAGATCAAAAATAAAAAAGGTTTCAAGGTTCACTTACTTAGTTAATTATTTATCTTTTGGAAAAACAAATGAAGTGAACCTTGAGTTTTAAAGAGATATTCTGCTGATTTAAATCCAGCTCTCCGTCATGGCAGTGTGTGCAGATGATCGGTGAGTGGGTTCCCTCTGTGGCGCCAGTGCACTGGAGCTCCGAGTAGCCGAGGTCTGCCAAGATCCGCCAGATGATGCGAACTGCGTCATGGAGGTCCACTGAGCGAAAGGCGTCATCTGGTGGATATCAGCAGACCTCGTCTGCTCCGAGCTCCGTGAACTGGCACCACGGAGGGAAGCCGCACACTGTTTATCTGCACACACTGCCCACACAAAGATGACGCAGAGCTGGAGCGAAATCTGCAAAGTATCCCTTTAGGCTATTTAAAAGTTTTCTTTTTACCTTGAATATCCCTGCAGTACACACGATCAAGGTGAAGCAAGCAGGAAAGTATGGAGCCGATATTTCCATGAACATGGCAATGTCGTTGAGAACATCAGCAAAAAGTCTGGAAAGAAATGAAAAGAAAATAATTTCAAATGGGTTCATGATGAGTAGACTGACTGCATATTTTCAAACTAGTGGTCTAGTGACCATGCATACCTCCATTTTTTGGCCTCAGAGTCCAGTTTATTCCTGGAACAAAGACAAGATCATAAAGAGGAATCTCCATCAGTGAAAGAGCAGCACAAATAAAAAGTACAACTGGAGAGCATCTGTACACTGGATTTAAGCTCCCACAATTTGTATTGCACTGAAAAAAGACCAACATATGAGCGTACCCTTTCTTCCAAGCGAAGAGGATTCTTCCCAACATGCCAGTTCCATCTGCAGGGGAAACAGAAGTTTGCAAGTTGTACTTACCATGCAAAAATAATATACATTTATTGTATATTTTAAGGGATCACCTCTTAGTAGCCAGGTCACTGTGGCTGCAGCTACTGTTGCCTCTTGGTTTCCAACACCGACACCTTTGAGAGAAGCCTGAGTGGCCAGAGTCCCTGACAGAGAGCTGGAGAAAGCCTGAGAGAGAGAGAGAGAGAGAGAGAGAGAGAGAGAGAGAGAGAGAGAGAGAGAGAGAGAGAGTTTTAATATTGTGGTAATGGTAATAATTTTAATAGTTTTGGTGCATCCTTTACTGTACCTGCACAGTATCCCAAAACTGATACTGCAGGTAATCATCACTGACGCTCTCTGGGTAGCCTTGAGGCAGAAAGACACTCTGAAATAAAAGGTTAAAATGTGAGTCTGAGGGGGGAGTGGATGAGCAGTCAATGTACCGACAGTACCGTTCAAAAGTTTGTAATCAGCTGTTATATTGATGTCGTTCTTCTTCCCTTCAATAATAACTATTTTAACAGAGATAAAAACAGTATAATTCAAATGTACTTTTCACATTTAAAAGAGTTTTGGCCTCAAAAAAAAAATTAAATGATTAAAACTTCTATTTAGACGATGTCCCCACAGTGTTGAATGACGGGCGAGAAAACTGTACTGTTGGATTTTTAATATGTGAAAAGCGTAAGTGACCCTTGGTCATTATTGAACCACAACGGTGCATTTGGCCTCTTAATATTTAGGGAAGCCGTTTTTCTTTGGGCCCTCTGCAGTCTACTCAGCTTGGTTTGGCTGAAGAGGTTTAAACTGGGATTTGTCAGTCCATAGTATGTTCAGCTGATATTCTAATAGTAATGACCCTAGACTAACCTTCTATTTCTATTGTGAAGTAATAGCTTTGCTGAAGCTTCACGTCCAGCTTGTTATAGGCTGCATTATTGTGCGCTTGCCACTTAAACAGGAACCTGTTCCTATTTAAATCTGCAGACATTTTTACCAAGGACTGCTGATTTCTTCTATTATTCAGCTGTTGAGAGGGATCTTTGTCTCTTTCTGCCCTCTCAGTTGTCAGTCTGGTTCAACCATTGAACAGCGTTTTGTTCTGCATGTACAAAAAAACTTTCATACAAAATAACACCTATTTGTAAAGAGGACTTTCTACAACCTAAAAGCATGAAAGCCTATTCAGAAATATAGCTAGAGTCGTCCTCTCAGCCATCTGACTGTACCCTATCGAGCATTTGTCGCAGGAGATTATAAACGTTTGAACGGTTGTATACATGGAAACGTTATACATCCTTACTTTAAAAACTCCAATAATAGAGTTTCCTCCTGATTCACCTTCACTCCCATCTCTTCTCCTCTCCATCACTCTATCCTTTGCAAAATACATCCAGGACTCTGCACTGCCATATCTCTCTGTGGCCAAAACCACACCTCTATCTGTATTCATTTCGGCTGTTAGGAGCGAAAAATACACCTGGGCTGACTAACTAGCAAACGGAAATATACTGCAGTCTGAAATCCGCTGGAATGTATTTAATTAAGGTCCATTTTGGCTCAGTACAACATAAACGGGCACAGCCTACGTGTCGTCCTCTCCTGTCGTGTTTTTCTTTAGAAGTGCTTCCGTGTTTATTTCCGCCTTCAATTTGGAGATTCCTCATTGGTCGTTTGAGTTTAAGGCGGGGCTCCGATCAAGACGTCAACAAATCAACAAACAGGACGTTTACTTTGTATTTCTAATGTACAGTCTATGGTGTTAACATAATACTTAATTATCTAATTATCTAACCTAATTATCAGACAAAGTACAGCTGAGGCTGATGGGGATGTCATTCATTTTGCAAGTATTTTGGTCATAATCTGAAAAAACTGAAATATGTCTTTATTTTTACTGATCAAAACTCTGATCAACATCACTGTAAATGCGGCAGTGTTAGCCAAAAGGCTAATTTTAAACTGTTGTCCCTTGGCCTAATGTTAAATAAGCCCTTAAAACAACAATAAAACACAGAACATGTACAATTAGAACAGGGGAAAGCAAAACATGAACAGCTGAACAGGATAAAGAGCTCAGCGGAGTAAGGCAGCATCATGCATCAGGACATTAACATTGTTTTGCCTTAAAAGTGCAGTAGGTAAGCCTTATAAAACTAACTTTCTGTCATATTTGCTGAAACTAACCCTATGTTCCAGTAGAACTACATGAAGCAGGTAATTTAAAAAAAAATCTGGCTCCTCTGGCACTACCTAAAGCCTGCAATGCGATTTGCAAAAATCCACAGCTCCCTGTTCACATGCACCAATCAGGGCCAGTGGGGGGTGTCTAACTAAATGTCAATCACTGCTCGGGCACACGCATCTCATAGCGTCCTCCCCTCCCCCACAAACGAGCTGCAGATAGGTTTCCTCCCCTTTCCCCCTCCTCTTTCCGCAGACGTGCTCTATCGTGCACAGCTCTCCCTTGTGGGGGGAGACTGAGAAGTTGACTGAGACTGAGAAGTTGTCGATGTTCAAATTTTTTGGCTAAGTCCTGGATCTTCACAATCCTACCTACAGCACCTTTAATTGCCTGCAGTTTTAAATGTCCTACGTCTTAATATTGACCTGATGGTGGTGCTATATGAATTTTAGGGGATCGCCAAAGTAATTACAATTTCACAGCAATCAATCCAATCCAACAGCTGTCAAGACATTTCACTAAAAGCCAGAAAATGTCAACCTCATGGTGGCCCTAGAGGAAAAGCCAGTGGATCACCAAAGTCCGCAGGATATATCCTCTGGGAAACATGAATTTCTGTACAAAATGTCATGGCAATCCAGCCAATAGTTGTTGCGTTATTTCAGTCTGGACCAAAGTGGTTGACCATAAGACCAACAAACTGATATTGCCATTCTAGAGCCTGTATTGTCCATACAGAAGAGGCAAGAGGAGTGGGATGTGATAAGGAGGGAATGGAGGGTCACAGTTTTTGAGCATGGCCCCGGAGAAGAAACTGCTCCTGAATTTGTATGTGAGAGTAAGTTGATGTTTCTGTTCTTGCTGGAAGACTGGAAATTAAAGAGATGATTGCCGGCATGAGTCAAGGATCTTGTTGTTTGTTTGGGCCAATGCATTTAGAGTAAAAATCTCTCCAGTCTTGTATGGAGCATGCATCAATTACAAGGACTGGTCCCAAGGACTTTATTATTACTTTAAAGCAGTGGCAGTAATTTGCATATGTCAAACAAGCCAAGTTTGTTGTTACCATATTTAGACATAACACAAAATGGATCATAACCAGAGGAAGAGATCCCAATTTACTGAGGTATGTCATGTATACACAGTTAAAAAAAACACATTTTCTGAATATCATTTTATACTTGTGGCTCCATGTGCATCAATTCCCTTTGTTCTACTTTCTTGAAACAGAAAGGAATGCACTTGACATGATGAATAACCAGTACATGATGCAGATGGTACAATAGGTGGCATCAGCCCTGAAAAAATGCAGTCATGTAGTCATCAATTGCTGAGCCAAGAGTGAGTAAATATTTGCTTATCTCTTGGCCCTAGAGCAGAGGGATGGCAGGAGACTGAAGAAAGCTTTGAAGAGCAAGAAGAGGCCTGTTTGACGCTCGAGACCCAAGAGAAGAGTGTGTGTTCCAAAATAATACAAGATGCAACAATGAGGCAGATTGGAATCTGTAGCTAAGTCGAGACAAGTGCTGACACACCTTTCCCAAAGTTCTCTGGAATGATGTATGGCAAAGAAGTGAGGGGAAGGTTGTGACACTGTACAGTGTGTAGAACTGTAACTAACAAAGAGAGTAAGCCTAACATTGATTCCAAAGAACAGAATATGAAAACTAATGTAACTGAGTGAAAAAAAAGGGCTTGACAAGTGTGTGTGGGAGGGCAAGCGAGAAAAGAAGAATAGAGGCTGCACAGTAAATGGGCGTGGAAGTTTCACACTGAGTTTCACTCCAAGCTCTCAGTCCCGTCATTCAACAACTTATATGACACAGGGAGAGGTCGAGCCTCAGAGCTGTTTGTCTTTTGGACTTCCACTACGACAGCTGTGGTGTTTGGATGACCACGTGTGGAGATCCTAACTGGAACCTTCATATGTAAAAGGAAGAAGCTTCATGTGGCAGCTCTCACCTTGAGAGTGGGATTTTGTTGAGGGGACAAGAAGACAATACACCTGCCTGCCATCTCATTAAGAGCTTAATATCACTCTGAACCACACACTGGACAAACTAAGAGATTCCTTGTTTCACTGAAGGAGTGTATTCAGACTGAGGAGCCTTTTAAATTTGATCAGGTTTGTACTTAGGAATTATTAGGAATATAACCCTTAAATTAGGTTTAATTGTGTTTAAAGTGTATCATCAGGTCAGGTTGTATGTACTCCCTTTTTTTCTTCGGGAACCACCTTTAAGATTATGTTTTACAGAACAGAAACTTCTGAATCATTCTAACTCACATTTAGTAATCCACACAGACCACAAACATTAAGGTTCTCACTGCTAATGATTTACAGAACTGTGTAACATTACATGAAGAAACTACTATTACCCCTTTCTAACACTCTGCTGATCCATTTTCTCAAAGTGTCAAACATGCAGAGTATGCTGGCGTTCTGTGATCGAATCAGAGATTAGATAAACTACATTTCATATCTTATATTGCCATAACAAGCCAAGCGGGAGGTTTCAACTTTTTTTTTTTTTTTTTTTTAAGTTTGATCGTACAAGTTTTTAAAGCTTTAAAAAAAAACGACAATTGTATAGTTAACAGGGATCTCTTGACAATGTCTGTGCTCCATGTTACACCATTCAAACTGCACTTCCGTTTCAATGTTGGAAATACCCAGTTCAGAGAAATTACAATGCACACTAGGGAGAACATACTGTTCAACATACTTTTGTTGAAGAACATGTTTAGACTTGTAGGGCATATTAATTTTAAATTCTTTAAACTGGGATTGTCTTGCCTATGCAACAGGACAGTAGGTCAAACCTTATAAACTCATAATATAAGGTAAACACAGGTCACAAGGGCAACTTGGGAACACATTCCTCTGTATTAGCATAAATCAAAGCACCAGCTTGCATCGCCTAGGCCGTCCGTCAAGGGAAATAACAGCATTTTCCACAAGGAGATGAAGTTCTAACCCTTAAAAAAAAACTGATATTCCCATTCGACCATGTTGACTTATCATCATGAGTCAAAAACATATAGGCCAGGTTTAAGAAGGGGTACAATTGTAATACTATTACTGAAGGACATTTTAAATATGTATACACCTTAACAAATCCATCACTCTCTGTGGGGGTTTTGTCATTTTATATAGTCAGGATAGTATAGTATAGTATAGTATAGTATAGTGTTTTGGCAGAAGGCATGCAGGGCTGTGTTTTTTAGGTTTAACAATAGAGAGTCTGACATGGGACATGGAGTCAGCAATCAGGTTATTATGTTCGGAATGTAAACAGGAACATAAATAGATCAGAAAAGATCAAGTACAATCCATGTAGTCAGTGAGGATCTGTCCAATTGTGTCTGTACACTATTCTGAAAAGAAAATACAAAGGTGTTCTTTACAGACTATGGGCATTTAAGTACACACATATATAATGAATTAAACATTTACCCAAGCAGGGCTTGACCTTACACAAAGGGTGAAACCAGTTCCATAAATGTCCCTTTATCTTGAAAAACAAACAATTCTATCAATTGTGAACAAAGCAGGCCACTCAGACAAATCCTAAAATTGTCCTTTGCTTTTCAGCCCTCATTTGCACATTACTCACTCAAAATGATTACGCTTTCTTTAACATGTTCTTATGTTTTGCAGAAATGTCTACATCACATCCGATATGTATAAATGTGGGTGAAGATGGCCTACTGAATACCATCCCAGGGTCAGGCGACCCACAAAATAAACAGTTAACAAGACAGGATGCTGCCTGCAGTGGTGACAAAAACCACAGGAAACTTGCCATCTGCAGCATTATCTGTGGGATCTCCTGCATCGGAATCAAGGCTCTGATCAATTCAGTCAAGGTATTTTATTGTCTGGCTCTTGTCTTCTATTTCACCTGTAAGTCAAAAATGTTAAAGCTGCAAATTCCACATTCCTGCTGGTTGCTCTGTGCTGTTCTGTGGTGCTAAATTACCCCAGGCCTTTAACACCTCAAAACACACATTTGAACACTGTTTTATCACCTTGATGTCTTTTCTCGATTTTCTAGAAATGTCTTATGAACATGATTTTAAACTGATTACATGTTTCAGAAGTTGCCACAGAAAATATCACATTATTTCTGTTTGTGGTGTCAGAAACCCCTGAGGCCTGTTACTACGAATCAAGATCAACATGCCCTGTATTTATTTCAGTTACCCGGCTTCACCTAACAACCGTGGTCCAGCATTAACCTGTGTCACGACGGTGGTTAACAACTAGTTTCCCAATCCAGCGACGCGCGCGTTCACATAAAAGAGGCGATGCTTGCACAGCACGACCAATCGCAAAAATCTACCAGAGCCGCATATTTTATATAAGAAGAGAATTATAATTCTACATAAATATGAAGAACATAGACACGGTTTTGCAGGCAAAACGCAATACAGTCGCTGCTTCCTAAAACAGGAAGGAAATCTGGCAAAAAAATAGCCGACGCTGTGCGTAAATCACAACGCGTATCAATATCACTTCCCCATCAGTCAGGCACTAGATCTGACCATAATTACACTTGTGCCTTCCATAAACTGCCGTTGCTTTAGCCTATTATTCCAGTTGCAACCCTGGCAGTGGAAGATGCCGGTAGCCAATATGTAATTCCGTCCCATTAAAATCTATATATTTCATAAAAATACCAATCAGGGAATGTTAACGGGGTTGTCGGTCTCTAAATGTTTTAACTTTTATGAGCGCATCTCTCTCTCTCTCTCTCTCTCTCTCTCTCTCTCTCTCTCTCTCTCTCTCTCTCTCTACCGAGCTCCGCCTGATCTTCTAAGACCGGTGACGCCGTTATCAATCGAGTATTGATTGGTCAGTAGGCGGTGCTCTTACACCGGTTGATCTCTGATCTCCAACATAACCTGCTCCCGACCATGTTAGGTGTTCAGCATAAGTTACCACGGCGATTGAACCCGGTAACAAGTGATCCACCATCGTGGTACAGAAAACTCTGGGTTGAACCTGAAATTACCTCGTTTTCGCCAAATCTTGCTTCGTAGTACAGGCCTCTGGTGTAAAACATGGTAAAATACAATGGATTTTCATTGTTTTGCATCTGTTATTGGCGTTAATGGGTCTTTCTGCACAGTATTCCTTCCAAATCCCAAAGAAGTAGCATCACCCTGTGGGACAACATACTGTACATTTCTTTGTCTGTCAATGACATTTTGGCAAATGTATAGCTCACATACCATATTAAACATAACACACTGTAATAACACCAAATAAGGACATATATCATGGCCATTTCAGTATTTTGTTACCTAAATCAAATCAACTTGTGACAGAGGAAAGGTTGCCACTGGTTGATTTGTCAGTTATTTAGTTTTTTAAATTAAAAAAACTAGACTAAATTATAAACTACATTATTGCACTTTATCAGTGGTATTAGCTTCATTATGTATATCCATGAACTTTTTCAATTAAAAATATTGTCTTAACATCAACAGGCTGAGACAACGACAGATCCAGAGAAAGCTGCAACATTTTCAAAACGGGCAAAGAAATTTGGAATTATCTCCATTGTTATTTGGGTTGCCATTCTGGCTTTAACTCCCATACTGATGGCACTGATCTCATATCTCTTCACTCTGCAAGACTGATCAACTTTAATAAACCGCTACAGAAGACAACCAAAGGAGAGACTTTTGGATGTTTATGGAGACGGACAGCGGACGGTACAAAGCTGCTTATCAACTACTAAAAGCCATAAAGATGTGAAGAATATGGTTGTTACACAAAACACAAAAAGACTGCTTTAGTCTTATGCTGATAAAATGACTGCTGTCCCTGCTTCCACTTTTCTACTTAACCATTTATAATGGCTTTACACAAGGGACAAGCACTTGAGAAAACTATCAAAAACGTTACAACTTTTACATGTTTTTATATGCTGTAATATTTATTTAACAATATATGAACATTTAAAATCTAAACAACCATATAAAATCCAGCATTAACTATAGTTTGAGACATGACACTATACATTATATATTAAAGATCAGAATTGTCATTCCCCAGTAATGACCCAATCCTTAATATTGTTGCACCTTAAATGCCATTACAATTTAACATACTCATTCTTACATACTGTATATACACTTCAGATACTACAAAAGCTAATAAATTACCTAATCTGTAAATCCAAAACGTAGCAACATAAACATCAAAGATTGGGTCTCTACTGAAAAATAAATGGGAAGGCAGCGATCATGGCAATGCTTCATCAGAACTAGATCCTGCTCTTGTTGCCAACGTATTTTGGCACTATTGCATTGTTACCGTATCAATATGTCGTACTTTTATACAAACATATAAAGAGGAAACTATTTCATAATAAAATGACAAAACGTTTGTGCTCCGAGTTGTTTGAATGATCATGACACGCCCTCATGAAACCTGCAATGATTACAAATACAACTAAAAAACACCTATTTAAACATCTTACAGTTAAGGCAACCTCATAAAAATGTGGCTGAAAAGAAAAATACATACATAGGCAGTTCATCAAGAAGTTACATTTGCAATACAAATATAGATACCACAAAACAATTCAGAGAGAACCACAGGGAATTAAAAGCCAATCACCAGTGGTATCTGGACACCTCCACTCTTGATTAGAAATGCTCTTTGGAGTGCCGTATTGTTTTCAAGTTACATTTTAAACAACAAAAACTTCTTAAGCCATAACTGAATAGAGTACTGAGTTGAATAAAATGATTAACACGTGCTGCTTGCAGACACACTTGACTGTACATATTTATTCATGGACAGAAACTTGGTTGTAAAATTGGTTGCAGCAAATACAAATCTCTTGCTGGCATGTTTTTATTATTTTCAGCATTTAAGAAAAAATAGCTGCCTTTATGGATTGACTCACAATAATGCTGCAAGGTCACGACTACTCATGTAATAAAATGCTAGCTTTCAATAGTGACAGGGCACAACAGTCACTGTAACTAAATGGCATCATCACTCACCCAGGGAGGTTGTGCAGATTTGTAACTCTCTGGGTAAGACTGAGATTTCAACAACTGAAGATTAACTGAAAATGTTATGATACTGTACAAGTGGGTAAATCAAGGATGTCAACTTTTGTTTCTAGACAGTTTCACTGATCGCAGATGGAAAGCGGCCGGGGGGAAAATGGACGGCAGCTGTTTGAGTGCAGTAATGACATAAAAAGCGATTTACTGTGTAGAATGCATTTACAATTTTACATTTACAAACCACTATGTTTATGGCCAACTTCTATGATGCAATACACTTCTGGTGCTATGATGTATTGTATCTTCATAGCACCAGGCTACAAATTCTACAATCGTAATTCTTCAATAATAACTTGTCACCACAACAATCATACACAGATTGTGCTAACAGAGTAAGAGCTGGAAAACTCCCATGTGAATCTTCATTATTATATAGTGGAAATACATTACATAGAAATGATCTCTTGCAGTGTTTTTTTAATGGCTGCCAAACAATCGCCTTGAGGCATCTGTCAACTGTCTTTCTGATCGTGTATCAACCACAAATTCAGCTGATCGAGCTTGGCACAGAGAAGTGAGTCCACATCCTGCACGCTGAGGGACGGCTCGTCTTTAGGGAAGCCGCTTCGTCTCGTCCTGGAAGATGAAATACCTGCCTTTCCAACACCAACAAGTGGCCTCTTTGGTCTTCTGGCCTCGCCAGCATCTAGGAACTCCAAAAATCGTTTGAAACGCCTCTGGCCAAACCAGGACTCAGAGCCATTCCGGCGATTGAGAGGCACCTCGAATATGGTCTCCAGCCGGCTGAAACCCAAGTAACAAATTCTCATCAATGAGAAGTTCAGAAAGTTAAGGGAGTATAACGAGTCTTTATTTAGAAATAATTACGTAAGTATAGAAACCTAAAGGGTTCACACTAAAATAAAAGTACGTAATACTCTAGGGGTGACCCCGAATAGTCGAATATTTGATGCTCCGATCGAAGGAGCCCGATTCGACTGCCAGTCTTACAGTCAAATCTTTGCAGACGTAAAGCCCATCCCCGACCAAATATTCGCAGCGAGACGAGTTGAAACTTGCAGCTACTTGCAACGCTCCGGTGTGCAGATTTGACTTAGAACTACCTGTTTTCTCCCAATAAGTTAATATACAGCCTATTATGATATACATAACATATTGCTGCAAATAAAAATAAAAAAAAACGTGAAAAAGAAAGAAGCTTTTAATAAATCTGTTTACAGTGAGTGAATCCAACCGCCCCATGACAGATTTAAGTTTCACCTTCCACGATCCGTCACCTAGGGTCGTCGTGTCGTCCACCACGGCCCCCCCCCCAACTACATGATGCGACGATAGGACTTAACAATTCTGATTCCACTATGAAAATTCTTAGGTGGAGACACCACTAAAACACTCCTACAATGCAATTTCAAAAGACAAGAAATTAACTTCTTATTTTTTGCTTTTTGTTTGTGAAGTTCAAATGATAGTGGCTTTCTTAAGTCAAAGTTTGATGACCGACTGCACAAGTATTGTAGTTTTTCCAATACTTAGTTTAAAACGGTTAAGTATTTTGACATCCTGTATACTGAGTACAAAAACAGTACACTATAGACATGTAGAATGGAACTGGGACAGAGCATGTGCCTCCATTTTCAAACGTTCTGTTATATATGGTGTGTAAGGAGCGTTACAGCATCACAGGGTTGCAAGTGTGGGCTATAGAGGTCCTCTTAGACTTGTCTATAACGTGTTTAAAGCAATGCTTCACCCAAGCCCCTTCTATCGTGTAGCAAAATCATTTGCATGTTGAGTTATTTAAAAAGAAAACAACAGATTTATGAAATGCCTGACTCATTATTTTAAAGAAACAAATAGCTCTGTATGTTAAAGATTTGACTGATGTCCAGGAACACAGCATTGAGCCATATATAGAGTTGGTTTTATTGTTCTAACGGGAATGGGGGTGAAGCTGCAATTTACATTGTCTTACTGTATTTGACTTGTTAACCTTTAGGAAATACTGTGTGTGTTTTTGTGTTTATATGCATCATTTAACACGCATTTATAGTCAGTATTGCAATGTTGACCTTACCTTTCAGGGGGTTTGCTGAAATTCTTATTGGTGTAAATTTCTTCCAAACTAAACTCCTTCTTTTTCAGCCTGTGGTGTAACATGAGGGAGGAAAACAGTGTTGCAATCAGTCTGAATATTGATCACAGAGTATTAAATAGACAACTGACATGTATCGACACTGACACAAATTCACTTTTAATGGCAGGGCAGAGTGTAACCCGATTTTGTAACCCGAATTTGTCCTACTTTGAAACGATAACCTAATTTAAGGCAGAGTGACTTTCACACGACTATTTAACAGTATTGCATGTGTTCGGCTTTGCTGTAAATGATCAAACATGTCCTTGTATATTTATAATCACAACAGAAGTTCTTTTACTTAAAGGCTGCATCTATAAAGACCTTATAGACCTTTGCATTTGTTTGGTAATCAGCCAGCCAGGTTGTTTAAGATTTCCCTTTGGACTTGCTGTGTTACTATTCACAATCCAGATAAATAATACTACTTTTTCTATTGCTCATCTTGACAATGGGGTAGGAGGTAAAGGAGACATCATTTTGATCTTTTGAGGTCAACAATGAGTCAAAAAATACAGTGTGTGAGTAAGACCTTTGATAAGTTATAAGTGCATAAACAAATGCAGCATATTCAGTGATTTTAGAGCAACTTAGTTAGGCATATGCTGAAAGCTCTCTTGGCTGCAACAAAAAAAAAAAGAAAAGAAAAATGTCTGAAGCATCGAGATGAGTATTTTTAAATACTTTCAGCTAAACACCAATGAAATAACATAATTGCTGAGCCAGCTCCAGGGCTGAAACGATTCCTCAAATAAATCCGTGAAGCAAAATTCTTTGCCTTGAAGCTTTGTTAAATCAATGTAATTAGGGTTGTACGGCTCACTATGTTTCCGCACAGAGGATTATTACTAGCACACAACAGGTTGACGCTTCTGTGGACACAAGACTGACGGCCCAGATTACAAATGAAGGAAGACGAAAATAGTGAGGGTCTAAGAGAAGAGACAGATGAGAGAAACGACAGAAAGTTTGGGATCATTTTAAGCTGCAAACATGCTGCTACATCATCTCTGTAGAAAACATCCAGTCTACAGCCAACTGACGTCTGCTGCTCTCGTCCACCGCGCGGTTTTACACAGCTAGCCTACAGCATGCTACTCTGCAAATAGCCATGTTTTACCAACAAGCTAAAACGAAAGCTGTTGGTTTGTAGTCTAACTGTTTATTAGTTTGCTACTAATCTTTGGAAACTTAGCTGCTGCCGGAGACAAACCGGCTCCTCCCCCCAGCATGGCTACTTAATATGCACGTGAATGATGTCGTCATGCCGGTGATGTCTGCATTCTTTATTCTTTCTCCTCACTGTGCATTAGGCTTCTGAAAATGTGTCCCCTAGAACAGTGTAGTTGAATAGCCCTGCTGTAAGATTTGTACCGTTACATTTACCCTCTGGTTAGTGAACAGCTCTGTTGCATATCCAGTGCAAAGAGCCAAAGGCAAGAAGGGGAAGGGGGTGAAAAAAAATAATTTTAAGGGTCTTTTTTTTTGGCAATAAGTAAAAAAAAAGTTTTTTTTTAGTAAACAGCAATAATAAATATTTACTATTGCTGTTTGAAGTATTTCTTACTAAGTATTTCTTATCCGATTACCAGATTAAAATCGATGGAATAATGGGTAAAATACTCGATTACTAAAATAATCGATAGCTGCAGCCCTAGCCAGCTCCATTCGCTGATAAAGGCAGTGAGATGCACTTTAAAGTACCAAAAGTGAGTATGTGGACCTTTGAATTAAGATTCATTTATTACACATACCGTTCCTGAGCTCTAGAGTGAACTTCCAGTCTCATGTATTTGAGTATTTACCTGACGGGTTTGGGCAGGCCCATGGGTGTCAGGTTGTTCTGAGGTTTGGGTAAAGTTTTCCGAATTCTAATGGACGACACCTTCCCTCGTTCCTCGTGCTTTTGCACCACCTGTGATGATGAACAAGAGGATTAATGAAATAAGTCATTCTGCAAGCACTGTGACAATGTGGTCATTGACTGGTCATACATGTTAGAAATCTGCATCAATCTGTGAATAAAAGTATATCCCTTTTGAAGAAGGTAAAATATATGACATAAGAGAGTAACATAGGGAAAATCTCTTTATGAACGTCCCAACTCGAGGTGCAGATCGCAGGCTAACCAGTGATGCAGTGCAATTTTGATTTTGAAGTGCAATAATTAAATATTTAGTGGCATTTTAAATGTTACTGTGATATGATTCCTTTCCTTAATCTATGATCAATAACCACTACAGCCAAACCTAACTGATATTGATGCTATGGAAGGATAATTAAAAACCCCTCTCAGTATAACGAAATACAATTCAAAAGGCACCATAAACTACACCTACCCCCAAATCACCATAAAGTTAAATCAACACCCCTAAAACGGTTTCAACCAAAAATGAATATTATGCCTTTATGAAGGAATGATTCATTGCATGGCAATACATTAGTATTATCTAGGAGTACCTTATAAACTGTCTACTGAGTGTAAATCCAGACGGAAGAAATGTACAAGTCATAACAAACAAATGATAAATGCCAGTGTAAAGTCGAATTGAAACTTATGATTTTTGTATAATAAACAGTTTAAAAATGTAAAAGGGACTCAATATAAAATTATGCATGATAACAATGTGTTATACACATTTAGTATAAGATGTCATTACACTTATGAACAATAATGTATACCTTGATTTCCGAATCAGACAAAGCCTTTTCTTCTCTCAATCCTACATCTTCAAACTCCTGACTGGATGAGCTTGTGTCCTCGCCATCATCCTCCTCTTCACTCTGTTGTCTTCTCTCAATCTCACACTGCAAGTGACTCCCACTGCAAAAAAAGCCAAGAGTTCATATCAGCACAGAGCTAAAATATTTGAGAATCAAAGCCACAATAAAACATCTTATTACAGATTTTACAAAGCGTGTTACCTAATGCTATAGTCCAACGCAGCATTGGAGGAGTCAGTTCTTTGGAGGAATATTGTAGGGTACATGGAAGAAGAGGAGCTGGGAGAAGAAACATGAGTGGAAGTGCTGGGGCTGGCAGCAGCTCCTCTGCTGTCAACTTTCTTAGAAAGGAAAGCCAGGGGGCTTGAGAGGAAACAAGATGCAAGAGCTGAGAGGGAAGCGCTGGGAGAAAGTGCAAGACTAGGAGACAGGTGTTGGGTGGCTCTGTCATACGGGAGAGATCTTCTGGATGGATACACCTCCTTACGAAGGCAGAGAGGGGCGATCTCCCTCTCCACTTCTACACTACAGACCGTGTGTCGACGAGCCCGCACCACGGATTTGTGGGCATGATGGACAGGAGGAGTGTGGGAAGACTGGTGCTGGTGTGGTGTGTGAATCCTGCTGTGATGGGGTAAATGCAAAGAAGAAATCCAAAGCGTGTCATGGGCACGAAAGCAGGGGATCTCTGGGCAAGAGTAGCTGCGCAACAGGCGTCTTGACAAGCCATTTCCTGCTAAGCCTGAACTTGCTGCAGCCAGGTCTGCATTGTCCATAGTGATGGAGTTTGTCACCTCTTCACCTTTATGTGTCCTACCATGCAAAATCCTGCATTTTCTCCTTTGGTTATCTGATCTCCTTGGCTTAATGTTAACCCTTCTTGCACTAGACCTTAGTTGAGAGACACTAATGTTGCTGTGGGTACTGGCTTCAGCGTCAGTGGAAAATACCTCATCTGCCACATAGGCAGAACTTTTTTCTTTCCCATGGATGGCATGCTTAACATCATTATCCAAGAGTTCAAAACCGGCTACATTAGGTTGGGAGGGTGAAGGAACAGGTTGCTGGTTACTTTCAAAAGGTGTCATTTCAAAATACACACGGTCCATTGAGATTGTACCTTTGCCTTCTTTAGGCTGGTTTTCTTTGGTTATCAAATTAAGGTTATGGAAATATTGCTCTGTCTCTTGACTCCCAGCTGACGCAGATGATTTAACATTACTTCTTTTTTTTAACAAACCCTTTTTGGGTCTCTTGGACGGCTGATTCAGTTCCTTTTTCGAGCTATCCTCTTTTTGAACTTGCTGGGAAGTATTCAAATCTGCGAGCCTGAGTTCAAATGGCTCCATTAATGGTGCTGATGAGGTAGTAACCAAAGTGCTGTTCGATTGCGGAGTTGAACTCGCTTGGTTTGGCGATTTCCGTTTTCGTGGTTTTGTGTTGACATTCCCGTACTCGCTTGTGCTCTGGAGCTTCTTTATGCCAGGACGGACAAGGACTTCTGATAACGGTTCCTGGTCAGCTTGTTTTGTAGAGGCGATTGCCTCTGTGGTTTCCAGATCCCCACTGTTTGATCCATCAATGTGTACATCAGGTTTACCAAGACCTGTTCTGGTCTTCATTCTTTTGCATGAACCACTGAGCTGCTTCACCTTGCCGCTGCTGCCCTTTCGGTTGTTCTCTGACACACCGCTGCTTTTATCCAGTGAGCAAACCAACATCATAACAGTGGAACTTTCGGTCTGTGTGTTTAACACCGTTTCATTTATTGTAGCAAGCATTTCTTGTCCACCTTTTCCTTTCTTATTTGCTCTTGTTGAAACAGTCTGTCTTTTTTGAGCAGGCTTCAGCGTTTCTTCCTTATCTACAATGGTATTTGTCGACACAACTTCCTTTCTTGGTGGTCTCAATGTCTTAATGCCACTTTCTGAAGCCACATTTAATAACTCTTGTGTTTTTGTATCCTTTGTACATTTATCTGCCATCAATCTCTTCCTCTTCACAAAGTCTTGGGAATGACAGTCCAGTTTCAGCCCCCTCTTTGCTCTCCCGAGACCGGCAGCTGAAGGGTTTAGCTGACACTCCAGCTGTTGAGTGTCTAAAGTAGGCTCAAGTGTTCTTCTCATAGCACTGTCATTTAAGTTTTTCTGGTGGCTTTGGCGAACCAGACTTTCCATTTTCCTGCCATCACCTTCGCCATCCGGCTGAGGACCGTCTGTGTCAGGCTGACAGACTGAGGAAGATAATGACAGCATTTTGTCAATCTCACTTGAGTCCGCTTTGTTTGATTTGACTGGAGTCATGTGAGAAACCTGCCCATCATTAACCTCAGACTCTTCCTTTTTGACTTCAGATGTTAAAGTCTTAGAGGTAATTTTCCTTACTCTAGATCCATTTGCTGTACATTTCCTAGGCAGTGGTTTCAGCCGGACAATCAGTTTGCCATTCTGGTCCTTAGCACAGTACATCTTCAACTTGGATTCATGTGAGGCACTTACATTGACAGAGGGCTGTAACGGTATGGAGGACCTAATAACGGACCCAACAGATTCTAAAACGTCCTCAGAATCAATGCAGGGTAAGGGACTGTGTTGCAAATGCACAGAATCAGGTGAGTTCTTTTCCTTCTGAGTCACTTCACATTCCCCTGCATGTTCAGAGCTGTGCGTTGGCAACTCCACCTCAAAGGATATTTTTTTTGAATATTTAAGAGCAACAGTTTTTGCGTTTCTTGAACCTTCTACTTTACTGAGCCTCTGCTGATTAGCTTCAGCGTCCCGACTCCCATTCTCACTTTGTGCTTCTGGATGAAACATATCACTTGGCTCCGAGTGTTCAACATCAAATGTTCCATCGGCCTGTAACTCACACTCATCCAGGTTGTCTGGATGGTCCACGGATGGTGGAGGACTATTAGCTCTGAAGAGTTTAACAGGAGTCATGACTATCTCCGTGAAACTGGCCATCTTCGACTTGAATGACTGAAACAAGGGGCCGATCACCCATCCCTTTGGGGCAGGTGCATTGTGTCCCACAGCAAATTCGCCGCATTTATCCGTGTCAGATTTAGTGGTGTCAAGATTCTGTGTGGTATCATCAGCAAACTGCTCAACTACATTTTCTGTAGCAGAGCCATTTGGTTTCTTCTGTGGGCTTTTCTGGTCCTTTTCACTGTAAGAATAACAGAAAAGGAAAATTAGACTTTCAAAACACAAATCACAAGGCAGAAACAGTGTCATTATGTAAAAAAGAAAAGAAAAAAAAAAAAAACCCCACCTACATAGGATTTTATTGTGAAAGCATCAGATCTTGTATTCTACCACTCACTAGTTCTCTCTTAATAAAAACATGCAAACATCTATGCCCCTTTTCCACTGGACGGGTATTGTAGGTCATATCAGATCCATATACAGAAACGGATCCATATACACCATATAACTTTTTTAAACCTTCTAGAATAATACAATTCAAATGTGCACATGCCTCAAAATAATGTAAATTTAAGTAAGTAAACACTTCTAACTGAATGATTATCAGCCATACATAAGCTGAGAAGAATTTGCTATAACACTTACTTATATTGGCGCTCCGCTGCAAAACTAATATCAATGTCCTGCAAAATAAATACGTAAACAGTTAAAAAAAAAAAAAAAAAAATTAAGCAGTGCTGCTCATACAACCAACAAGAAAACCAAATTGATCAAAAGCACTTTGTAAATATATTTATAACAAAGAATTGGAATTTTACTGCACTAATTTAAGATTTGAAAAAAAGGTTGATTTTTGGTCAAAAACTGAGGGAGTTTGGTACTTTGGTACTCATAACAGCCACTTGATTACAGTCATTGTGCTGATTCTAAAGCACTGGTACTGGTTTACCTCTACATTTTTACACAACAAGAGAAAAAAGACAATGAAGATACATTGTGTTCTATTGTGTTTATGTTAGTGGGTCACAAAGACACTTGATTGCTTGTCTGCATCAGATGCAGCAGACCGTGAAGGAGGATTAAAACACTCAATTAACCCTCACAATCCGTTCACTGCACAGGTCTCCAATGTTGACACACACAGTTGTACAGCACAGCCACCGCACAAACAGATAAGACACAACGAAAGCTTTATTACATGAAAAGTACCATCAATGGCATGCAGACAGACTGTAAGACACAGATTGAGAGACCAACAGAGACACAGAGAGGGTTGAGTGCAAGAACATCTAGAGCAAGAAACGATGTAACTGACCTTTCGTTTCTCATGTACACGCGTGCCTTCAACTCTTGACAACTCGGCCTGTGACACTTGTACCTACAAATCAGAGAGACGCATGAGCAGTGACTCGTTTGATTATTGAAGTATGTCTGAAAAAGATTTTTGAGGTAAACTCCTACCATGTTCGCACTCTCCCTTTGTCTCTTTGTGGGGGACAGATTTTGTGTGGATGGTTTGTGAGGCGCTCCGTTGTCTGTATTCCTCTGCTTTTTAGGAGTTTGTGCTCTGATCTCTTGAATGTGGCCACTCTTTTTGTTTCCAGATATTCCATCATTGGCACAGCTGTGAATGTTTAAAAAATATATATATATATAACAAAAAAAGTTAATTTGCGGTATTTTTGTTACACTGAGAAACAAAACAGCACAACGCATCTGTATTAGGGATGTCCCAATCCCAGTCCTTTAAATGGGCATCTGCTGATAGAGATTCAAATAACTAGTCTTCTAAACTTGGCAGACCTTATTCTTTATGAGCTAATTCATCCAAATACTAAAGGTCATGAATCAAAACTATAAAGTTGAGGAGCTTAAATTATTGATATGATATGGATAGAAGTTTAACTGGGAGAATGAAAATCCTGAAATTGACATGAAGCGATTAGCTAGAGAGAGGATGTATCACTCTGTTGGAGTTCTTGGCAAAAACACTCAGTACACTTTTGGTTGCGCAATTACAAAATGATGCTTCTTTTACCTCACAAACTAGACAACAGCCAGGAAAGAATTAGATATTATTAGCTGATACCAATGCCTTTAATCAGCTCGGGACAGCCCTAATCTGTGTAAGTATCAGATACAAAATTGCCTAAAAATACATCATCCTTACTGGAACCAATATTTAACTTATGTGCAACATATCAAGCATAAATATAATAATTGTGATAACCTAATCTGCTTAAATGTGATAATTTCCAGCCAACTGTTAACTGATGATAAACTTTCTGAGCATTTCTTACACACGTTTGGTGCTAATTGCAGGGAACAGATACACTTAAACATTTACGATCATTTTTCTTCAGCTGAGGTGGGACTGTCAATATCTATATCCACCTGCTGTTTGACCACGTTATTTCAAAATAAATATTATAGGCTTTCTGCATTTCTGGTGAAGTAGCTTGTGCTGCTCATCTCCATTGGTAACTGAAAACACTTGGGAAAAAAAATGTAGTCCTTTGTAATCAGATGCTGAGAGCACATCTTAATCTGCACAATGCATAACAGTTTTATACCAGAAATATTCCAATGGAGAAAATGCAAAACATCAGATATTGGCAACATTTCCATAGCACGTACTTCTACTGTCTGTAAGTCCTAAATCGATCAGTCCATAAAGGAAAAAATGTGTCAAAAAGCAAGGAGGGGGAAAATACACTTACAGCAAAAGAAAACAAAAAGGTGCCGGGACAACTATACCTGGGAGTGATGGAGGAAAGGGGGAGGAAAGGTGGTGGAGGTTCACGGTGGGGAGGTGCACTACAGAAACTGTTTGGGGGAATAGCATCTTCATCCATTGGACAGACTATCTGAGGGAGCGAGTCAGAGGGATAAGTCAACATCCCCTTGCTTTCTCGTTCTCCCCTCGTCTGTCCTTCTCTGTAAATAACAACTGAAAAACAAACAAACATGCGGGGTATCATATCAGTATGAAAGCACTTCAAAATAGGTCTTAAAAAAGGACGCTTCCCTTACTTCTTTGATCTCTGGGATGGGGTGATGGTTTATACTGAAATGAAGAATAGTAAGATCTTTTAATATTTTCCTATTTTTTCCCAATTTAAATTTTTTCATCATCGACTTAAACCCTTATTTATGTTTCTCGACTTTTCTCAGTATATAAAATATCAGAAAATAGTGAAAATGGCCAAGCCCCGGGTGACTTCTTCAAATGACTTGTTTTGTCCAAGTAACAGTCAACGTCACAAAGATATTCAGTTTATTAACACATAAAACAAAGAAACCCATCAAATCCTAGCAAAAAAGATTATCCGAAAGAAAAACGATGATGATGTAATCGCTACGGGAGTGTCAGAGCTGCAAAGATTAATTGATTAATCAATTAGTTGTCAACTCTTACATTAATCACCAACTATTTTGGTAATCGATTAGTCGGTTTGAGTAATTTTTTAAGACAAAAGTAAAAAAATTCTTTGAAAAATTGAAAAATTCTTTGAAAAATTCTTCTTAAAAAGGTGAATAATTTCTAGTTTCTTCTCTCCTTCGTGATAGTAAACTGAATATCTTTGAGTTGTGGACAAAAAAAAACAAGAAATTTGAGGATATCATCTTGGGCTTTTGGGAAATACTGATCCACATTTTTCACCATTTTCTGACATTTTATAGACCAAACAACTTATCCTATAATCGAGAAAATAATCAACAGATGAATTGACTATGAAAATAATCTTTAGTTGCAGCCCTAGTGTCACGTCACCACGGTGATGCGGTTATGTTACAGCCTTAGTTTGATTATAACAAATATAGTGATATAATGTTATGTAACATAATGAAGGAAAAAAGACAGACTAGACTACGTTAAGATTTAACAATATATATAGCAAGTGGACAAGAGTAGTACAACAGTCGAGAGGTATTTGTGAGATCTTTCATGGAGGATTTGACCTATATTAGATTAACACACTGGCACAGTAAAACTGGTTGAGATAAATGTATTTTAGGGAGTCAATAAAAGTTGGCATACCTTGTTAAATGTGTAACACTTGTTTCTCAACCAATATGTAATCTCTAGTGGCATGACAGGGAATTAATTAAATGTACCAGTGTGTGGAGGTAATTGGCTACTGTGCAAATGTTGGTTTTAATCAGCATTTAGGATTGAAACGGTGATGTAAATCTAGTAATGTCCTTTATATTCAATATCACTACAATAATTAGGTTTGTGGGGAAAAAAAACAACAACAAAAAAAAAAACACTCGTTTTGAATTTGAGCTCTCCCGTCAGTCTTTGTCGTCGGCACATCATATTAACGGGAGTCCACTTGCACCTACAGTTCGTTAGCGAAAGGTTGGATACATCTAGATTAATAATCTTGCTAACCAAGCTAGCTAATTAAATAGGAATGCATGTCAGTGAATGTTTTCAATCAAATGGAAGCAGCGGTTCGATTAAAACTGAGCGAGGTCTAAATGCTGGAATGGACACTCTCGTATTCAAACTTGTATATGGGAGCTAACGTAAGTTAACTTTGGTCAACGTTATCGTATGTTATTTATCGTAATGTAAACCATCATAAAAATAGTGAAAATTAAACACTTTAGCCGCATCTGAGCAGAGCTTTATACTCCGTCAACACTGCATGGCTGTTTGGCTGACGCCGATATACACAATGTGTAATATACACTTTCAGCACCGGGGAATAGCCGTAGCCGGGAGCTGTCATTTCTGCTAACGTTCAAGTGCTTTCTATGGGCTAACTAGACATATCCTGGTCTTGTAGTTTATTTGCATAGTTATTAATGCTACATCACAGTAAACACACTTACCAGAAACGTTTAGTTGGACCGCAAAATAGTATTCCAACCTCACCGTAAACAAGAAGACATGCCGGACGGCGCCCTACAGCTACTCTCGCAGATGTATCCGTTTTACAAATCCAACAACGAGACAGACGGATCATCCAATCACAGCACGAGTTCTTTTCCGCCCGGAAAGCCTTGTTGAAATCTGACCAATTAGAGAAATCTTTGAGACGTCGTAGGTGGAGGTCGGCTAATAGGAGAGCGAAGACAAATGTCTTCGTTTATGTCCTCGGCAGAGCCATGTCTTTCTCTATCACTCTGGTCCTCGGGTAACCAAGTATCTTTAGACACATATTTTATTAAGCGGAGGCGGTGAATCATAGTTAATTTAACAACATTAATTAAGCGCATCTCAGTCACAATTAAATTATCGCCAGTGAAAATGTAAGGATTTGTGACATTGAACTGCCTATAATCTTCTCGATTAATTGTTTGGTCTGACTGTCAACAAATTAAGTTGGTCTACAAAATATCCTAGAGCACAAGGTGCTGTCATTAACAGTCTGGAACCCAAGAATATTCAATTTTCTACATACAAAGAAAGGCAGCACATTCTCACATCTGACAACCTGGAACCATCAATGGGCATTTTTTGCTTGAAGGTGACTTTAATGCTGATTTATTTTCTTTTGATCCACTAATTGTTGCACTCTTTTATTGTACTGCAAAAATTCACTTGTCTTGTCACTTGAGTATGCAAAAACACATTTTGTATACTCAGATTTGAAAGAATATAAACAATTTGAATTGGCTCAATATTTTATCAATCCTGTGAGGTAACACTGATGTATTAGCGACGATATACAAAGTAGATATAATCTTACAGTACTAAGGGTATCTAACTGAATTCTTGAAGCTGTGCAGTTAACATCTCTATAATATAGTCCACTTAGAACATTGTCTTCATGGCAAAAGTGCAATTCAATATTTAAGTTTTGGAAAAATGTTTAATTGAGCAAGTACATAAGCTACTACAGTAATATATTTTCCTCTCAACAGTAACAAAAATAATTATATTAAATGTCAATGTGCAAATGAATGTCAAGTGGAATTGCCATGTAAACTTCACTAAATTATCAGAATGAAATCTGTTCTCTTCTCAACGAGCCTTAAAATAAACCCACAATGGGATTTGGTTCTAAGAAAAAGAATAACAAGAAACAAATGGATGATAACAACACCACATACATCAGTTATTTATTTAAAAACAATATACAGAAAACAAAGCCCCTGTTAAAATGATAAATTTGCCAGCAAAGCCCTGGGTGAAAAGACTGAAGAAAGATTGCGGGCAAAACATGACTGCTGAGAGTGATCGTGATGGTTGGGATTCATTTACTGCTGGACATAAATCATGTAAACAGCTCAAAGTCGAGTCTCTTTGAGTTGTAGAACTGAGCTCCATCCTGGTCGACCCTTTTGCAGTAAACACCAGTGCTGAAATAGCCTTCATCCACCCAACCCTGCAAAACAGACAAGAAGAAGATTAAATCCCACCTGGCTAGATTGAGGTTAAAGGTAGAACCAGCCTGCAGCCCAATAATCTTGTAAACATAATGGGACTTACTTCTATGTTTGCATTAGTATACAGGAGAAAAACAGAAAAAATGGGTAAATGCCTAAATAAAGTTGCTATTTATCAGTATTAGTGCAAGTAATGATTATAAAATTTAAAATTGACATACACTTCTATTACAACGATGAGCATAACAAACCTGAACTGTGTCCCGATTCTATACTTGAAAACATCACAATTAAACAAGTGTTTAAGAATGTACACCTTTCTATATTTTAGTTCTAAGCCCTTGTTAAAATTATAACCTACAATTTTGTATTATTATTTTTTACTATTACAATGTTCTCTGTCTTTATCATTCGTGTTTGATTGAGATCATAAGCAGGGTGCCAATTCCATACTACATATTGTTTACAATAAACATTCGGTTATGAGCAATACATTTGACAGCACATCTGAAAATTGCCACAATCAATTATACACAAGGATATCAGTACACATACTAAATTTGCTTCGTTTTTGACTGTGCTGTTTGACAATGTTGAAACAAAAGCAAATTCTTGGTTTGGTGCGTTTGTGGATGTCATAATCAGTCATCATCATAGCAATCAGGTATGGACCAAATTAACTGCACTGAGACCAGCATAAAGTGGTCTTGGAAATTTAAACACATACTTGATTCGTCTCGTCCAGTCATACTAGCTTTGTCCCCCCCATCATCACCCTGACTGCTACCACCAAGTTTGATCGGATAATTTTTAACACGTGCTTACAAAACCAGAATGTCAAAACAAAAGCAAAGACTTGGAGCTGATGTCATTGCCTAATTTGTTCCATATTTTGCCATACATATCCATTGTATCAAAAGAAAACCATACAATACCAGGTGTACACTATATCACAAACTCAAGAACTGCTTTTGTTGAAGAACCTTTGATTTTAAGTTGATGGAAGAGAATACCTGCATCTGCTGACTGGTGAAAGGGCCGAAAACCTCTGAATCATCCTTATTTTCCCATTTGTACTCCCACATGACTTCATCACTCACTGAGAAGAAGACAAAACTGGATTAAACAAAAACAAGATAGTTGTACTATTGAAGGCAAATGTGTACAAGTAACACTAAGCAACCTTTTTCGTCTTCTTCCCGCTCTGATCTGCCTGTATGGGTCTCGTCAAATTTATCTGCGAACATGTCAAGTTCATCTTCTTCTTCATCACTATCACCACCGGGTTTCTTCCCCACAGCTGGTCGCTTGCTCTTCATGCTCTTCATCATATAGGCCAACTTTTCATATGTTTGCTGATATATCTCAAACATCCCAGATCCAACCAATCTGTCAGCTAGTGCTGTGAGCCTGTCGAGCTTTTCTGTATCCCTTTTGGTCTCCTCCGTGGGTTCACCCTGTTCCCTCAGCTTCCCCTTCTTTCTTCCTCCAAGGCCTCCTAGCCGACGGAGCGCTTTGGCAACTGTCTCCCCAGGTAGCAACAGTTCGACCACAGCTTCAGTGAGCTGGTGCTGCGTGTAGGATGCCAGCGGGTCCTCTACAGGCTCCATCTCCTCCTCTTCATCTTCTTCATTGTTTTCTCCGCCTGCCTGCTTCTCTTCTCTCTGTTTCTCTTCCTCAGCCTCATCCTCATCCCCAGCTCTGCGTTTCCGTTTGGCTCCGAGACCTTTCTTCTTTTGTTTGTAAGGTTGTTCTTTTATTCTAACCTAGAAGAAGTAACTTATATTATTGCACATTCCTTGGAATGCTTTTAGACATGAAGCAAAAGTCCCTTAAAATACAATTACCCAGTCAATGTTGTCAAGCCAGTTGTCTCTAATCTGTTCTTCCTTTTTGATGAAATAGTTTCCCTCGGAGTCAAAGTATCCTTCCTGCATCTCCTCATCCAGGTTGAAAGGTGTAATAGAAACTCCCTCGTCATAGTCAATTGTGGCTCCCTCTTGGCCTGAAAACATAGTTGGCATGGTCTCAGGTGACATGATTACTGAGTTAGGCAACAACACTATCTTGCCACACACAAGGCATTTGTATGTAGCAGAAGTGGACAAAAAATATTCAGTGTCAAAGAATTCAGCCTCTTGTTAAGAGCTTGCTTCCTTAACACTTGAAAACAAATTAAAATGTATACTTTGAAGAATATGTAAATATATACTCAAAAGTTTATGCTCCCTTTTGTATATTCATTAAGTGTATATATAAAGTACTATGTCATATCAAAGTAAGCGAGACCAGCTCACTGCCATCTATCACTTCATAGTTACAGTGCAAATAATAAACAGGACATACCCTCCACGTCATCATTGGCCAGAATATCATATTTGCTGCTGCTTTTTGTTTCTTCCCCTTCATCCTCTTCATCACTGTCAAGGGAATGTTTTCCCTTAAACCTGGAGCCTGGTCCACTCACAACCTCACAAATCTGGTTCAACAGTAGATGAAAGAAAAGAAAAATATTACATATAACATCATATAACATTTGTTTATATTTGTTTATTTAAAAAGGGACAATGCACATCAACTGACATTTTTTGTTTACACTCAAAATGTAAATGTGCCAGAGTTAGCAAAAAAGCTAATCTTTTAGTAATACAGGCAGGCATCCCTTTTCTTACTAGTTTTAGTCAGTTATTTCCATGTCCTGACAACATTGTCATTGATTTAGCTGACAAACTTCTCGTTTGCAGAGCTTAAGAAGTCACAGGTGCCATTGTGCAATAGGCTCAGTCATCACTGGACCAATGGAAATCCAGTGATGTTTGTTTGTGCTGTGATTGTGATTGGATGATTTGTTGTTTTGTTTTATAAAAGGTATTTCTTTACCTGTGACCATTTAGTTGTCAAATGATATGGTTGCAGTGGTGAAATGTAACCAAGTAAACTAAATCTGAGGTACTTGTACTTTACTTGAGTATTTCCAATGAATTCTACTTTATACTGTTACTCCACTACATCTCAAGAGGGGAATATTGTACTTTTTACTCCACTACATTTGTCTGACAGCTTTAGTTGATTTTTAGGTTACAATTTGTCAAACCTTTCCTGCCTGGAGGAAACCGTATTTCCAAATTTGGTGTTTTTTCTTATGAAACGAAGGATGAAGTGTTCCTTCATGTTTTGAAAAAATTATCCTACTTCTTAAGCTAATTACACTTTTTGGAAAGTTCTGTTGGAAAATGCATCTTCACAAAGCTGAAAACATAATCTTATAGAATATGATGCATTGTTGTAAATTAAACTACCCAACAAAAGGAGTTAGAAGTAGCACAACCTTAAACATCTACAGCAGCAAATGCACCATAAACTGCACCATCCTTTTCATTTTGCTGATACTACTTACTTTTACTTAAATGCAGGACTTTTACTTGTGCTGGAATATTTTCAGTGTGGTAAAGGATCCGAATACGTCTTCCACCAATGATTGTATGGTTAGTTAGCTACATCTCTGAAGCCCTTACTGACTGACCAGTGATCGAATTAGATGTCCCGTTTCTGAAACAATGTAAACGGGACAGTGCTAACACTGATGTTACCTTTTTGTTTGGGAGGTCTTCATCCAGCTCTAACACCCCGTCCCCGTCCTCAAATGTTACTTTCCTCTTCGGCATGGTGCTACAGAAGGCAAGACAGTGACTCTTTTATTCCTCAAACGCAACTATTAGCGAGTGGCTTCATAGCACTTTTACTGAGTAGATTATTGTAACGTCGTGAATATGAGCGGTTACCACAGAGCTCATGTTAGCTTTGTTGCTACAAATGTTAGCCAACAACAGCGCATGCAAAACAAATAATGCAGTTATCACAGTCCAAACTCTAGTTAGAGGTAAGATTACATGTAGTTAACTGATACAGTGTAACCTATATATTACCTTGGTGTGAAATTATACAAACAAGGCGAGAAAACTGATATTTAGCTGGGAAATGTGTCAGAACTTGATAAAAAAAGAATTCAAGCGACGTTCGTTTTCGTTTCTTCTTCCCCTCTCTTCTTAGGTCTGTGCTGGCTGGCAAACAATGGCGCATTACCGCCGCCACCTGGTGAGGAGTGTAGAGAGGATTTTGTAGACGATATGTTCGAATCACATTGAACTGCAGTGTTCTCCACAGCACTTGATTCAGACTGTGAGGAGACATGCTGCACAGTATAAAGGCCCTTAAATCTCTTCATATTGGACTCTTTTAGATTATGAATTCCTTGAGGATAAAAAGTCTGAGTGTGTATCACAAATAGATTCCGCAAGCAAAGAAATGTAGCAGCACTTCTTTTTTTTAAACAAGTTATGTAGGCCTAATTATTTTTTGAATTGATACAAAACGTTTTCTTTTTTTCAGAGATTAATAAAGAGAGACAGATTTGACCATAAATGTCATACACAAGTTATATCTGAAAAGAAGCTGTAGCCTACATCCCCCTGAAGAATCAACCACTTAAAGGACATGTGCTCTACACACCACCAGAGATTAAAATAAAAGTCACCTGAAAAGATCTCCACAAATGCAGAAGTGAGAAAGCCGAGGCAAATACATCAGACCTCGAACTCCACTTAAGCATCCTGTGTCTCATTTCCAGGTAGCAGTTTTCATCAGTGACTGGTTGGTTCAGCTGATCCACCAGATCAGGGCAGACTCAAGCAGAGAGGAGAGAGAGAATATAATATGTCAGGATTGTGTTACCAGGAAGTGGGTCGAGTTATTTATATTTCAACACTCGTCCTCTTGTACCCGAGGGAGAACCAGTGGTAGTAACCTGAAACTATATATTCAAACATTGTCTGGTTCTGGATGCATCAAACAATTGGCTTAATGTTTGGGAACTCTAAGGACCAAGGAAAAGAGATCTGTACATGTAAATAATGTGGAGACTGTGTGGAAGGGTAAAGTGACCCTGTGAGGGACTCAACATTGGCAGAGGTAAGTCTGAGTCACGGTCTTCTATTCTGTCACTGCTGTCTGAGTAACTATACAAGTAAATTATATGGAAGGCGGACAAGACATGTTGTATTGGTATTGCCTTGGCTTTATTACTGTTATTGTAATTATCACTAATAAATGCATATCATTTGACTGTAGTTCTATTCATTCAGTACATGCGGAGTAACAGTATGGTCCTGGTTTTTAGTTCACTGGGTAACACTGACAGCTACTTTTAAACCTCAAGTGCATCCTCCTAATAATAATAATAATAATAATAATAATAATAATAATAATAATAATAATAATAATAATAATTATAATAATAAAGATCTACTGAAGTGAACTTAACAGGAAAATTAAAACTTTACTCTTTAAAATTAACTTCCTTGATGATTTCAATCAATGTTTTGCTGAAGAAAAATCCTGGATTAATGCATTTCTGGAAAATGTTCCAGTCTACATCTCATACAGTTTTCAGTATAAATACCCCATGGTGAATAAAGTATCCATATCTTTTACTCAAGTAAAAGTATATGTTTTAATGACAAAATATTCCATCACAAGTAGCAAAAGTGCAGAAGTAATACAACTTTAAGGATCGAAAGTACTGCTGAAAAGTGGCCTCTGTCTCATGCATCAATACATAAGACGTATTTTTGTTATTGTAGTCGGTCAAGATGGGGCTAGTTTTTTCTTTATATACAGTTTCCAGCAGTTCTAAACCTAGGGGTGGGGCCCCTCCAAAGGGTCACAAGATAAATCTAAAGGGGTCGACAGATCATTTTACCTTTTTGGGGTTCAAGCAAATATTCAGACAAAACCATTCCAGAGGGAGACACATCTCTTTGGTGGGACTCAAAACAAATCATACACATCTGAAACATGACAAGGGGCTAAAATAAAATAGTGTGAGGATAACTGGAGGATATTAAAGATCTACTGACTTGAACCTAATAAAAAAGTGATTATGGTTTGTAGTTACAGTAAAATCATGTCGCTATTTCTGGAATATGTTCTACAGATACATTTCATGCCGTTTTTAGTATTTTACATTCTTAATGTTCTTCTTTAAGTTTTGGGATGAAGCTCCATGAGAAGATGTTGACCCATTACCTTTCATGCACCTCTCCTGTAGATAAAGAGGGATATCTCTACAAAAAAGTTTGGATAAACAATAAACACACACAACATGAAATAACTGAATCTTAATTACTCTTTTTCATGTGATAGCAAATGTAATAATTCTGCTTTACTTTGACATTTTTATTTATAGAAAGAGAGAAATGCCACCTACCAGCGGCGGTGGTTTGTCCTGAAGGCAAACCTGCTTTTCTACCAGGATCGTCCAGCTGACCGACACCTGCTGGGTGTCATTGTGCTGGAGGGGTGTGCCGTTCGGCGCTCGGAGCCTGATGGACAGTTTACCTTTTCCCTGGTGTTTGAAGGGCCAGGACTCAAAACCTACAGCTTTGCAGCAGGGGATGGTCAGACTCAAGAGAGCTGGGTTAAAGCTTTGCTCTCGGCCAGCCACTGTTACCTCTCCCTGCTGGTGAGAGACTTGGGGAGGCAGTATGAAGGTGTGTTATGTGGTATGGCCCTGCTCTTAGGTTCTTAGGTATAGACTGGGTTTTTTTTGTACGTTTTTTCTTGCCTTTTCTAGGCTATTATTCTAGGTTTCTGGTGCAGTAAAATGAGAAAATCACTGCAACTCTTACATTTGTCCAGATACAGCCAGCAGCCAGTAAGCTTAGCACATAACCCCCTGTAAAACTGCAAATTTTTGTTTTTAAACTTTGTATTTTTGTATAGCTTAAACAATCAAGGTATAAGATACCTTAATAGTGGGGCTAGTAGATTCATTTTGTTGCCCGTTCCCCCCTGTAGTGCTAAGATAACCGGCTGCTGATTGTATGCTACCCAAACAACAGAGTGGTATCAATCTTCTAACTCTGCCAGAAAATGAGCGTATTTTCCCAAAATACCAAACTAATCCTCTGCAAAAGGTGCTATATACATAATTTTTCTATAATTAATCATTATTAATAACCTATGTTTTCACAATTTCCTGTTTTCCATCTGCAGAAGCTAAACAGCAACAAGGCTCTGGTGAATCCCGTCCCAGCTCCTCTGTCAGTGCTCTCAAACAGTCCACCCCCAACTTCCTCTTCCCTGTCCAGGGGCCAACAGCAGTGGTCCGGGTGGGGAGAAGCTTCAGTGGCGGGACTGCTTTACAGGCACCATCAATACCCACTAAAGTGGTGGCGAAAAAGTCCCCGAAACTGTGGCCCAGGAGAAATGCTCACGTCACACCACTTAATGGACCGGCACCTTTGTATGGTGAATGGCCTTTGGTGGATTTTGATCCACTTCAGGACTTCAGCAAACTTCATGATTATTATGGCCAGGAAGTGAAGACAGCCAGAGAGGAATGGCTGAGAAGTCGACGAGCAGAAGAGGAACACAGTGATGGAGATCTCATCGACCTGGGGTGAAAGAAAACCTGAGAGTTAGAGACCATTTAAAAGGAAGTGAGACAGAGTGTTTCATCTAAAAAAGGAACTGAACCTGAAGTGTCTAACTGTATTTAACAACAAAGAGTTTGAGGCCCAGACACTTGTACATGTGCTAAATGTTCCTCCATTTCATATGAGTTTAAATCATTTGTTAGTTTTGTTTTACAGACAGCTATTCTTTTCCTGAGCCAAACGGCCTTAAAGTGTCTATGGGATGCAACAAAGAACAAGCAAGGAAGCAAGTGTGGGTACTGCATTATCTCCACATCTGCACCTTTTAGACACAAAGCAGTGTGTCAATAGGTCTATTTCATAGCATTTTGACTAACGTTACTGATATTAACAATATCCACGTTTTATTTAAGTGTCTAAGTAAGTTATGACAGTGTAACAGTGAGCCTGCATGCACAATAACAGGACCCTGAAACTGAAGCAGCTGAATGAAATTCAGCTATCATTAGTTGTTATAGTTACACTTGTGATTTATGTGCCGTGACATGAAAAACACCCATTCCTTGTTTGTTTACTCCCTTCTAATTGCAACCTGCCCACCTGCCACTAAGCAGTTATGCACGTGGTGCAATTATTAAGTTCATCTATGGCATAAAAAGGCTTCAGGAAGCAGCATTGAGCAAAGATTATATATTTTTTTCATTGCATGAAAAAAATAAATTGATCTGTAGCCCTATGATACAAACACAAACATGACTTTCATATACTAGTTCAGATCATAAAGGTTTAAAACAAAATGTTTCTTTACTGGAAGAATTACAAGGACACTTTAAAATGTCCTCCATGAAAAACCTGTTAACCTGCACACCTGCTGCTAATTGCATTGAATATATTCCTATACAGTCCCCTGAGCAGTTTGGTGTTCAAATGGCAGAGAAAGGTTGTTTGATGGAGTATTAAGCAAAGAGTATTATATATTTTTCATTGCATGAAAAATAAAATTGGTCTGTTGACTTCTGTTTAATAATCAATTAGTTGGCACACTCAGCCATGAATATGATATAAAATAAGATGCTGCTGTGGCCAGGTTGGATCTGTGGGTAGAGCATGGCGCACTGAGAGGTGTATGCCACGACGCAGAGGACCAGGGTTTGAATCTGACCTGTGACGATTTCGAAAATGGGCTGGTACTGCAGAGCTAATGAGGAAAAGTGGGAGCAGGTGGGCAGGAAAGGTCAGGTGATGGGAATGGCTGAAAGGTGAGTGGCTGGATGAGAGTCAGAAGATTGGGACAGGTAGGAAAATCAGAGGGTATCTAGTGGACAGACTGGCAAGGGAATGTAGCTGAGATGGACAGAGAAGAAGAATATGACATGAGAAGTTTCCATTTCATATAACAGGCCTTTTGCCCTGCAGATATTTTGACTTGTCATAGTAGGGGAAAGCACAGGTGTTACTAATAACATTGACAGTGGCTCCATATATTCAAGTGTCTAAACCATGGCAGTGTGACATTGTGCCAGCATGCACAATACATTACAAATTATTATTATATCTAACCATAAGGCTACTTTAAGAAGACATTTGTGGAAAACACAGAGAACACTGAACCTTATGAAGTTAATTTGCACTCCCTTTTTCTGGCAAACAAATCACTAAGCCAATGAAGCATCGGACACTATATGACAGTCAGTGGATGACTGTAAACAGCAGAGGGCGCTGCAGGCACAGTGTGCTGCAGTGAAACACCTGATTTAGAGACTATAAGCCATCTATCTATCTATGGTGTAAGCAGTGGGGTTGAGTCAGAAATAGCGCAGTGAATTATGGAAGTGTGCAAGGGACATAAATAATGCAGCTGGTGTTAAAACTGACAGGTAAAATATTTTTTGGGAAATTATTATGTAGTCATCCACTCATTTACTTGGATCATTACAACATGTCTGTCTGTAATTTCCATTGAATCCATTGGGTTAATAAGACAAGGCAACATCAACAGAGAATCAACAACCATACATGATAGAATATAATATAGCGTAAAACAAAAGCATCATATAAAAGCATAATTTGGGATATTGATAGAGGAGATCAAGTGCATATTCAAGAAATTGCCAAAGTTTAATACGCTTTATAATTAAATTGTTCATTCAGCCTCCTCTGAGTTCAATGAGACCAGGCTGATAAAGCAAAAGTTGACATCTGACCTGCCCTAAATGTATAATTTACTGTATGGTGATTCATTTAGCACAATCATATGGAGTCAAATAACAAAACAGGGCAACCTGAGGCTGGTAGGTACTTATACACACCAGAGTATAACATACAACCGCGTCGTCTGACATGTCACAGAAGTTCCATGAGGCCTCCATAGGACAAGCTGGGAGCTTCTCCACATTCCTGCACCTACAGACGGACATACCAATCAACTAATAAGTGATATATGGCTTCAGAGGAACGTGGCGACATGTGTCACATTACAGCATCGTCCCCCTAAAATGTCCACATATCTGTATGTAAACACTTCCTCTCAATAGCAGCATGTAAACACATTGTGAAGGGAGACCTTTTTTTTTTTTTTTACAACCGTGTTGTAAATTCAGGTAACTGCAGAAGCTGACACGTCTGTGAAAGGTTTAAGATAACACAGCTTATTCCCAATGATAACAGACTCATAAAAATGAGTGGGCCAAAAGTTATTGCAATAAAAAAGATATTTAGGAGTTTAGAAAAAGAGCTATTATTTCTCTCTCTTTTTCAAACGTATTTATTTCTAAATGCAGGACAGATTAAATAAAATATTACAAAGTGACTATGTTTCATAGAACAAATTAGCTTTATGCCTAAAATCTTGTCACACAAAGAAATGCCTTTATTATATTGATTATTTAGTCATCATTATTATTAATGATTTCAAGTGCCATAAGTACAGAATGTAAAATGACTTCAAGGAATATGACAAACCAGAAAAAACAGCTGAAGTTGTTGAAGGTAATAATAATGTAATGTATACTTTATTAATTACAATGTTTTCACTCTGTTGTTATTACTCACAGGCCTGAATTACACACACGTTCAGTACCTATACATGCACTAATGGAGAGATGTCTGAGTGAGGGAGCTGCCCATGGAAAGGCGCCCCGTGCAGTTGGGGGGTTTGGTGCCTTGCTCAAGAGTGCCCAGGAGGTGAACTGGCACTTCTCCAGCTACCAGTCCACCACCATACATTGGGGACTTGAACCAACAACCCTCCGATTCCCAACCAAACTCCCTACTGACTGAGCTACTGCCACCCTAATATGCTATAAATTATTATCATATTAAATATAAATTATATATTATTTAGGTAGTAAACTCATGTGAAACCCAGACAAATCTTTAAACATTCTTTTAAATGTCATAATCATCTCTTGATCTATCCACAAATGCTTTAATATAAAGTCAGTGTCTCCTGAATTGCTGAACATAATGTCTAATGTTTCCCTTAATTTTCTGGATTAGGGTACGGTACACTCTGTTTAAATTAACCTTAAATTACATTTCAGGCTTGAACATGATCTTTTCAACGTCACGTTCTGTTGTTTTACCATTTAAAATTACTGCTTCCAAAGACATTCCACCATCATTTTAATATGAAAAGTTGAAAGGATATTTTAAAGTTTAAATTTAAGGGATTTTGTTTAATATTGAATGTAAAGCCGAAGTGCAAAACACATATCATGGAGTCAATCTATTAGTTTAAACCTACACCTCTTGTTTAAAAGTAGAAATCACAGTCAAAACATGTGCTGTGTGACATATTTCATTCCTGTGACAAGGTGGTGAAAATCAAGTGAACCTGCGGTCAAAGATCAACAGAAAAACAAGGGGAGGTCTGGGGCTCTGGATGTCCTAAACACCCAAGATAGACAACCGTGTGTCTAATCCAAATTACTGCAGGAGTGAAAACCAGTGAAGAACAGAGACATGACTCATGATTGAGACATCAGTGGAAACACAAACAATCACGACCAGAGAGCTGAGAGAGGCTGCAAAAATAAAGTCCTCCAATAGAAAAGATTAACAAAGTTATTAATGAAATGAAAACAGATCATCTCTGAGGTAAATTTGGATCTAACACCTGAAAAAACTAATGAAGAAAAGCATTTTGTTCTCAGGGCCCGGCGCATTGGCAGACTGTCCAGTTTATTTAGCTATTTTGGTCGCCCTCAGCTGCCCCTTTATGCACTTATGGGAATGTCGGTTGCCATCACCCTGCCAAGTAATCCCCGTATATATTTTAGGGGGAGGAATGGTGGGTATAGACAGCGCAAGAGTGGGGGGCGAGGGGGAAAACAGGTGGGAAAGTGTTCCTGACTAAGGCCAATCATCAAACAGACACCTTTGTGCTGAAGAGAAAGCAGGACTGCAGCCAGGGGTTAATGGGGCTTTCACTCACTTTCAAACTAAAACAAACAAAACAGGAAACAAACACAAGACACCCACATTAACATAAACCACTACCCAGTTAGAAAACACAGCTATAACTGATGGAATGAGATGTGTAGACATTTCAACGAGTTCTGCTCATAATAAATATTAGAATTTGACTTAAGTATTACCTTTTTACGTGTCTTTATACTTCTACTCTACGACATTTTACTAATTGAAAGTTAGTAGTTGCTTTACAAATTAAGTTTTTATATAAACAGGGCGACCTCTACATTGAGAACCCCTGGGCTAAACTACCAAAATGTAAGTACCAGTCACATTTTTCTGCAGAACAAGCACTTTACAAGTACATTTTGCTGTTGCTTAACCCTGATGATGATTATGAGTATTAATAGTAGTTGATTAACATGAAGTCATTCTTATTCATCGCAGTTCATTAAAACTTTAAATAGTATTATCTTATAATAATATAATATTGAACAGTGAGATTGTCAGATAGTAAAATGTGTTGTTTTTTACACCCTTTTAAAGCAGTCACACCTGGAAATATAATTATACTTTATTTTCATTGATTAAATTAATGAATGATGTCAATACCCCTAATTCATCATGATAGACTAGAACAAAAAATGTTATTAAAAAAGGAAGGAAAAATTTATAAATAAAAATGTGTCCTTAATAAAGTGAAGTATTACAGTATGTAATACATACGTATACATACATACAGCTGTGTGTGAGAATTATTTTCTATTTTATTCATTACTATTATTAGTATTATTTCTATTTCAGTTATTTTAAATATTGCCATGTGCAGATTTTCAAAGAAAAACTAGAAATATTTGTTCTTCCATATTGTTTGTTGTGTGAAGAGATATTTTAATGAGATGCTATTTTGGAATGAGCTTAATGCAATAATACATAATTGGTGTTACTAAATTTAACACTAAATATCAACTTTAAATAAGCGAGCGGAGCTGTGCACATACAGGGTAATAGCTTCATCAGTTGCTGATCTTATAGAATGCCTGCATCTCAGTCCGTAATATAGCAATGGACATCACAAACCAAAAATAAAGTCAGCGAGTAGCTGCTGTGCCTCTCTGCAGGCAGATGGAGGTAGACAGAAGGAGGGTGGACAGACAGTGTCCAGTGGTCCAACAAGCATCTATGTCCCGAATGTCCTTATTAGTCCACGTGAGACTGCAAACCTGCAGCATGGTCCCTCAGCTATCAGGTTTACTTAATTCCAAGACTCCTGGGTCTATTTCTAAACTCCTGTAAAGTGATACGCTTCCCCGCCATTCTGTCTCCTTGAATTTTGCCATCAGTTTATCCTTGACCATCCTCTCTCTCCTCTCCCTCTCTCTATCTTTCCCTCTGACCCTCTCTCTCTTTTTTATCCCCATCCAAACTTGAGGCTGTGGCTAAAGTTAGATTGGCCTGCAGAGGGGTATATAAGCCCCCGGGGATGTTGGTATAATGCGGCTTCACACTATCTTCTCCTTCTTGATCAGCCAAATCTCCACTCATACCGTCTCAAGATGGTGAGTACTTCACACATCTCTTCTGGTGGAAATATCTACAGGGGAATCAACCCAACCTTATGGATTAACTCAGCTTTTTGATGCATTAAAAAAAAAAAAAAAGTTTGAAATTTTTTATTTGTCATCACTTGCAGTAGATGAAGTGATTTTGGACATTTTTCTTGTGGATTTGATTTGGATAAGTGCAGTTCCTGGTAATGCAGTTTTAAGGATGCTTGGGTATTAATGTGTTGTTAAGTTTTACATAATGCACTTCAGATTGCATGCCAAACTCAAACATCAAGAGGGTGAAATTAAAGAAAAGGATTAAAAAAAAAAATGTTTTCCTGCTAACAAACCAAATGCATATTGGTAGTCAGATCAAAATCGTCTGAACTAACGTGAGGATTGCACCTGAATGTGTAGGATCCGCTAAAGCGGTAAACAATGCAAATGGGAGAAAGAGAAATCACTCTTTTTGGTGGATAGATGCAAGTATACATCACTTAATCTTAAGATGTCATAAGCTAAAAGGTTGGGAACATTGCCTGTACAACACTCAGTAGCATCATTATGAGTTTTTAGCCAAAATCTAACTGACTTACCTAAATATTTCACTCTTGTGTTTGTCCTCTAGGCACCAAAGAAAGCAAAGAGGAGGGCAGGAGGAGGAGATAGCGGCTCCTCCAATGTGTTCTCCATGTTTGAGCAGAGCCAGATTCAGGAGTACAAAGAGGTGAGGTTTGTCCATGCAGCCACACAGCAATACTCCCTCCTTTTTTCTACTGTATGAGCATCATTCATGGCAGCCTCAGCAAGCATTTAACAATGTCTGGTTAATAATCTATGGATAGACCTAAAGAGCCTCAGATTCCAAATTGAAGCTGGTGTAATTTAAGTTCAATTTCTTGGAGCCGGTAACCAAAATTAGACTTTGGTTAGCGGATCCATTTTCATAGCTGTTGCTATTTCTTGTGCACCCCCTCTACTCCCCTGACAATTTAATCATCATGAGAATGTCATTAGGAGGAGCTCTGAAATTTCTGTCACCATCTGAAACTTTCCACATTTTGTTCACCTTTGACCTCCCCAACCAACTGTCACTCTCCTTAATGCAGAAGGCTGCGAGGCCAAGCAGAACAACAGGACCTTGATAGGCTTATTGTATCGCAGAACAAACTTCAGTTTTATGTGTTCAATCTCAAAATAAGTTTAAAGGTGATATGATGAGCAGAGCAATAAGACCAAAAAGCAAAAGGAGAAAGTGTAAAAGTAAGGCATGAAGGGCGTGTTCATGTTGGAGTTCAGTAAGGTCAGGGAGATTTTACAAGGATGTGCTGCCAAGAGATTGGATAATGATGGTGGCAGGGTTTTCAATGCGTTCTCAAGGGATATGTGCTGCGAATAGGAAACATGCCTTGTGTGATAAGTGATACGGACGTCTTGAGTGCAACTTTGGGAATGTATGACATGATGATTAGGGTGATCTTAGCACATTGCACTAATGGAAAGATAGCAGTGTGTGTGTGTGTGTGTGTGTGTGTGTGTGTGTGTGTGTGTGTGTGTGAAAGGGAGAGTAGGAAGGCAGGGATGTGGCAGGAGATGAGAGTTCAAGTTCAAGTCCAAGAGGATATCTTAAGTTTCATAGATGTAAGTCACCCAGCAGGGTGAACAGATCAGACAGCTGTTCCCTAATGATACTTTCCTAAATTAACATGTAAGAAAAGACTACCTTACGCAACCACCACCCCACCCCCCTCCCACCCACCCACTACAATTTCCGGGTGCAGCCTTTTTCTTGCACAATATCCTCTAACAACATTTGTAAAGCACTGTGTCACAGATACTAGCCAGCTGCCACTTTAATGGACAAAGTGATGACAGAGGACTCCCTAAAAGTATAAAGAGGTCTCACCCTGTACCTCCACACAGCCCATCTTTCCATCTGTCCTAAATGCTTTCTTCAAGTATTAAACCCAGTCTGCTTTTCTTCTTTGTAGGCTTTCACAATCATTGACCAGAACAGAGATGGTATCATCAGCAAAGATGACCTGAGGGACGTGCTGGCTTCAATGGGTGAGTGGTGGTGGGATAAATCTACAGTAGAAAAGCATGGGTTTCATGGTGTCTCGTACTAATCCGATATTTTTTTGGGGCTGTTCAGGCCAGCTGAACGTGAAGAATGAGGAGCTGGAGGCCATGATCAAGGAGGCCAGCGGCCCCATCAACTTCACCGTCTTCCTCACCATGTTCGGAGAGAAGCTGAAGGGTGGGCGTCTAATTTTCATCAACTGTTGCTCCCAAATTGTTGTTTTTACATTATTTACATTACACTGAAGTTGACTAAAGTATATACAGTCATTAGTCACCTTAGTATAGCTAGTCAGGTACTGTACTTTAGTACACTTTGGCGGTACTTATACTTGAGTATTTCAATTTTATGCTACTTTATACCTCCACTACATTTCAGAGGGGAAATTTTACTCCATTGTATTCACAGTAATAGTTACTTTTAAGATTTTATATATAAAGCTCATGGTAAGTTTATAACATATTATGCATTGTTAAAGATTAAACTACCCAACAGTGTATTAAGTAGTTTAAAATTACCAACAACAACATTAAATATCAATACATCAATGATAATGATCCAATAATATAATAACAACATAACACTGATTCAGGCTGTTCTGTATAATGAGTACTTTTACTTTTGATACTTTAAGTACACATTGTTGCTTATAATTTTACTTTACATTTTGAATGCTTTTCCCACCACTGTCAGTCAGTGTCAAGGTATACTAGCCTGTCCTGTTCATGTCCTTCCCAGGTGCTGACCCCGAGGACGTTATTCTTACCGCCTTCAAAGTCCTGGACCCAGAGGCTACTGGAAGCATCAAGAAGGAATTGTGAGCTTTAAAAAAAAAAAAATACATATATATATATATATATATATTTGAATGTTCAACATGCTTGTCCAAATAGGATTAATTCAGATTTTGACTCCCAAAATGTGCCCGTTTGCTTATTCTAGCCTTGAGGAGCTCCTGACCACTCAGTGCGACAGGTTCTCAAAGGAGGAGGTAAAATCACCAACCTGTTAGAGGAATACTGCATGTTTTTGGCAGACTGGTTCGTTGGTCTAACATTCACCATATCCTGAAGTGCTAATAGTCAGCCAATCATCCACCTGCAACACATAGATTTGCTTTTTTGAGTTTATTTAACAGTCATAGAAATATTGAATTAATTAAATAGAATTTACAAAAGAAAGGGAAAACAACAAAGCATGGGATCCATGTGGGGTATACATTTCTTGATCAACTGCCTTTATGTGTATATTGTCTTTAACTTAATATTATCGTGACTATGAAAGTGTCCTCGTTTGCAGATACGATGATCCATTTCTCTCATTTTGTGAAGGGTCTCTCCCCCTTATTCCATTGGGAAAATGTCATGTCAAAACCTTAAAGGTTAACCTAAATCTAAAAACATTTTTAAGTAACTTCCTTTAAAGTGTGAGCTGTCTCAACTTTTAACAGTTTTTTTAACAGTGAGGAGACAACTTGACCAATGGACCAGTATCTCAAAAACATGGTGCATTCCTTTAAGGAACATCAGTAAGATAGTACCTCTTCTGCCATGCTGAATTTCCAACGCTCATTTTCCCCCTCAGATTAAGAACATGTGGGCCGCCTTCCCCCCAGATGTTGCTGGCAACGTGGACTACAAGAACATCTGCTACGTCATCACACACGGAGAGGAGAAGGAGGAGTAAAGACAAAGCTAGAAGACAAGAAAGACAGCAATCCCTTTGCAATTCTGCCTTCCCTGCCCTTTTCTTTCCTCCTCTTCCTTCTTCGCTTACCTCTTGTGTAAACCCATGTGCTCAGCCGTTCATATTCAAACCAAAGACTTGTCACACTGACACGAGGGGGCTGATGCACATGGGGTGTCTATGTTTGCTTATGGTGAATAGGGGTGATTTTTAATAAAATGATCCTGTAACATTATTTCCATCAACAAACTTTTCTCAAAAACCTTCTTTCCTTGCAATCATCTTCTGTCTTCTCACCTCTATATTTCTGTCAGCTCTGTCACTTCCACCTTCAAGGTGTTTGTGTAAATGAAATGCTTCAGGTTTTCTATTGGAAAGGGGGGCATAGAAATATATACGAGGACCTCATTCCAAATTTTGAAGATGTCCTCTTGAAAAAAGGTGAGAGGAGGGAGAGCATTTGCAGTTTAGAAAAAAATAAGTTGCCTCCTTAAAGACTTTTTCCTTGAAAAGTGAAAGAAAAAAGACTGAAGGAGTGTAGAGAAAGGGCCGAAAGAAAACATTCAAGTCTTCGATTTCTTTCCCTTCGCTCCTTCCTGCAACCATTAAATCATATTTTTTTCCCCATAAGTTGAACTCTTCCTAGCCTTTCCTCTGTAATGAATAAAAGGGACAAACTGTGAATAAAACCTCTTTCCTTTTGTAAAATAATGTCTCTGTTCAGTGGCTCTGTGGGAGGAAACAAGTCTCATCACTACTAAGATGAATCACGATAAACAGAACATCCTCCACATTTCAATAGGACAAACGCCAAGAAAGACAAAAACACACGATGATGTAATATATTATGGTTTATTACTCATCACAAATGTCATTATCATCAATTAAATACATCAGTTGTAGATCTGAAGGAATGAATTCAATTAGCTATGATTTTATCTCACTTTCGCCAGAGTGACAATGTAAACTTAAAAACACGAAAGACATAACGGCAAGGGGAGAAAAAACAGCTGAAACACTTCTTTAAATATTTGCATTAGTGGGTATTCATTCCCAATCAACTGTAATCAAGAACGGCAATTTCAGGATCAATGCAGAAATGCACAAAGGACCTGATAGAAATGGATTTCTTGATTTGTCAAGAAGACTGTCTTGATTGCAGTGCTAAGTGCTGACTCCACAAGTTAGAGAGATTATTAATTTGTTCACGGCATCTCGAGCCCTCTGAAATACAAGAAATAACAAGAGCTGCGAGGACATATTGCTCAGAAAATATTGTACCCCACAGACATGAAAGTGTGCTCAGAAAAAGACCTACTGAAGCACAAAATTCTTATTTCCCATGGCACCAATCTAAACATCACGATGAGAGGGGAAATCAGTGCTTGTCACCACACGCCATCAACAGTCATGATGGAGGATGGTTTGCATAGATGTGTTCAGGTTATCCTCACGAACACTAAACTAATCTGTGCCTATGAATGCACTAGCATCAAAATAGAGGAGGGAGGGAGTGTGATATTTATATATTTAAATGACAGCCATGTGAAGACCTGAAATAAGTGAAAAACAACAAATATGCAGGACATGTTGGCTACAATTACACGAAAGTCCCTCTAATCCTTAACTACAAAAACAGTACAGTTAGAGAGCAATGTGTCTTGCTATCAAATGGTTTTATACTAACTACCTGGCACTATTCATCGTATACTGATGGGGTTCAGTGCAGTTTAATGTATGCATAAATATGTTACAGTACAGACACTGAGTGTAAATAGGTTAGGGAGTTAGTCCATAAGTCATCATGAATGTTACAACACAATTTAGTGAGACAGACATACTCAAGATCGTACAGAACTATTCAAAGCTCCTAAATCACCTCTTAGTATATATTACAGTACGATTAAGACCTTCAACTCCCAGAAATTCTGTCTGAATCACTCGTCTTACTGTTTATTCTGTCGGAGGCCCATTTTTCCACTCAAGTCTATTTAATACTGCACTTCAGTAAACTGGAAACCCATGAACCTATAGTTGACCAAACCAACAGTGACAGTAAACTTAAATAATAGCAAAGACATGCATCGAGTTTGTTGTGAAAATCAGAGGACTTAGCGTGCACAGAAAAAAATTAAATTAAAATAAACACAAATTATCCCCCCTGCAACTACACTGTGTAGTCGGCCATCGTTCCAGTCAACCAGGTGTCTCTTACTCACATAGAAAAATAGTCAGATCCAAAATAATAATAATAATAATAATTCATAATATACTATATTTGATTAAATTAACCACTTTGTACATAAATACATCAGAGCCCGAACGTCAAAGATCAGAGGTTAATGCTACATTGGCACACCTGGCACCTCCAGTCAAGTGGCTTCCTATAGGTCCTCGAAGCAGATTTCAAAGTACGAAACCGGCCCGTTGAGACTCCCGTTTTCTACGTCACTAAACTAACGGAGTGGTTGAATTCAGTGGTACTTTTTTGACAAAATCACAAGTGCAAAAATCATCCTTCATTCTCTTAAGATACTTCAAAGCACATTCTAATGGGTTAATGAACTTAAGTTCTTACCCATGCTGAAATTTGGCGAAATAAAACACATGCGTAGGATTTTGTCCATCAAAAGCAAAATAATACTAATTTTACAGATGGACATTTGGTCTGCAGGACTTGTGCACGGGCACCGCTGGGTATTGCATGTTTTTATGCCACCAGTTTATCAATAATGTTGTGCCTGCTTTTTGTAAAACTCAACCTCAAACACAAGAAATGTAATTGAATTAAAACAATAAAATGCTCCCCGTGTGTCGTTTTGTCAGAGACAAAAAAAAACACGTAAATGAATCGCTAAAAAACAGCCACAACTTTATGGCGTCTGGTTGTATTCTTAATTTTCTCCCTCTTTTTTTCGGTGTACATCCCTCCATTTCCCCTTCAGATTTATTCCAATGAATTTGGGGAGAACCACTTTGGATTCAATGGTTTGCAGCCAGAGGGAGACTGAAAACAGGGAGGCCACACATAGAACACTAACACATTTCACTAACTACTAAGGCACACACTCACTCACAACATTAAACACGACAATAAATACATCCTCAACAACATTACTAGCATTTCTGTCTTCTGCCTGTGTTTGAGAGACGACTTTGAAGTTTTCTTTTTTGTCAGAGGCATCCAGATAACCTGTCCACAGATGAGAAATGATGGGGCATGTTGAGTAGAACTGGATCCTATGTACTGTAGGTAGACTTTATTTACATCCTCTGTGGCGCCATAACTATTTCTGCAAACCTTCAGTTCAACAATCCCTTCAATGTCAATGAAGTCTATGTTTCTCTAACCACTGCCATCCATCTGTTTAAAAAAAAAAAAAAAAAAAAAATGACAAGAAAAAAAAAATAACTAAAAGATAACGACTGTAATTTGTAATTCAGTCTTTTATCCAGTTGATAAAGGATTTTTTTCCCATTTTACTAAAACTCGGTGAAAATGAAAGCATTGACCCCCCCCCCCCCCCCCAGGTGCTATTAAAATCATGATCCAGTTTTCTCCACCATAGTCCTGGGACTACATTAAGTCTTTGAAATGATGCGTTTTACAGGAAGACATCCCATTTTTTATTTTTTATTAATACTATCTGTGTCTGGGGGTCTTTTGTTACCCTGACCTCTTTTTTTTTTGTTCAGCGTCCCTTTTCATTATCCTGAAATGACGGGTCGGAAAACTAGGCCGAATCTTTTGCTGCTGCATCTCCATTTTTGTCCTCAGCTTCTCCTCCCCCTTTGTCCTTTTTCTTCCCCCCTTTCTTCTTCTCTTTTTCTAACCTCTCTTTCTCCTTTCTGAGCCTCTCTTTTTCAACTTTGTCCTTTTCTTTCTTTTCCTTTATTTTTTTCTTCTCCTCTTCCTTTTCCTTTTTCTTGCCTTCTTTGTTCTTCTTCTTCTTCTTTACATCTTCCTCACCAGTTGTGGCATCAGCCGCTGGCACAGCTTCTTTTTTTGAATCTGGAATTAGCAGCAGAGGGGCGTTGTTTGCAGTGGGAGAGGGGATAGTAGAAGTAATTTGCTCAGAGACAATCTTAGGGGAGGGGGATATAGTGCTAGGCGGTGGTGCTGTGCTTTTTTTTGGGGCCACAGCAGTAGGCTGGCCCTGTGCCTTGTTGTCTTCTGAGGCTTGAGCAGGCCCACGTGATGAGCCAGCTGCACCCCCGACTAAGGTGCTCGGAATGTGGGGTGCCTGTTCCCTCTGACCTGCCCCTGGAGGAATAGGTGGTTTATGGCTGAGGCCTCGTTCTGGGCTTAATGTTACTGCAGGTCGGGACTGATGCATCAGGCCCTCCATTCCTGATGGCCCTGAGAAGGAGCCCTTCTTGGTTTGGGAGTGGAAAGGAGCCTTTGACCTGCGGAAGCCAGGGAGTGAGAGGAGGCTGGAAGAGGCCCTGAGAGGTCCTGGTGGAGGGATCTGACTTCCCAGGAAAGAGAAGCTGCCGCCGGAGCTAATGGAGGCGGCTCGGCGTTTGTACTCGAAGATGGCCCTCGTACCGTGGAGGCGGCGGCCTGGCTGGTGTGTCAGCTCTCCTCTGGACTCCTTCCACTTCCTCACCTGAATACGGCACTCCCTCTCTATGAGCCCTTCCGTCACTGGGAGAATGATAATCTGGACGACACATCAGACAAGGACGAGACAGACAGAGGAAGTGATGATTACTAGACTGGGCACGACAGGACAAAGTGACTCATAACTTGTGTCGCTGAGGAAAAACAGAAGCAGGTTTCGTTTATGTACACAGGGTCTTTGAAGCCAAGAGAAAGAGACCCACCTCCTGTACCAATATGTCCTCTCTGATAGTGTCAGGTGAGATGTTCCTTAAACGCTCCATGGTTTCATACATGCCCTGTAGTTCCCGAAGTTTATCCACAGAGCCAAGCATCTGTTTCAGTAGCACCAGGCCCACACGAAACACTATCTTCACCCCTACAACCAGAGACTTAAGTCACGTTTCTGTCCAACTATGGACCAAAAATATAACTGAATTTGACAAATCCTTAAAACTGCTGAACATTTTTCTACCCAAGCAAGCATAAAATGTATCCAATTTCTTATTAGATTGTTAGAATTCTTCACCAACTAGAGGTAAATGTAGGAAAACAGTTATGAACAGACAAGAGAGCTGGCCGAACCGTGTGGATATAAATGGTACCTTCACAGAAGAACATGTCCCATACACGCAGTACACTGGCCCATGGTAAGGTGCGTGAGAAGATGCACATGAACCACTCAGTCATGTAGAGAATCGGGTCAATCTTGAACTTCTTAAGGTGACGGTACGCCATTGGGCACGTACGCTGTAACAGGGAGAAGAAGATCTCGCCATCCAGCTGGATCGCTTCCTAAAAGACAAAGACTATGTGTAAATTTAAAGTAAGAAAATTGACACAAAGGTCTGACAAAGAGTTAGTTCATTTACTCACCAGGCCAGCACTGTAGTAGCCGGGAAGGTACTTCTCGCAAATCTGGACGAGGCACCAAAAAGCTTGCTGTGAACAGAACCAATTTATAACAGTTAAGGTTGGCAATCAACCGCAAATGAGGTTGAAATGTTAAGCTGTGAGTTGAAACATAATTGCATCAATTCCTACTTTTGTTTCCCACTTCTTTTTGGAGCTCTTTTAAAAATGTGAACAATACGCACATTATAAATTGACAAAATCTTCTCACGCTTGCTCGTCATTTATTTGTTGTGTGTAAATGTTGGCAAGGCTGTGTTGTGATGAAGAGATATATAGTGATATATGGAAAAAAATTATATACACAGCCTTCGTGTCCTTCTGTTAAACAGAAAACGGCCCGCAATTTAAACTGCGACAACGCTTTCAGTAGATAAAGATACACTGTTTGTACCATTCATCAACTACAGCAAATGAAATGTTGTCTCCCACGCCCACTCACTTTTTCTTATGAGCAGTTAAGAGAGATAAACATAAACCATGATTAAACAAAAAACATACCATGACTTCTGATAAAGCATAACCACTCGAAAAACTGCATCTTGTGGTGTGCTACATAGGAATGTTAACTCACTGTCGTATGTTCCCAATGGTCAGGCATCAAGTTCATGTTCTTTCATCTCATCATACAGTATGCAATCATACAGTTTGCATTTGACCTATGATGACAGCTTGTTTTCGATCAAGTAACACAAAAGGTCAATTGTTAAGTATTTCATATTTTTCTATTTAGTAGTCCAGGTAACATAATTTTAATACAACTCAATATCATCTTATATATTTATGACACTTTGTAAAGTATCAGACTGTTCAGTAATAATTTCACAACTGACACGGATGAACCCGTTTCCTTTCCCACCTAGTGAGAACCTGTACCCCATTGGTTCAGCCCCTCACCTCAGCAGGCATATGCATGAGCAGCACTGCAGCCACTGGAGCCTGGGCCTGGCAGTAGCCCTCGTCAGGCCGGTAGATAGTGTAAGCCTTCAGGATCCGGTACAGATCCTGTTGCCTTCAGGAAGAAATAAAAAAATTATCTGGTGGCCAAATCCACCATAATACTTGACCAGTTCATGCACCTCCTTTGACTCACGAAGGGAAGAATGCAAATAAAACTAACAGGAATTCAGGAATAAAATAATCTTGACACTACATCTCAATCACTTATCTTCTAAAAGAAAATGTATTTTTATATTCTTACATGTATTACATGTGTGTCCATTTTTTAATATCCTCTGTTGGTATCATTTTCTGTATGACATTGTCAATTTTTGAATTTTTGTGGGTCTACCATTTTTGACAAATTTACTCTATTTACTTCTAATTCACACCGTTTTCTTGGTTGTATCCTGTAATCAGTTACTCCAGGATCAAACACTGTCTGCTAATGGTTACATAAAATTTGTGCATTGGAGTCAGAGTGCAGGTTTTTCTCGTCAATCGTGTGTTGCGTGCTCCGATGTAAAACAGAGCAAACACAGGTTGTTGTTTTTTTACCCGTGGCCACCACGAGCAGCAAACATCTCATGGAAGGGGAACTGTCTGTGGAGATCCTTCTCTATAATGTCCAGCCATTTAGCTTCCCCCTGCTCTCTCTCCAGCTCCTGCAGTAAAAAAAACATTAGATACAAGTTCTAGAAAAATTCTCGTTAACTCATGGAGAAAGTTTCTAATCAGCCATCAAAGTGGATTAGGCTGCAAAGCCCTTAATGAAACCAGATTTGAGAGTCTTCCTCAGACAACACAAAGAATATCAAGCAGACTGCTAGGACCCAGCCGAGGCCAGACCTCCCTCCAGCGTGGACACACAGGCAGGGCAGGCAGGATTACTGGTCCTGATAAGAGGCTTACAGCATGCTAGGTCTGTGCCTGCCCCCGTTTCACATCCTTCAAGCTAATATGACCCTTTTCAGCCACAACTTCCCATTACAATGAGCCAAACTTTGAGCCAGTGAATCAAAATACTGTAGCTTCTTCACTGTCCTCAAATTAGTCTCAACCCAGCTACGGCCAACTTTATACATAGAGAGAGAGAGAGAGAGAGAGAGAGAGAGAGAGAGAGAGAGAGAGAGAGAGAGAGAGAGAGAGAGAGAGAGAGAGAGAGAGAGAGAGAGAGAGAGAGAGAGAGAGAGAGAGAGAGAGAGACATTCAGCACAGATTTGAAGAATAAAAGATCCAACTACATTTTCATATTTAAGTGCATTTGTGGAACCTAAAAAATATACATTTTGGGGACATTAGTGTTGTTTACAATAAGATAAGGGTGAAAGATACTGAATGAAACAGGATCGGTACTGTTTCATGCTTTTAGTTTATCTTAAATACTAGGGGGCCTGAATCCATGTAAAATGAACTGTACCTTGGGCTAGGCCATACGGAGAAAATCAGATATCACGATATTCATGACGAAATACCTCGATGATGATATTGCGACGACATTACAGGCTTGACGATTGGTGCTTTAACTAAATATCTTCACAATTAGATTTCAGATAAATAATCATCAGTACCGTGGATATACGTAGTAAAAGGCAAATAATTAAACAGCAAGAACAGTCTGGTACGTTCAGAAAACTATATCACTAACTGTAATGCAGCCTTTATGACCAGGAAAGACAAAACTGAAGCCATATTACGATATCCAAAATCTAAGCTGATATATTGTCACATATCACAATATCGATACAATATCGATATATTGCCCGGCCCTAACTGTACCTACATATTTGTTGATGACAGCATCTTAGAACTAATGTTTTTTGTCATACCCCTCACCTTGTGTGTTACATTTTAAAATGTTATTTAAAAAATAAAAGTTAAAAAGACAACATGGTCACATTAATACCTCAAATTTTCCAGGGTTGGCATCTAGGAGCTCTTGGCTGTTGGACAGTAGCTGCCAGGCTTTGGCTCTGAGAGAAGATGGAATCCCCTTCCTGCAGCGCAACTTCACCTTTAATGCACAAAAAGACACACATAATGCTTATGGCATTAGGTAGAGTAAAACTAATCCAAGTATATCTAAAACACATCCAAACACATCTAAAAAGCTGACATGTATACCTTCTGGAAGCGATGTTTGATCCACTTATCCCAGTTGTGGAACATATCAAGCCATTTTACCTCCCTCTGTCGGGCGACATCAACTCGAACATCCTTTTCACTGTAATAGAGAGTAATACCTGATGCCATTTTTTTTTTTACTTTGAACTGGGAAGTACTCTTTTTACACTCCTAAATATTGCACTCTGATACGTTTAGACATTTGTAACTCTATGGCAGAAATCAATTACCTCACTTTCTATTACGATAATTTGCACATTATGCTGAATGGCTCATACACAGAACAGCCTTAACATTGACCAGAATGCACTGCCACTACTGATGGATACTAAATCAATACAGTTTTAATTATTCAACAGTGGAAGAGCAATTAGCTTGTCAGAAAAGTAGAAGCAAATCTGACAGAAAAGAGAGGAAGAGTGCAGATAGGCGTGAGAGGTGATACCACAGACACACACAGTCAGTACATATTGAGTCACAAAAACGCTCTCAGCATTATCTGAGTCAGACCAAGTGGAGATAAAGAATGGACAGATATGTTTAGAGCAGCAGACAAGGAGAGAAAGACAGGAAATAGAGGGTGAGACCGACAAGAGGGGAAGATCTCTTTGGAGCATATGGATGACAGAGTGAATAAGATGTTCAGGGAAGGCAAAGGGACAGATTAAAAGGAAGATAGCCAGGATTTACATTTATCTGTGTAAACCAATTATGTGGCCATAATTTAGGCTTTCAAACAGCTATACTGAATATGCTTCTTTACTTTTAGAAGATCTCAGACCTATCTGTTAGATATAATAAAAACACAGTGATCAATATTTTGCACAGTGGACGGGAGTGTGATTAATTAGTTTATGTCCTAATACTTACGCGCTTTCACTGTACTGACTCCCACCTAGGAAGCCATATTTATCAGTGCGTCTGACAGCCATGCCATTGATTTCAGAGTCGGAGCCCACAGAGCTGCCATCCTCTCCCAGCCCAGATAGAGACTCCAATGTCCCAGACATTAGGCTGGCTGACTCTAGGTAGCTGAGGGTGTCAGGGGCCGGCCGGGGCCTGGGCAGCGGAAGTTCTGGCTCGTGGATCAGTGGGACAGTAGGGCTGGGGTGTTCGGCTCTGGTAGGGGTGCTGGGCAGTTCTGCTTTCCACGCTTCACCTGGAGTGTCGGGCTTTGGGGAGAGAGGAGGCGGCTGTCTTTGAGGGGTTTGTGCTTGTTGCAGGGGCTGAGGTTTCTCCTCTTCAGCTGTTGCTGATGTTGCTGTATCGGTGAATGCTGGAGAAGCAGGCGTGGGGTTTGAAGCTGCAGTAATTTGGGGATGGGCTGCTGTAAATTGACCATCATCCATGACAGGATTTGGATTGTGGGCGACATGCACACTGGGGTAAAGATTAGGACCAGGATTGAGATCAGGAGAGGGGGATGCCTGTTGCACTTCGCTTTGAGCCGATGGCTCACTTGACAGGGGTGGGGTCTCTGTTTCAGTAGTTAAGAGCTCTGCAGCTGGTGGGTCACTGGTCATTTCCTGCTTAATAACATGAGCTCCAGTCTCTGCATCTTGCCCTCCTGATTCATCTCTCTGTGGAGCATCCTTGTGTACCAATAATGTGAAGGGGGTCTCAGCAGTGAGTTTGGGAGGACTCAAGGGTGGGTGGGGAGTTAAGGGTGACTGTGCGGCAGGAGTATTTTCAGTCAAAGCTTTGTCATTGTAGAGGTAAGACTTAGGTGTGGGCGTCTCCCTGGTAGACTCTGGAGCAGGGCTGTTGGTAGCAGTGTGCACTGATGAGGATGGAGAGATGGATGGAGCTGCATGATGCTCACCCAGTGCAGGGGGAGATGGGGATAGGGTGGAGATTTCAGCCATGGTTCCACTCTGATCTCTCCTTTACAAAAAGAGATAACATGATGGAGGTGAATTTTCCTTTGCCAAATAGCAGCTATCAGTTCAGTCTTAACTGTTGTAATAAATTACACCTGCAGATTGGATCATAAAAATCTGTTATAGTGGAGATGCAAATCTTCTCAGCAACAAGTCATGAGCTTGGCAACTTAAATGGTCAATGCATGATGCAAAAGATGACTAAAGTGTCTATGAAAATAAGACTTCTAGCCATTTTCTTATTTTGTGCATTCCTCTTCTTAAAACAGAAAATAATGGATTGGAGAAGCAGCCTAAGAAGTTAACTATATTTTGAAATCATGGAAATTCTTGGAAGACAGTGTGCAAACATACACAATCCATTTTTAATTGCAACTTTAAAATATGATATTTTGGTATATTGTTTCTGTGAATATGAATGTTACAGCAATCGATGTCTAAAGCTACATTTCCTCTTTTGCTACATCGACGCCTATATCATACAATAAAATTACTCAACGGTGGACTATATCAGCAACTTTATTTTAAAAAAAAAAACATGAAATCTCTTAGCAGACATCACACCAAAAATATCAAAAACGTACAACTATAACATCCCGCATTAACACAATTTTACTTTATCAGCGGGCTAGCCAGGATGGCAGAAACATTTTACGGTTGATAGAGCTGCATTAACCTGGCATTTGGTTATCAACAAAGCGCCCACGACAACATTAGTGATCCAGTAATTTGCTTATGAAGCAGATCGTGTCTGTAGTTGTTCAAGACAGCTATCGTTTTTATGCTAGCAGCTAATAACACCAGCAACTTTGTTGTCATATCCTCTCTTGAGGCCTCTCTTGAAGCGACTCAACTTCCCGATTCAGCAGACAAGAGCAATGGTTCACTAGCGAATAGCCAATAGTCAACACCCTCCCTCTCTCCCAGGCCGAACAGCGTCCACGGCCTTGTCCACCCGCTGCCCTGTCAATACAACTTCAGCTCTGCTGCTCAACTCACCCACGACCGGCGTGTCACTGTGATCCGTCCGCCTGGATAGCCAGGGGGTTCCTATCCGTACGCACCCCCCGCCACAGCTCCGGTTCCGCAACCTCCTTCGTGAAATGTAAATACGAAAAAGCGAGACCGGGGTAGGAACCGCTATATGGGGTGAGGACCTGGAAGAGCAAACGTCCTGCAATTGGCGAGCTAGCTGGCTAAGTTAGCAGCTAAATTAGCTTATTTTAGCCTATGTAACTATTAGCATTAGCGCCGTGTTCTGTTTCTGTAGCCTAGCTTTTAGCTGATGGTTTCGGTTACCTCGGTTAGACATTCGGACTTGCTGCGAAATTCTCGCCAAATTCAAACAACCGTCTAAATAACAGTTCACAGTCTGAAACAAAAATGACTTTCTTTGTTTAATTTATCCAAGCACAGCCACAGGGGTAACGCTAACGTTACATCCAACACCAGCAGGCTGCATTTCCTACTGACAGCTACGTGCGTGTTCTCGTCAATGTCGTCGGTTACATGCACGCACCCGCACAGGAGCCTCCCTTCCACAGCAGAAATATGCATTATACACAGTGGTGGAAAGTAACTAAATACATTCACTCAAATATTTTTCTTAAGTACACTTTTGGGGTACATGCACTTTATTTGAGTATTTATATTTTAATGTTACTTTATAATTCTACTCCATTACATTTCAGAGGGAATATTGTACTTTTTACTCCATTACATTTAGGCCTATCTGATACATTTAGTTAGGCATTCTAGTTACTTAGCAAATTCAGATTATTAATACAAAAAATAACAAGTGAATTATGATGTGTTGTTATAGTCTAGATTACACAACATGTACTTTTTGTTAAGATAAGATCCACCTTTACCAGCTACAACATTTAAGTGATGTACACATAAATGCATGACTAATTTGGTACTTTAAGAACACTTTCTATAAGTTTGTACTTTAGCTTAAGTACAATTTTAAATGCATGACTTTTACCTAACAGTATTTCTACAGTGGTAATGCTACTTTTACTTCAGTAAAACATCTTAGTATTTCTTCCACTACTGATTATACATGTATGCTTCTTGATATTTATATTTCCTCATAATGGATTCGTTACAGTGTCTCTAGTAATCAAATATGTTTATTTGTAAAGTACCCTCAACGTACTTTATAAGTAATTAACCAAGGAGTTACTTAAACACCAGAAAAATACATTCACCAAGTTTCAACAATGAGGGTAAATAAATACAATCTAGTAATAAAAATGTCACGCTGTCACTTCGGTGTTTCACTTTACTGAAATGTTTTCGTTAAACCAGTAGATGGCGCAATTCCGTTTATTTACAAGCAACCCTCAATATTCAGGTTTGTGGTAATGCATCAAAACACTTCACATGCTTAGCGGTGTCAATCATACCCAAGAACGTAAATCCCAGGGAGGTCGGGGGGGTCAGGACCCCTCTCCCTTCTCAGGGTTGTCCCCCCCTAGAAATATCATTAAAACAATGCTGTGTATTGTAAATAACATAATGATGTATACTTAAACTATTTGTGTAAGTAGTAAAACAATACAAACCCCAAAAAATGCTTTTTAAGTTTAGAAACATTTTGAGTCTCCCCTCCCTTGCCTCACAGTGGTTTGGTCCACTGCCTGCTGTACGTTACCCATCTTCACTCGACTCACAGTCACATCGGGTAGTGACAAGAATGTAATAAGTAGGTGGTTCAAGGCTATTTTATTCACATTAAACATCGGATGAAGTTGTTCTTTTCTCAAGTAGAAATGATGCTGAGTAATTAATGAATTAGTTATGACAAAAAGTTTGCTATGTTAGTGTAATATAATGTAACGTTAGCTAGCTTGTTTAATAGCTTGTTGGATAGAAATGCACCCACTACAACTAACGTTACCACGGCGATAAGCCTAACGTTATGTGTGTGAACTGACATTAGGGTTAATATTGAAGATCTACAGTTGTGTTTGAAGTGGCTGATCAGTGGATTTGCTGCAGTTAAATATATATCCTCTGTCCCAGACGAAACCTAATATTTATGCGGAGAACGCAAGTATTTTTGTGGCTTGTGTACACATGTCCTCTACGAGTATAATTGTGGCTGTATTATTTGTGTCCCCTTCAAAAATTGCTCTTCAGAAATTTTATGTTTATTGTCCCCCCCTACTGTTAGATCAGATTTACGCCCATGTACATACCAAACATATTCACCAATACTATGCTGTAGGCCTATATTTGCAGAAAAATCAATGATCATTTCAACACTACACAAGTCCTATCACTTCAAATTTCTTTGTTTCGTTTGGGGAAGACCATCAGAGGTTCTATGTGGGGATTGTGAGTCATGTCTCTGCTTTCCTTCCTCCTTTGTTGTGATGATTGCCATGGTAAAGCCACAGGAATGGGGGACACCCAGGCATGCTGGAACAATGTCATATTCTACAAGGGAACTCCCATATACGTGTCTTACTCACACAAATAAATACTATCCAACTGGTTGTCAAGAGTCTGATGACAAGTTTCCACAAGAGTATAGAGTAAAGACTGGGTCTTTTGCACTATGCGCAAACAAAGTTCATCGTCTCCATGGAAATCCAGAGGTGGAGAACACCCAGTTACCATGGAGAGATGGTAAGGTAAACATATGCACATTGAAACGAAACCAGTGATTTAAGATCATGAGTCAGGTCTCCAAGCTGTATACATTTTCATCATGACGTGCACTGCCCATCGTAATAAAATACATAAATGAGATTAGTTATGGAAACAAGAAAATGCAGACTCCCTGTGAATCAAGTGCAAAAGCAAAACAAGCGAAGCCATGTAGAATATATTTAAATAATCTTTATTGAAACTTACCAAAAATTAACAAAACTAAACATGATACATTTAATTTACAATGTCATTATAAAACATTCTTTAAATTATGAAACATAAAACGTTGCTATTAATATATATTACTGAAACAAAGGTCTAAAGTCCATATACAAATAAAGTAAATGCTTGTAAATTGGGTTTACATTTATCATAATTTACATAATTACAAAAAACGATGTTAGACAATCTCTAAATTGAAATGTGTCATATCCAAAAACGGCAGATAGTTGCACAAACTAAACACAAATGAACTGATGTCAATGGAATTCAATAATTACATTATATATATCATACATCATATATAATAACGTATGTACTTCATCTGAACAAATGTGTTCATTGTGTGCGAACGCTAGACTTACACAAATATAACAATGATATAAAATGTTTTCATTCTGTAAATACTCTGTGTTTTTATTGTTACATAATAGCTGGTTACGCCACACATATCTGGAGTCTGTCATGTCTACATAGGTGCTTCTGATGCGTGTTGCAGAAGTTGAGGTAACATTAGGCATCTTTCAGGCTATCCAGATGGAATGTGTCAACCCATTTCTGTGTGCGGGCTTGACATTCGTCCCAGTCGTACAGAGGGCGGTACTGGAAGTGGCGCAGGGCTTTGTCTGTGCAGACAGTGAAGGAGGTACAAGCCACAGCCAAGGTGTAACGGTTCAGCAACGGCGTGTAGTTGAACAAGGGACTCATTATCCAGCGAAGCAGGTCATTAAACATGGCCAGGAACCAGATCACCAGTGAGGGCATGCGGACCCTTCGGAAGTTAAATTTGCTAAAGAACTGCATGTTGAAATCCTCGTAGTTCTTGTAGGGAGAGTCATCGTAGCAGAAGTAAGCTTCACCTCCAACTATATGTGGGCGCTCTCTCAGGGCTTGTGCAGCAAGTACATGCATCCAGGCCACATTGCCTAGAAACACAAAGAAGTGGGTGAAAACCAAAATGAATGATGGAAGAAGTACTCAAAACATTTGCCATAGTAGAAATAGTTAAACAGTAAATGTACTTGAGTGCCAAAAGAAAAAAATAGTCATTATGAAGATAATTCCTCATTCTCAGCACTGTTGTTTTTTTACAAACAATTTCCTGGCCCTCTTTGGAACTTGTGTTTTTAGTTCTTAACAATAACATTTGGTAATAGAATGAGGCTGAGAGACAAAATAAAAATATAACTACTTTTAAGTAAGACAAAAAGTAGTCTGTCTGAAGAATGATTCCTGTCAGGGCCAAATTATTGATGAATAAACATGTATCTGGAATATGTAAGTTATCATTTTAGAGAAAATATATGTTTACCCAACAACGCTAATGTTTTATGCCATTTACCAAAGTTTAATATGAAATTATTCACATCTATTATCATCACATCTGGAAGGAGATGTGTTCATAGTGCTGTATAGATGTATGTTGTGCTGATACTATTCACATGGTATTGTTCTCACAACCAATACATATGGATTGGAGTATCTCTACTGTTCATGTTTATCATGTTGTACCATCTGTGCATCTTTTGATGTTACAGTACTTGTGCTTTTAGCTCATTGACTGGCAGCTTAAGAGAGCATCAGAGGTTTTGTTTATTGTTTGGACTGACAGTACTGTAAAAACTACACCCAGGATACTTTCTGTAAAATGCAGAGGAAGTGGTTTTGCACAACAAACGTACTTCTGCTTTTAATCCTGGTGTGAACATATGTCAATCTAGGGTTTTATTTGGTTCTCCTTAGCAGTTTGGTTTACATGCCTTTGCATTCAGAGTTAAAAATAGCACAGAGGTTGCTTAGTATTCTCCGGCTACATCTGTTGACTCTGACGTGTCTTTAAAGTTGTGATTATGACTTACAAAAACAGTTATTTTACCTGCATAGACCCGTCCATGTTCAGAGTCCTCTGGGACACCGCCGATGAGCAAGCCCCCCCTTTGTACGGCCATCTTGTAGAAATCCTTAATTAGTTGGTGCCCCTCGCCATAGATACCCGTCGGCCTCAGAGAACATGTGTACAAACACTTTCCACTCTTCACCTGGACAGGAGACAAAACCAAAATATTTGGTGTTAGGAAATCAGATGGGAGGCTACGAAAATAAAAACGTAATCGCAAAGTGGTCAAAGGGTATATTTGGATTGTAAACAGCACCACTGCAAAGCCACAAGGGAAGGCTCTAGAATTTTGTGGCAAAGTTGCACAAGAATTTCCCTCATAATGTTTTTTTCCAGTCTCAAACAAAGATATTACAATATACAATCTGATCTTTAGCATTATAGTCAGTAACATTCAGTAATAAATATGAATACACACATCTGGATCCCAATAAATATCTTTTCAATTGTACATCTACAGCTTTTATGAATTCCATTGCATCGTTATGGTTTTGATTCTTATTTTAACACAGTTTTTATTTTCTATTTTCTAAGTGTCGGTAAAGTGTACTGTAAAAGGTACTTTCAATAAATCTGCCTCAATGAAAACACCTGAAACCAATTAAATCTGTGAAATGAATGATGTTAAGAATAAATTACCTTGGTTCCATTAGCATCAAGCAATATTTTCTCTGCCTTTGCCTTGCTTCTAGGATAGGCCATAGTGTGTTTCACTTTGTAAGGTGTGTCTTCATTGCCCCTGTAGAGAAAGAGTTAAACAGTCAGAGGAGGACTCAGAAGAAGCGAAAACTTAAAACGGTGCGAAGGAGAGATAGGAAGGAAAAAAAGTGGCAGTTGTTCCAATGAGCAGACCATCACACACACACACACACACACACACACACACACACACACACACACACACACACACACACACACACACACACACACACACACACACACACACACACACACACACACACACACACACACACACACACACACACACACACACACACACACAGCTGTAATGCTCAAAGCATTTGTGGATGCTGGAGGTTTGCCACTGCTAGTATTGTTTCTCTCCTGATTTTAGCATTGAAGATCCACATCTATTACCCTTCATTAGGATCATACCGCGGTTGTTGCATATTTTAATCCAACTACTACTCATCATGTATATTTTGATTTACCATACCATATTTCAAAGAATAGGTTGGTTGTCCAAGGTATTCTTGGTACTCCTTGGTTAATTACCTTGTTGAATACCAATGGCTGTCAAGGGTTTTGTTGAAGTAGGAAAAGCACTCATAGAGTGCATCCCTCCACTAAGAAGGTTTTAGGGACTAAAATTATTATTTTAATAACAAAACATATATTCTTAATCATGCATCTGCATCTCGATCTGCAATGAAATACATATAGTAACACACAATGTGATATGTGTGCTAAATATCTTCCCCCATCTAAGCAAGTAGTAGTTCATAAGAAAATAGTGAAAACCCTATCTTGAAATGTTACGATTCATGGATTTGCACAAACAAAGAATCAATAGTTCTTTGGCCATGGTTCGTTTCCAACAAGTATAATATGAATCTGTTAGTTGAGTTTTTAAAAAGGTGGAGTCTCGCGGTACTGGTTGTGGAAAAACAGCTGTCCGTTTTGTGGGTGCGTTGAAAAAACATTCAGTGTTTATACACAGCCCTGGCTCTTATTGGGAAACAAAAAAGTGGCTAGGACCAAGCCACACAACACTGCTCTGTTTGCGCTTATGCACAGGACAGGGGAAAGGTTGTGGTTGTACAAAGTACAGACGCTCCGATACTGCCTAAAACCCTGGTATCGGTATCGGTAAGTACTGGAGATTATGCACCGATCCGATACCATGTAATAAAGCCTTAAAGAAAATCTACGTTAAAGTAGTTTATTTATGTTTTTTTCTGTTATAACTGACTGTCAAACTGCATAATAAAAGAAAGTTCTGTGGCAGTCATGTTTCACAAAGAGTGTAACCTGAGCCAGACCGACAACAAAGATAGAAATAATATCACATCCATACAGGGATAGTAGTATACAGTTGTTATAACATAATAAAATATATGACACACTGGTATCGGATCGGTACTCGGTATCGGCCGATACGCAAGTTCAGGTATCAGAATCGGTATCAGGAAGCAAAAAAATGGTATCGGGCCATCTCTAGTACAAAGTATAAAGAGAAAGGCAGTTGGGGCAAGAGGGACGGTAAATCGGGCACATGCTAACATTCTGAAGGAGCACTAGTGGGAGGGGGTGTATTTGTTTGGGTGTTGTGTTCAAATAGCAACAATCTTTCTCAGGAATCACTGACTCACCTTTAAGATATATTACCAACTAGCAAACAGAGAGACAAATAAGAGCAAAACATTGCTAAAGTAGTAACATTTGTAGGAAATGGACAGACTCATGTAAAACACTGTTAGAGTGAGACAGACCAGAATACAAAAGCTGGTTTCTCCATCCCACACATAGGCCTTCCTGTAAATAGTCTCAGAGGTTTTTCTATGACAGTGCATTCAAAAAATAAATAGGGAAAGGATAGAAAAGATAGTGACCACAGAAACGTTACTGAAAGAGCCAAAGCATTTCTAAAAGTGAGTGTCTAAACTGCAACATGTGTGCTCGGTGAGGAAAACACACTGACTTGGACTTGTACACTGGGTTACATGGTCAGCAGAATGAAATTTAACAGAGTTCAAAAACAAGTAAATAAAGTATTATATTTCTTTTAGCTTCACCTGATAAAGTGGTCTCCGTTGACGTTGGGACCAATCACTTCCATGCTGCTGGTGTAGACCAGGTACTGGATGCCACACTCCACACAGGCATTGATCACATTCTCCGTTCCTGAGAAGAGAGAAAACATTGTCATTTAAGAGATGGAGGATACTGGGTTTGGATAGATCAGACTGAATTGTATTGGGTAACATAAGTTTGTCAATCCTCAAAGCCACAAGACTGACTCAGTTGGATTTCTTCAGTGCATCTGCAGACGGTCAAATTTAAAAGTTTCAAATCACAACATGATGAGGATGAAAGTTTTAGAATTATAACTGGACAGGAAATTAATTGAAAAAAAGGCATGAGATCCACATGTGTTCTATTTAGATGATTCCTGTCAGCTGAAAAGAAAACAGTGGAAAATAATCTGCCCATTGCAAAGGGAAAGAAATAGGAGCTCTCATTATTGTATTTAATACTTTTTAAGGGCTTTTCAGTATTAGACTTATAGTAGTGTGAAGTTCAACTTGAGTCATAGAGGGAGTAGAGGAGTACAGGGCCACAGTCCACAGGCTGCACAGTAACATCTGGTCCAGTTTGGAAGAGGATCAAAACAAGTGGGTTGACTGCTAAACAAACAAGATTAAAGAGACTCTGCAGACATGCTCTTTGAGCTTAATGCTAGCATCGGCATGCTAACATGTTCACTATTACAATGCTAACATGCTGATGTTTAGTGTTAGTTTACTGTGTTAGCATGCTAACATTTTGTAATTACCATCAACAAAATAAATATGCTCCACCTATCCAAAAAACAAGCATCTGCTAAGTACAATTAAATAAATAAAATTAAGGTACAGCTGGTCAAAAAGGTACAGTATATTCAGAAGCTAGATATGAAAACATTGAATACAATAATGAATCGATAAAATCAACCTGACTGAATTGCAGCTATAAAAAGGCCTCATTAAAGTGCTTCTTAAGTAGAGGTTTGAAAAATAAAACATGGTGTAGAATGTGGGCTCTACGGGTTAAAACCTTCTAAGAGTGTCATTCCTTGTTTACAAGGGAGGGGGGGGGGGGTGTAAAATCTCTGGTATGTACTCAAGCTGAAGGCCAGAAACAGAGCCTTTGACGTTATCAGTAAAATAAATTCTAACTGGAAACCAAAGTCTAGATACTGTACTCTTACTGTGTATTGAGTTAACTGTCCTGTACCTGCGATCCTTACTAATTCTAGGAGGAAAAGTGAATGTATGTCTGAAAAAGAGGGCGTTCACATGAAACCCGTGAAGTGAATAATACATTCTTGTAATATTTCTCTGCTAAAGGAACCTAGACTGAAGCACCCATCACAAATCGCTTCTCCAGTCCTCGGCTTTACACACATAAACAAACCTCTCTTCTGTAGTGGTTTGAAAACATTAGTACAAAATTAAATTAGTTCAGAATTAGTTCTGGCACTTCAAAACATATGAGTAAATTATTCATTCAATTCAAGCATTTCTAAAGGAGGTCTGTTGTACTCCTGTTTTGGGAAAGAATATTGAATCATTCTAACACCAGACCAGACATTGACCAGAGCCTGACCACAACTCATCAACATAAAGCCCATTAATCACTAGCTCCATTAATGTGAACAGTATCCTCCGTCTGGATCTAGATTAGATTATTTTAAATTTACATCAATTAAATACCCATTTTTATTTTTATATGACCAGCTGCTACAACAAAATAATACATAATACATTCGTGAGCTGACAATAAAGTAAATGTTGAAATAAAAAAAATGAAGGTGTTCCCTACACTCACATAAAGCTCATGTCCGCAGAGTTCGTACAAGTAAGCTACAGTATTTCCTGGACTAACGTTTTAAGTCTGATGATATTTTGTATTTTTCTTATTGTCAACAAATCCCCTAAAAATACCAAAACGGACAATAAATTGATCTTACTAACAAGTACTGTCTAGTCAACCGATTTACGTCTTTAGTAGGAACCAATGGGCTTTTGGCTGAGAGCCACAGGCAATCTGGGGAGTTAGAAAGTATGGAGAGAAGGACTGGCGCATTGTTGGTTTTGTTTTTTTTCATGGGATTTGTTCACAATAAGAAAATATAATATTGTCAGCCATATCCTTCAAATACATTAAGATGAATAATAGCCTAAATTAAACATTAACAGCCAAGCCAACATTATCTCTTGTCACACACACACACACACACACACACACACACACACACACACACACACACACACACACACACACACACACACACACACACACACACACACACACACACACACACACACACACACACACACACACACACACACACACACACACACACACACACACACACACACACACACACACACACACACACACACACACACACACACACACACACACACAGGTTTCAACAGGTCTTAACCCACAACAAATCTTCAGTTGGCTGTATTTAGTCATAGTTACAGCTACAGTGAACGAAAGCACTATTATTACCATGTCTCCAAAAAAAAAGAGGGAAGTTGTGTGGTCCATTAGGAAAGTCTTGGCTCACATTCAAAATAAGGCAAATATTGCTATTTTGTGCTAAAAGCTGCCTATGGATTATATATACTTTATTTTCTTTTTTTGCCTCTTGTTTTTTTTGTGTTTTCATGACAGTTGAATTCTTGTCAGGCTGAAAAAAGCCCTTCAAACAGCATGTGACACTTAACTCACTGAACACTGAAACCCAAACTAATAGGGTTACGCAGTTGCAGTAAGAGCAGAATCACCAACCATGCTTTGTCAATGAAGGAGAAATTGGCAACATGACTGACAAACAATGGCCATTTTGTCTCAACATTCAGCATAACTTAATTATGGCCAACATTTTTGAAACCATGGGTAATGCCACACCCTTGAAAATCATCCAAAACAGGAGAAGGTGTGGGTTTCCTCTGTTTTCTGGTTTTTCACAGTAAAACATTCTTTAAAACTGAATAACCCATTGATGTTTCCTCCCCATCCCTTTTCTCTTGAAGTCTCACCTGTGACGTTGACAGACACAATGAGGGTCTCTGGGATTTTGTGCCAAACGTCCACCAAGCTGGCTGTGTGGATAACGACATCAGCCCCCCGGGAGGCCTCCAAAACACTGCTGTAGTCAGTGATGTCCCCCTGAATGACCACCACCTTTGTCCGCTCTGAGTGAGAAACAGGAAGACATAAGTAAAAACTGCGTCACACTGTCTGTATCTGATCCTGGATCAGGAATGTTTTTCTTAAGAACTCTGCAAAGGCTAGGAAGAATTGACGTACTAGGTTTGTTTACCAATTACAAAACTCTTGTTTGTTTTTTGACAACATGATATGACAGCTATGTTGTTTAAAGATACGATTTGTGTTACATTTGCATCCTCTTTCCACAAGTCCTCTCTTGTAATTGTAAACGTAATTTTTATTTCAACTGAGAAACAATTATAGAATAAAAAAAAAACAAGAGCATGTAAAGTCTCTTATCTTAACATATGTGTTCTTGGCTGACCCAGTTAAATAAAGACATGACACATTCAGGTACTTTGAGAAAAAAAGCAGTCCTGCTCAGTGATTTAAAACACTGCAACAACAGACATACACTCACCTAAAGGATTATTAGGAACACCATACTAATACCGTGTTTGACCCTATCCTATCAATATGGACCAACATTTCTAAAGAATGCTTCCAGCACCTTGCTGAATCAATGACGCAAAGAATTAAGGCAGTTCTGAAGGCGAAAGGGATCCCCCACACCATTACACTACCACCAGCCTGCCTAGTGGTAACAAGCCATGACAGATCCATGTTCTCATTCTGTTTATGCCAAATTCTGACTCTACCATCTGAATGACTCATCAGACCAGGCAACATTTTTCCAGTCTTCAACTGTCCAATTTTGGTGCGCTCGTGCAAATTGTGGCCTCATTTTCCTATTTTTAGTGGAGATGAGTGGTACACGGTGGGGTCTTCTGCTGGTTTAGCCCATCCGCCTCAAGGTTGTTCGTGTTGTGGCTTCACAAATGCGTTACTGCATACCTCGGTTGTAACGAGTGCTTATTTGAGTCAAAGTTGATCTTCTATCAGCTTGAATCAGTCGGCCCATTCTCCTCTGACCTCTAGTATCAACAAGACATTTTTGCCCCCCTGGACCCCTTTTTCAGACCATTCTTTGTAAACCCTAGAAATGGTTGTGTGTGAAAATCCCAGTAACTGAGCAGATTGTGAAATACTCAGACCAGCCCGTCTGGCACCAACAACCATGCCACGCTCAAAGTTGCTTAGATCACCTTTCTTTCCCATTCTGACATTCAGTTTGGAGTTCAGGAGATTGTCTAGACCTGGACCACACCCCTAAATGCATTGAAGCAGCTGTGATTGGGTGATTAGATAAATTTAATTTACGTGAAATTCAACAGGTGTTCTAATAATCCTTTAGGTGAGTGTAGCTCCCTTTGGTTTCCGGTTTGGTTTGGTTTATTTATGGATATAGAAAGACAAAAAGGATCCAAGGGATAACATGTAAAAGCGATGAAACAATATTCATTCATGCAGCAATGATTACTCTCACCATCAGTTATGAAAGCCCTAGACTTCCAGCTAATTGTTGCGTCCTTGAAATGCTGATACAGCATGATAAGGAGAAAAGACAGAGTCCTGTAGCTGAAATAGAAAAGGTGACCCCTTTCTATTACAGCTACAGGACTCTGTCTTTTCTGGCCAATGTTAACCCAATTTGCATCCTTGAAATGCTGATACAGCATGATAAGGAGAAAAGACAGAGTCCTGTAGCTGAAATAGAAAAGGTGACCCCTTTCTATTACAGCTACAGGACTCTGTCTTTTCTGGCCAATGTTAACCCAATTTGCATCCTTGAAATGCTGATACAGCATGATAAGGAGAAAAGACAGAGTCCTGTAGCTGAAATAGAAAGGGTGACCCCTTTCTATTACAGCTACAGGACTCTGTCTTTTCTGGCCAATGTTAACCCAATTTGCGTCCTTGAAATGCTGATACAGCATGATAAGGAGAAAAGACAGAGTCCTGTAGCTGAAATAGAAAGGGTGACCCCTTTCTATTACAGCTACAGGACTGTATCATGCTGTATCAGCATTTCAAGGACGCAACAATTAGCTGGAAGTCTAGGGCTTTCATAACTGATGGTGAGAGTAATCATTGCTGCATGAATGAATATTGTTTCATCGCTTTTACATGTTATCCCTTGGATCCTTTTTGAACATCGAGTCAGAGATCCCGTTGCAATTCAGACACTCCTTCTGGAGTTTTTCTTCCCATCTGTTATTCTACTAATTACACAGAGGCGTTTAATTGCAGACGTTCCTACATATTTAAATCAATATCAACCCAACACACAATTAAGTATCTCCTTTTCTATGAGGCCTGGATGGTACGGACACTGAGTTCTCTTATTACTGTTATCTGATCTTACAGTTACAAAAACAGCAGGCCTCAGTCCTTTCTGACAATAAATAATGAAAGGTGAACAAAGCATTTTTCACAGTGGAAAAGGAGCATAATTTGAGATTGAGCGACTAGGAGTATAAACGCTGGTGGCAGTTAGCCAGTCTCTCTCTCTCCCCTGTATTCCACCCTGTTTGGTTTTGTTACATTTAGTTTATCATTACAATAATTTACCTTTTAGTTATGTAAAATAAACGTCTTAAATGTCCAGCCTTGAGCCTGGTTGTGACATATGTTATCTATAAAATGTCACCAGGAAAAAAAAACTAAAAACACTGCTGTTGTTCTGTCTTCAGAAAGTAGAGGCCACATCATGTCACAACTCAGTTATAAGTTGTGACGTGAAAGAGAAGTGTCAAAACATACAATGATAGGTTATAACATCTTTATCCTGCCACAGGAAACCCAAGGGAGGTGGCTATCCTGGATTCACTGCACAGCTGTCATCTCTGTCATCACAGTGACCATATAGCATGTGAGGGAAAGAAAGGATGTTCATGTTTTCCCCATGTGGAGACACATAATTCAGCTGTATGCCCCATCACCTCCTCTCATGCTACTAACACCTAATATTCTATTATTATGCATATGTTGCACATAGCATTTACAACACTGGTGTCTCATTCAAACAGTTGACAAGTGTTTGTTACCAAATAAATTGCCTTAAGTCAGTTATATCCTTTTCGGATAATAGTCAACTGAATTACCAGATCCATGTGGTAACTCAATAATATAGGCCTACACTAATATAACGTTAATACACACTAAAAATACTGGCCAATGTTAACCCAATTTGGGTCAATCTAGCACAACCCAGTACCCCATGAGCCAAAAAAAACCCCCAAAAAAACACTGGGTAACCAACCACACTAAAAAAATTGGTTATTTTGGCCCAGTTTAGTGTAATTTATATTATTTCAATTGGGTTATGTAGCCACACCAGACTGTGTTTATTTTGACCGAATAATGATGTCATATATAGCCTACTAATAGGCCTATTACATTTCAGTTGGGTCATACACTAAAACCAAAAACGGTAGGCTATGTTTTTAGTGTTATCTAAACAAAACAAGCTTTTTACAAGTTTTACCGTAAAACTTAGCCTACATGACATTAAAACCGCAAAGGACAACATGTGACATGTAAGTTTAAAACACACATTACAGTTCACTCTACACATAATATCTGCACTCGGAACAATTCTTCCAAATTTGGATTATTTCCACGAACAAACAAGCCCTTTGGAACCACTGATTGTTGTGTTGTTTTAAAAGATGACAGAGAATGCATTAGGAATGTTCAGTGACAATCGTCAAGCCGAAGTGCATTACGATTGTGAACCACAAAGCCTGAAATTAAATAGAAGCAAGAGTTTTTAAAAGAATCATTACCGATAAAAGATACAATTTTTAATTAGCAGATTTTTTTTTAAATGTAGTTGGGTATTTAAACGTTTTACCTGTGCCGAGTCCGTGTAAACTTGAGTCTATGTGTTTGTCAAAAACCCGGACCTCCGCGAGTTTGTCCTCCTTCTCCAGCAAAACCTTCAGCAAATGTTTGCCGAGAAAGCCGCATCCCCCGGTGAGCAAATAAACGAGACTCCGCTGGTTGTCCGACATGCTGAGAGAGCGTGATGCAGTGGCAGCTATCAATGACGGTGTTGGTCACTTCTCTCTCTGAGCACCAGTGAGCACTAATCGTTGCATGGCACACAGGGCTATTTAAGAAGAGGAATGCGTTTTTTTTTTTTTTGTAAACCTTTATTGATAGGCTATGTGCAGGATTACACAGCACTGGAAAGTAGGCCACATTTACTCTAATACTTTACTTAAATTCGATTTTGAGGCACTTGTACTTTACTTGAATATTTCCATTTTCTGCTATTTTATACTTCTACCTCACTACATATGTAGGCTACTTTTTTACTCCACTACATAACTTTTAAAGCTTTAGTTAGCTTTCCAGATTCAGATTATTAATACCTACAAAATATAAAACAGCAAATACATTATGATGTAGACTTTATTAATCCCTTAGTGAAATCTTTACCAGCTGCAACATTAAAGCAATGTGTCAATAATTAAATTGGATAACATACATTATTTTGAAAAGGGCCATTTTGCATGAGTGCATTGACTTTTGTAATTTAAGTATATTTTGATGCGTATACATCTTTACTTTTAAGAAAAAATTTGAATGCAGGACTTTTGCTTGTGAGTATTTTTACAAAGCCACTAAAATCTCCCTAAATTGCCTCTTTTTTTATCTTATGAGAACAATATGTTAAACAAAATACTATAATGTTGTTATAATGAGTTTCTATGCATAATTGTCAATGATTGGCCACTGATTTTCACTTTGTACATTCAATATACTTTCTTCATTTGACTGACATTAACCTTGGGTTTTGAAAGAATAAATATATCCACTGGTTGGACTAATTTACTGAGGTTAATCAGTAACATCCTGATCTAATACATAGTTACAGGTCTACTTTCAGTCCTTGAAGTACGCCACATTCACTGATCATTTCACACTATTAGGTCACACATTAACCGAGGAAGACCGGTCAAAGGGCAGTCTACTCTAGATTCGCTCCAAATGCTTGCTCTTGGGGGAATTGTTGGGTATCTGTAAATTGTTGTATGGTCTAGACCTACTCTGTAAAGTGTCCTGAGATAATTTCCGTTTTGATTTGACACTATAAATAAAATGTAAGTGAATTGATCGACTCAATTGCTCTTTATTGGGTCATCTGATAAGAAATGTAATCAGTTTATCAGACTTTGTGTAGCTCCCTGTTATGGTTTCAGTATTTTGCTTTGTATTTCGTTACATTTCTGTTACCTTGTTTTGAGATTCTTTATGTTTCCTGTGTTTGTATATTTATTCTTCATATTTCTGTTGAGTTATCTCCCGGTTTATTGTGTAGGTTTCAGTTTACTCTGTCTTGTCTGCATTCTGTTTATTGTCTATCTGCTTCCTGTTTTATTTTGATAGTCTTTTTTCTGTCTTGTCATGTCTAGTTTTACTTTCTGTTTTCCCGCCTTTGTTGATTGAAACCACAAGCTCAAACCATCTCCTGCCTGCCTGTCTCTCCCTGCATTTGCGTCCACTATCCCCTGCTTCTCATCACAGAACGATCCAACCAGAAAATGGACTCAGTAGGGTTCAAGCCCCTCCTCCACGAGGTTGAGCATATGTCGTATTTTTTTTGCTCCCTGTACAAAATGGATCCCACCACTGCCTGGCACCTTATGTTGGTTCGATGGGAGGAAGTGGAGCGGGAATTCAGCCTCCCATATTCCGGGCCTGCCTTCTGTTCCTGAGCTGACGTGCAACCCTTCTGTTCCCGAGCTGGCGTGCAACCCTTCTGTTCCCGGGCTGACGTGCAGCTCTCCTGACCCCGGGCTAGCTAGCAGCATCCCTAATCCCCGGCTAGCTAGCAGCCCCCCTGAATCCAGGCTATCTAGCAGCCTTCCTGAGCCCCGGCTGGCTAGCGGCCTCTCTGTGTCCCGGCTAGCTAGCAGCCTCTCTGTGTCCCGGCTAGCTAGCAGCCTCCCTGAGCCCCGGCTAGCTAGCAGCCTCTCTGTGTCCCGGCTAGCTAGCAGCTCATTGCACTGTTCAGGAAAGCGGCTAACCAGAACCCTGGCTGGCTAGCAGCTTCCCAGAATCCCGGCTGGCTAACAGCCTCCCAAATCCCTGGTTGGCTAGCTGGCTAACAGCCTCCCAAATCCCCAGCTGGCTAGCTGGCTAGCGGCATCTCTGAACCCAGGCTGACGTCCAGCCTCCTAGAGTCTGCGCTGACGGATCTTCCAGAGTCTGCGCTGATGGATCTCAAAGAGACTATGCTGAATGGGCTCCCTGAGTCTGCACTGATCAGCACCCCAGAGACTTTGCCACCGGTCAGCACCTCAAAAACTTCCCCTGTGACCTTGCCGATCTTCGGCTCCCCTTGAGACTTTGCCGGTCTCCGATGACCCTGAGGCCGCCCCTGAGACCGCCCGTGAGACCACCCCGGAGACCGCCCCTGAGACTTTGCCGGTCTCCGGTGACCCTGAGGCCGCCCCTGAGACCACCCCTGAGACCCCCCCAGAGACTTTGCATGTATCGGTCAGACTTGTCAGGCCCCAGACCAGCTGACCCGTTGCCTGGTCCCGGCCCAGCTGACCCTTCGCCTCTGAAGCCTCCCAAGGGACTACGCCTTGGCTGACCTGCTCGGCCCCCGGAGGCCTCTGTCTCCTGTCCCCTCTCTGCTTCCCCAAGTGGCCCCGCTCTGTTTCCCCGCTCTGTGTCCCCGAGTGGCCCCTCTGTTTCCCCCAGGCCTCTCCGGCCCTCTGTTTCCCCCGAGTGCCCCAGTGACTCTCTGTTCCCTGTGCCCCAGTGCTCTCTGTTCCTTGTGCCCCATTGACTCTCTGTTCCCCGTGCCCCAGTGACTCTCGGTGCCCCTTTGCCCTTCTTGGGTTTTTTTTTTGTTCTGCCCTCCCTGGGTTGTTTTCTGTTTGTTTTTTCTGTTGTTTTTTTTTATGATCGTCTGGTATCCGCCCCTTGAGGAGGGGGTACTGTTATGGTTTCAGTATTTTGCTTTGTATTTTGTTAGATTTCTGTTGCCTTGTTTTGAGATTATGTGTGTTTCCTGTGTTTGTATATTTATTCTGCATATTTCTGTTGAGTTATCTCCCGGTTTATTGTGTAGGTTTCAGTTTACTCTGTCTTGTCTGCGTTCTGTTTATTGTCTATCTGCTTCCTGTTTTATTTTGATAGTCTGTTTTCTGTCTTGTCATGTCTAGTTTTACTTTCTGTTTTCCCGCCTTTGTTTGTCCTGCCCTGATGTGTTTCACCTGTTGTATCACCTGTCCCTCATTTGTTCATTACCTCATGTATTTAACCTCTGTGTTCCCTTTGTCTCTTGTTGGATCGTTTTGCTTCCGTTTGTGTCCGGTGTCCTTTCTGCATGAGTTTGTGTTCCTCGTACTCCTAGTTTGTATTCAGTCAGTTTGTTTCAGCCTTGTGTGTTTTTTTTTGTTTTTTTCATTTTTCCCTGGGGGTTTTCCAGTCTCTGTACTGCTTTTTTTGTTATTAAACCACAAGCTCTAACCATCTCCTGCCTGCCTGTCTCTCCCTGCATTTTGGTCCACTATCCCCTGCTTCTCATCACACTCCCTCTAGTTTAGTTTATAATAATTCACATTAGCTACAGCATTGCAGCAGCTATTCTTCCTGGGGTCCAAAAAACGCAATCCCTCTGACAAACAAAGAGACAGGCTCCTGCCAATTCAAAAATCAGAGAATTTGAAATATTCCGTAATATACTACAGTGTCCCCAACACATTGCAAATACTAATACTGTCCATTGCACTCATAATACTGTCCATTGCACTGTAGTATTTAATACAATAATCAAAATACATGAAAATAGTCAGTTTTGCTCCAATATTCCCAGTCCATAAACTCAGACAGGCCCTCCACAGCCAAAAGACCCATCAACATAATCAAACTCAAATTTGTATTTTGTTTGTAAATCATTGCCAAACTAGTTTATAATTTTTTCCACGTCGCTAGACAAAAGGTGTTGTTTTACTAAAATATTAAATCAAATTTTACAGGAGTCACAATATGCTTTATACAACTTCACATATGCAGTAATAACCTACTCCCTAAGACACTGGTACTCCCCTTACAGCCCACGCATCAATTAAAGTGCCGGGTGGCCCGCCGACCATTTTCAAATTCACAATGAAAATAAATTGATTCACATTCAGAAGTTGTTTTGGTACTGTGTCAGAGTAAAGAAGAAGCATTAAAATGGAGCTTGTTTATTTAAAAAAAAGTGCCGGGGGAGGGGTCCCAGCCCACCCTGACACAGGTCTAGGCTAAGCCCTGAATGTCCTCAAATCCTAGATATAACCCTGCGTACACCTAACCTGTGCTGGGCTGCTGCGACTGACTTTGCCTTTACTTTGTTTGTTTATTAACTGGCCCTTGGCCTCCTGTCATTTTGCAAAAGTGGTCCCCGGGCACAGGAGATGAGTATCCCTGCCCTAAGACCTGTAAACATACTTTGTAGGTGTAAAATCAGTGTAATTTTCATTTAATTGATCACATTTGGTGCTACTGTAAAACTTTTAAATGTTACCTTCTCATTTCTTTAGTTTATTCTGCATGAAATCAAAACAAACTACTCTATGGTGGGATTTCATGGAACAATACCATACCATAGTAGGTTAGCGTTTCATGTAGATTAGTTCTAGGGTTCTGGACAAAAGTATTTGGGTACATTTGCTGTGACCCCTGCAACAATAAGGCAATACCTTGTTGAACTGTGGTGCACTATGGTTTGAATGTGACTTCACACCAGCAAGCAACATCCTGCCATTTCAAGGTTCAGCCAGGCTTTTGCAACTCCATACATTACATTTTCCCACAAACAAGTGAAGTGCTATAAACCATTTACAGGAACAGCGAACTTTGATGAAAAAGTTGATTGGAAAGGGGAAAACATATAAAGAAGTGCAGAAAATGATAGGCTGCTCAGCCATAATGATTTCAAATGCCTTGAAATGGCATCCAAAGCCTGAACAACGTGGGAAAAAACGGTCAACTATTCGAATGGATCGAAGAATAGCCAAAATGGCAAAGGCTCAACCAATGATCAGCTCCAGGAAAATCAAAGAACACTTAAAGATACCTGTGAGTACTGTTACGATCAGAAGAAGGCTATGTGAAGCAAAGCTATCAGCTAGAAGCCCCAGCAAAGTCCCATTGCTGAAAAAAAGACATGTACTGAATAGGTTGAAATTTGCCAAAGGACACATTGACTGGCCAAAGGAGAACTGGGGCAACATTCTGTGGACTGATGAGAGCAAAATTGTTCTTTTTGGGTCTAGGGGCCGCAGACAGTTTGTCTGACGACCCCCATGCACTGAATTCAAGCCACAGTACGCTGTGAAGACAGTAAAGCATGGTGGTGCAAAAATCATGTTATGGGGATGTTTCTCATACTGTGGTGTTGGGCCTATTTATTGCATACCAGGGATCATGGATCAGTTTCAATACATCAAAATACTTTAAGAGGTCATGTTGCCTTATGCTGAAGAGGAAATGCCTTTGAAATGGGTCAACAAGACAATAACCCAAAACACACCAGTAAGCGAGCAACGTCTTGGTTCCAGATGAACAAGATTGATGTTAAGGAGTGGCCAGCCCAATCCCATAGAACACTTGTGGGGTGACATCAAAAATGCTGTTTCTGAGGCAAAACCCAGTAATGCAGAGGAATTGTGGAATGTAGTTCAATGGTCCTGGGCTGGAATACCTGTTCACAGGTGCCAGAAGTTGGTCGACTCCATGCAACACAGATGTGAAGCAGTTCTCAGAAATAATGGTTATGCAACTAAATATTAGTGCAGTGACTCAAAGTAAAGCAAACCCTTGAGGCATTTTTCAGTTTATACAGTAAATGTTTGAGTTTGTAAAAAATTTTGTTTGAAAGTTTGAAAAATGCAAATACTATTTTTTTGAACAGCCTAATATTCCTTTTCCTTCACTTTCTGTAAAGGTATAACACAAACTTGATTCATTTTGGTCATGTTTTGATTTGGAATTGAATGTGCAGTGTTCCCAATGCATTGATATTATGGAATTAAAAGCTATTCTAAGGAGTTTGAGCATTATTCACTTTTTAAAACACACTGATATTATTCTGAATACCACTGTATATTCGCCAATGATCGATTTTTCAGTAAATGTTAAAAAAAAACACAAATTAATTTCTGTTACAACCCAAATTGAAAATGCAAAGATAGTCAGATTAATTAATTAATTAATTAAACTAATTCTAATCAATACATTTAAGAGATGTTTTGCAATCTGGCATTAGAAAAACTGACGTGGACAATGAGAGGTAAAGTTGAAGATTTGATGTAAAAAGTACACCTTAAAAACAATCTAGTTGATTTTAACAGAATGTTATACAGAGTCAGACGTAACACAAAAAAACCCACGTATGTCACCTTCTGTGCTGTAGGCTTTACCAGATCTCCCTTTCCTGTTGTCATCTGGTGACTTATGAAATTTGTAGGTCAGATTTTCAGCGCTTCCTCTCGTTTCTTTAAACAGGAAATATCAAAGTTGCAGGTGCTGATTTCAACTCTGTAAGAGGAAGTGGGACTTTGTATTGTAGTTTCCACCAAGCAAACAACTTCCTGTTGAATACGTTTATCAGCTAGTTATTTTAATGTACCTTCTATCTAGCATGTAAAACACTTGGCAGTCAGGATCCCTTCGATAAACTATGATAGTCTATTAACTAGTTTTCATAATCCTCCCACATTTGCTGAACCACAATGCTCTGAACAGTAGGACAGTAGGAGTTGAAAAACATGGTTTTCATTTATTTAAAAAATATTTTAATGCACCATTAATAAAGGGTCCAACGCATTAATACAAGAGAAATATTGCAAATAATATTAAAATAATCATCAAATTAAAAGGAAAAACATTAAAAAATAAATGAATGGAAGGTATGTACATGTTTCCTCCTCATGGAGAGAGGACAAGGAACAACATATTTACAGCTTGAAATCTGTGTGTTTCTACGAGAAACAAACACCTCTACAATATTTACATGTACTTCTTTGATTTTTTTTTCCTTTCATCCTGTAGTAAAGAGGGTTGGTTTGTACTGAAAGGCTTTCATTGAAACAAGAAATATCTTACACATTTTCCTGTTTGGGAGGGAACAAAATTCTGCTAGTTAAAAGTTCAAAATAGCGGTTAAACTTTGGACGGCCATAGCCACATGAAAAACAGAGACACAAAACACGGGCCATATGCATCCTACTGTCTGCAGCTTATCACAAACCCGCTGTGGCGTATCTATATATACACCTTCCACCCACCTACACTGCAAACAGATCGTAAGCAGGACGTGTGTTCGCATTAAGCTGATGCATTTTTCAGGGAGGGATGTTTTGTATGGGGCGAACAACTCCACATTCAAATAAAATACATACTAATGGAATCTGGAAAGGCCAACAAAACTGGGGGGAAAAGTATCTTTACAAAACTAAACCTTTGAAAAGACCAAATCAAAGAAATGTGCCTTTTAAAAACATGTGTAGCACAGATTGACTGAGTTAAACACTGACCACACATGTTTACTATGACCTGCACGAGTTTGGTGGAAATCAATGCTTTAAAAGGTGAAGAACTTGCAGTTGGCTAACTGTTGAATTAGGAATAGTCAATATTTGCTTCCTTGGAACTAAACACAGACAAATACACGGAGAGATCCTACAAAACAAACACTTAAACGAGTTCTCATCACAAGACCTTTTGCTAACATAGCTTTAACTTTGGGGGGAAAAAAAAGCACAGGCCAATTCTCTGCTGTGCTGTTCCTGCAGACAAAAATTCAGCAGCTATGTAAAAATAAAACACCTTTAGCTACAACCTAACTGACATATTTCAGGGTGGGTTAAAAACAATAGTTCAAAAAGACTTCTCTCTCATTCAAACACGAGGTTGTGGCAAATCAGGAGAGTAACGCACAGCAGAGAAGAGAAATGACAGTTTTATGGGGCTGGTGAATCACAAGCCACTAAGGACAGTGGGTGGGTACACTAAAGCTCATTTCACTGTAAGATACTTACAGCTAATGCAACTAAATAACAATACCATGAATAACAGCAATAGTAATATTATTATATAATACTATGAATTGAAATAAAAAAAACTCCAAAACAATCTTCACACTTGGAAATCTTGCATAACTGAAGACCAAATTGATGTTGAAGTTTGTCATCTTAAAAGTGCACCCTTAACAAGCGCATTTAAAAACCCTGAATTTGTCAGATATTCCTGTGCGTCTGTGTGCGGATCAGTGTGGATGGGTGGGTGCAGGGAGGGATTTGACACTGGAAGCGTGATCCAGGAACGCTATTGACATAATACTGGTGTTCTTTTCGGTTTTTATTGTCTTCCTTCAAACGGATATTGACATGGAAATAGAAACCTCTTCATGCCTGGCTGCACGAAACATCTTGGTTGGAACATATTAATAATCAATCCACAAATACTGCCACAGAAGAGCTAATGCTGATGCAGAGGCCCCCACTCATAGTATTCACATGCCAGGTGACACAAACCTCTCACACACCGGCTTGTAAAACTGCCAAGTGAATGAAAAGTGTGTATGAAAAGTGCAAGTGTGTGTCTCTGTTTCATAGGTATTGTGAGGACGGGGACAGGGGGTACACTCTGAGGAGGGTGAACTCTGGTTGCCAAGTGAGGAAGAAAAGCGCGTCCACTAGTTCAGTGTCCCACGGCAGTTCTCTGTTCCACACAGGCAAGGAATCTTATTCTCCTCTAGGGGGAATTTGTAGTCGTACGTGATCTCTTCATTGACGGCGATGGCCTGCTTCGAGTAGATCACAATCTTTTTCTGGGACTCTATGGTGATAACCTTGGCATAGCAGTTTGGCTGGAGGAACAAAGCAATGAGAGACTGATGAGCAACAGCTCCAGAAAAAAATTATGCTAAAATTAGTCATATTTCTAACCTGATCTCACAGAATTCTGTGAATTGAACACGGCCCCACTCAAAATCTGTGGCAGTTTCACGGAATCACAAAAAAAATCCGTGAAATGAATACGGACTGCCGAATATTCCGGATCGCCAAAAATTCCGTGATGGGCCCACGGAAGAATTCTGTGAAAATGAACACGGCCCCTAAAGTTAAGCAAAAGGTCGCGGGTGGGCTTACGTTTCCATGACACGCGGGACAACAACAGGACGGTTGGGTTTAGGAAACGTGACACGCGGGACACGATCCCCGGTCTCCTGGGTGAAAGTCCTGTGTTGTTTGACCCAACCAACCTCCCTACGTGGATTTTCGGGCTTTCGTACTACTCGCTACCGTAGTCGCTCTTAATGCTAGTTCATCTTCTCATTGACTTTACATTGGCATTGTTTTCTGTGGTGGCCACACGGAATTTTCACACATTCCGTGCCACCACCACGTAATGCGGTGTTAACAGTTCGTTATCATTTCACGGAATTCTGTGAGACCAGGCTGCATATTTCATAGCCTATTAGCTATGAGCGACATCTAAAACACGTCAGATATGGACAAGAGTTGACTGAGGATATTCAGACTCACAGTGCAGCAGTGGTTGATGAATCGTGCCAGGTTGCCACACTTGGTGGCATCAATAATTGTGTCGTGGTCCACTCTGAATAAGTAGCTGCTTCCGATGCCCTGCTGTGCGTACCGCTTCTCTCGATTGTCAGCCACCATCTGGACACACACATAAACATTTGTTCACCTGTCCTATGTTGACGCTGAACCAACCACAACATACAGGTATAAGGTGCATGAGTAATATTTCATATTGACAGTGCTTTATATTGATAATGCACCAATATTGAAATAATGGAAGCTTGCAGATGCATTTGGCATATTTTTACTTATTTTGTAACTGGAAGTGTATAATCATGGCACTAAACTGTTAATATTCATACAACATACTGACTCCATGGGATGTCTGGAACGTTTTGCTTTAAATTCAACACAGACTGGAGACCTTACCTGTCTGATGTTTTGACCCACGTACTCAATGACCATCTCATCAGCAGCAATAGGCTCCATGGCAAACAGGCCCCACTCGTGGATCCTGCTGCGTCCAAAACGAAGCCTCTTCTTGCGGTACTGCATAAGGAAAAGAAAAAACTCATTGTAACAAAGATCTTGATAAAAAAGTTAAAAGCATGCAGTTTCTCGGATGAATATGTTTTGAGTTTTCATGAAACTCCAGCCCAGTATATATACCTACATATGTGTTTTAGGTGGTTTGTAAGTGAACTCTGAATAAGTCCAGTAAAAAATAGCCACCACCCTACAATGTGACCACCACCCGTCTTTAGGGCGTTGATGGTGAGGGGGAAACTTTAGGACTGATTTCCTGTCTGTGTGTTCAACACAGGGTTAGCTGTGTGACATGTTTAGCCTTGGAAGCAGGAGAAACAGGGCGGACTGCGTTGAATGATTAATGCCTTCCTAGTGAGCAAGCTAATCCCACTCATATATCCCATGACTCAAAAGTGTACAAAGTTAGCAACTTCACTTTGAATACAGGACCTCTAATGTGTAACCAAACTGGCCAATAAACAACTATAATACACAAACATGCAATTTGTACTTTAGATACATTCTCACAAGTCACCATAGACAAAGTTAGGTTAAGTAACTTTTCCTTCCACATTGCAAGTAAAACGCAGTGTGAGTGTGTGGAGGGGAGAAAAGACTGACGGAGGAATTTCGTGTTATTTCAAGATAAATGTTGTACTATTTGCTTAGTTTTTTTGTTTTTTTAGCCACCTGGTAGCCTTTAGTCTCTAGAAAGAGCCAGCAGCTACGCAAATCTACGCACCTGTGCGTGGAGGACCGCACTTGTTCTACGAGTAGTAGCTAGCTAAACATTAGCTTCAAGCTAACACCAGCCCCATGGCTACCTCCACACCTTGCGAGCCCCCACCTCCCCACAGGATTTCCTCGTTGCTTGAAAATGCAAACAAAGAAATCGATGACCTTAGAGAAGAAGTTCGCCGGCTCTCCGAGGATTTAAAAACCAAAGATGCCCTGTTGACCTCCTACCTGGACGTTGCTCAAAACCAGTCGCTTCGCATCACAACTCTCTCGGCGGCACTCAAGGATACTGTAATTTGGGACACATCCGCCTGTCCACACCCATCTTCTAGTTTGACACCGACCACCAGGGCATCCTGGACTGAAGTGGTCTGTGGCCGAAAGAGAGCCTCGGGTAGGGCTCCATCGCCTCCTGCCCTCAGCCTCTCCAGTCGCTTCGATGCCCTGCCAAAGCCGAATGTTCCCCCGGTAACGGCCGACGTAGTTACCCGGGCTCGCCCCCCTGCCTCGCGACGACAATTTCTGAGGGATGCGGTAGTCAGACGGTCCGGTGGCCTCCCCTGCCTGAACCCGCCAAATGACAACGTTCCTCAAAAACAATCTCCTCCACCGAATGAAGGTAAGCAATATTCCTCTTCTTTTCCTTGTCCATCTGAATCCAATACTGGCTGTTTTGTTCCTACCACCGGCCATTCACGACCCCCTGGCACCCTCATTGAAGCTTTAATAAGCACTGGGAAGTCAGTTTTTATTTCGGGCCCACTTCCATCTCGAGGTCGCGGAGTAGGCCTTTTTATCGGACTACTCATCCTCAACACCAGGCTCCAGCATGCATGCAGCATTCACAAGATAGGTTTTATTGACAATTTTAATCTGTTTTGGAAACGTGACTATGTTCAGCAGGGATGGGATTCATCCCAATAGACGCGGCAGCCAGGTGCTATGTGAGAACTTGCGTCACGCCGTGCAGACCCAGACCTGGGTGCAGACTCAGACCTTAGATTGACTGTTTACACCCCGTAAAGACACGCACAGGCGCACCTCCCAATCACACTCTCCCATAAGCTCTCACTCCTTTACAAATAACTCTGCTAACCCGCAGATCAGCTATATCATTCCAGTAAGAGTCAGTAATAACATTACTTAAAGGTACAGCGCTACACACTCCTCTGTGCACCAACGAGGTGCTATACTTAACAACCTAATTGGAATTAAAACAACCACTGCAACGATAGAACAGAATAGGAGAATCAAATGTGGACTATTAAATATCAGATCTCTGTCTTCTAAAGCATTACAGGTAAACAATTTGATATCAGATAATCAAATTGATTTATTCTGTCTTACTGAAACCTGGCTGGGCCATGAAGAACATGTTAGTCTAAATGAAGCCACTCCTCCCAGTCATATTAATACTCAAATTCCTAGAGGCTCAGGCCGAGAAGGAGGAGTTGCAGCCACATTTGACTCAAATCTGTTAATTAATCCTAAACCTAAAGTAAATTATAACTTGTTTGAAAGTCTTGTTCTTAATCTTCAACATCCAACATGGAAATCATTAAAGCCAATCATATTTGTTGTTGTTTACCGAGCGCCAGGCCCATATTCTGAATTTGTATCTGAATTCTCAGAGTTTTTGTCATGTATTGTCCTAAAATCAGATAAAATAATTATTGTAGGTGATTTTAATATCCATGTGGACGTTGACAGTAACAGCCTTAGTACTGCCTTCAACTCACTACTAGATTTAATTGGTTTCAGTCAGAGTGTGCATAAGGCCACGCACTGTTTTAACCACACCCTCGACCTTGTGCTGTCATATGGCATCAAAATTGAAGATTTAATAGTATTTCCACAGAATTCTTTATTATCAGACCATTTTTTAATAACTTTCAAATTCTTACACAGGACTATATGAAATTAAATAAAACCTTCTACGCTAGATGCCTATCTGACAGTGCTATAGCTAAATTTAAGGAAGATATTCCAACAGCAATTAACTCAATGTCGTGCTTTAATATAACGGAGGACCTTTGTGCTAATTTTAGTCCTTCCCAAATTGATAATTTTGTAGACAGTGCTACGAACTGCCTACGGACGACTTTAGACTCTGTTGCTCCCCTCAAAAAGAAGACGATGAAGCAAAGGAAACTAGCACCTTGGTATAACTCCCAAAATCGCAAATTAAAACAAATTTCACGAAAACTTCAAACTAAATGGCATTCCTCCAAACTGGAAGAATCTCATTTAGATTGGCAAGACAGTTTAAAAACCTATAGGAGGGCCCTCAGAAATGCCAGATCAGACTATTACGCATCATTAATAGAAGAAAATAAGAACAACCCAAGGTTTCTTTTCAGCACTGTAGCCAGGCTGACAGATAGTCACAGCTCTACTGAGCCATCTATTCCCCTAGCTCTTAGTAGGGACGACTTCATGAGTTTCTTTAATGATAAAATCATAACAATTAGGGATAGAATTCATCACCTTTTGCCCTCAACTTCTAACGGTTCACCTTTTGATACAGGAGTGCTAGAAAGAACGACAAGACTTGACATATACTTTGACTCCTTTTTTCCTATAGACCTTCAACAATTAATGCTAAAGGTCTCTTCAGCAAAGCCTTCTACTTGTCTCTTAGACCCCATCCCAACGAGGCTACTTAAAGAAGTGTTACCCGTGGTGAACACTTCATAACTATATATTATCATTATGTCTTTATTAACAGGTTATGTACCACAGTCATTTAAAATAGCTGTGATAAAACCTCATCTGAAAAAACCCACCCTCGATCCTGAGGTCTTAGCCAACTATAGACCTATATCGAACCTTCCCTTTCTCTCCAAGATCCTTGAGAAGGTAGTCGCTAATCAGTTATGTGACTTTCTACATAGGAATAGTCTATTTGAGGACTTTCAGTCAGGATTTAGAAAGCATCATAGCACAGAGACGGCACTGGTGAAAATTACAAACAACTTTCTAACTGCTGCTGACAAAGGACTTGTCTCCATACTTGTGTTATTAGATCTTAGTGCTGCATTTGACACTATTGATCATACAATCCTTTTACAGAGACTGGAACACTTAGTTGGCATTAAAGGAATTGCACTAAGCTGGTTTAAGACCTATTTCTCTGATCGATCTCAATTTGTTAATATCAACGATAAATCCTCCAGGTACGCTAAAGTTAGCCAATGGGTTCCTGAAGGCTCAGTGCTTGGACCAATTCTATTCTCCTTATATATGCTTCCTCTAGGCAATATTATTAGGAAACACTCAATTAACTTTCACTGTTATGCGGATGACACCCAATTATAGTTATCAATCAAGCCAGACGAAACCAGTCAGTTAGCTAAACTGCAAGTGTGCATTAAAGATATAAATTCATGGATGACCAACAATTTCCTGAAGTTGAACTCGAACAAAACTGAGGTTATTGTGCTGGGCCCTAAACACCTCTAACTTCATTATCCGAAGATATAATTACTCTGGACGGCATTGTCATGGATTCCAGCACTACTGTCAGAAATCTAGGAGTTATTTTTGATCAGGATTTATCCTTTAACGGCCACTTAAAACAAACCTCAAGAACAGCTTTTTTTCACCTTCGTAATATTGCCAAAATTTGGAACATCCTGTCTCAAAACGATGCTGAAAAACTAGTCCATGCATTCGTTACTTCCAGGCTGGACTACTGTAATTCCCTATTATCAGGATGCTCAAATAAAACTCTTAAGACTCTCCAGCTGATCCAGAATGCTGCAGCGCGTGTTCTGACAAGAACTAAGAAAAGAGATCATGCAGCTTCTCTGCATTGGCTTCCTGTAAAATCCAGGATTGAATTTAAAATCCTTCTCCTGACCTACAAAGCTCTAAATGGTCAAGCACCTTCATATCTTGGAGAGCTCTTAGTACCTTATTGTCCCACTAGAGCACTACGCTCCCAGAATGCAGAGTTACTTGTGGTTCCCAGAGTCTCTAAAAGTAGAATGGGAGCCAGAGCCTTCAGCTACCAGGCTCCTCTCCTGTGGAACCAGCTCCCAGTCTGGGTTCGGGAGGCAGACACCGTCACCACTTTCAAGAGTAAACTTAAAACTCTCCTCTTCGATAAAGCTTATAGTTAGGAAGTTAGGAGTTGCAGCATTCGCCTGGACCGGCGGGGGAAAGTGTGTAGCCGCAGTCATGACGCACCTCCTCCATATCTCTGCTTCTCTTCATAGAAAGCTTACTATATTTAGGGTATGAGGAGTTGCAGCGTGTGCCTAGACCGGCGGGGGTGGGTGTGTAGCCTCAGTCATGGCGCACCCCCATCCTATCACTGCTTCTCCCCATAGAAAGCTAACGCATACTTAGGGAGTAAGGTGTCGCAGCGTTAGCCTAGACCAGCGGGGCGCCACAACACAGCCTCCCTATGCGGTTATAGTTCTTGACTACCGGGGCACCTCCTTTGACACACTGAGCTCCTCTCTCTTTCCATCTGTGTGTATTCATGTTCCAGAAATGCTTGTTATTAACCTAGCTCCGGGGAGCTTCCCCGGAGTCCGTATGTTCTTTGTCCCCCCAGCACCATCATCTTGGATCATGAAGGCACCTACATCATGGTGGCAGCTGTCGCCGTGGTCCAGCCCTACGACCTGCTGTGCCCCATTAGACCCTGCAATGCCCGGCATCGACTTGCTATGTCCGGCCAACGCCCTGCCACGCCCCGTTACGCCCTGCTGTGCTCCACGACTCCATGAACTATTACAACTACTCTAGTCATTATCTTAATTGTGACTTTGTTACTGCCATTGTTCATCACAGCCCCAACCAGCATCGTCAGACACCGCCTACCAAGAGCCTGGGTCTGTACGAGGTTTCTTCCTAAAAGGGAGTTTTTCCTTGCCACTGTCGGACTTACACATTCATGCATGCTCTTGGGGGAATCACTGGAATTGTTGGGTCCTTGAAAATTACAGAGTGTGGTCTAGACCTACACTCTATCTGTAAAGTGTCCTGAGATAATTCCTGTTATGATTTGACACTATAAATAAAATTGAATTGAATTTTGTGTTTAATTTCCTGCCTGGCTGTCTGAACGGCCCGCGGCTTGCGTGAAAATAGACATGTCACATGTCGCCTTAAATCAAAGAACACTTGAGGCGATTTGCTGCAAGCAAGACAATATAAATAGTAATTTCTTTCTAGGTCTGTGTACAAAAAGAATCAAAAGCAGGTATCGTTTGACTGGAGAAGTTTCGAAACTACTCGGTACTGGGTTATTTTGGTCCTAGTCTCGCATTGCCAGACCTATCTCCACAGCGCGGTGAAGAAAAAAAAAAAACGCTCTGAGTTGTTTGCATTCTTTAAACCAATCCAAATCGCCTTGGGCTGCGCTAAGCCGCAAACACAGCGACGGTGGCTCAGCAAAATGGTCTCGGGAAGGAACTTGTTTTGGTAAAACATTTGCACCCAGCGAAAACGCCACATACAATATTAAATGAAGTAACTGTTCGCACAATACAGTAACGTGAGCTATTTAAATTAGCTGGATACATGGTTAAACGAAATTAGCTCTTACCAGTGTATCGCCGTGTGTATTTCATCCATAGCAGTCTTCCCATATCTGTCCCAAAATGTCCGTAAACAGTCTCTGTAAATCTTTACAATCATTCCCCAAAAGAACAAAGCAGGTTTGCCTTGTTGCACGATCCAATTTTTTTTTCAAAATTTGTATTGTGTAGCTTGCTAGCTCAAAAGGTTGTTTTTGTTTCCCAAAGTGAAAGGAGTTTGAGAACATGACACACAGAGAGCAGAAAGTGAGGGACATCTGGCGCGTGAGCAATTATCCTGGAAACGTACCTATGTTGATCCAGACTATTTCGGTCCATACCTTAAAAAGGTATTGAGTACTGATACCTATCCCGAATTATTGTACAGAGGCAATATTGTAAAGGTGGTTGAGTTCCTGTCATTTGCACTCATGTGGCTACACCCGCTGTAGATTTGCTGCGGATAAAAACTAAGTCTTATCATGGCAGCTAGAAGAGATAGAAATGTTTGGTCAGCAAAGACTTAGTAAAGATTAAATCTGTTAAGAAATGAAAGGGGCAGCAACATGAGGACCTTAATTCCACACTTCTGTCATTACCATCAGGCATTGTACAGTGACGTTTTATATGTTTTAATGCTGAAATATGATTTAATCTTATTTCAGGAATTATTAAAATACCATTCTATATCAAAATAATTGTATTGTGAGATTAATACTGGCAAATGCACTTTATTAAAACTGTCTGAAAGGACTGTATATTGCCAACTATAATTCACAACAATGTGTTGTAACTGTAATGTAATTGAGTGGATGCATTAGATACCATGGCTGTAACTGTCCATACCTTAAGCTGGTTGAGTTTGAGCAGGTCAGAGTCCATGACAGCCGTGGTGCCGATGACAGTGAGGAGGCGGCGCTGCTCTGAACGTCTTTCTGATAGCACCCGGTTAGCTCCCTGGCAGGAAACAGACAGCAACAGGCTTTACAAAGAGACCACTGACACAATCTCACTTTATCATATGGCCTTGAGCGTTAAGAGACTGAACCGGAAAAACACTTTGACCTTGATAGTGTGGGTGAGGTTCATTGGGAAACCAGACACTGAGGCTGATAGGACTGAGTAAGAGGAAGGATGATGAAGTCCATTATGAAGCATTACACCACCAACAAATGCGGGACGTGACTTCTGAAGGCGTTGCAACGCTTGTGTCATATTGCGATATTACGAAATCCCAAATGTAAGACGTTATCTAGCCTCATATCGATGTATTACCCAGCTCTATTCCCAGCTCTCAGATGATGTAAACGTATATGTGGTATATACTGTACTGTCGACCTGCTATCTCCCACAAAGAATCCCTGTCCCTCCCAAAAAAAACAAAAATGGGTCTATGCGGATCTCAGAGGGTTAATGTGCAGCACTAGCACTTGTTTTTGTGTTCATCTTTTTTATTGGCTTTATGTAGGCCAAATGTTGAAACAATAACTTAACTGACTGTGGAGAAGAGGGTGGTATTTAAAGTTCATAATCATGATCAACCTGAACAGCTGTATAATTAAAAAGACAGGAGGGCTTGCCACAAACATATCATGTGTACCCTTTCTGAAGAACATCACTCTGTGCTTTGAAAACAATTCCACTTATAACTCCTCCACAGTCAGACCACAAAGTAGACCGAACTACATGACTGTGCACCTGCTGGGACAGGTGCTGGGCTACTTTGATCAGGACATCAGAGATGCTGACTGAAGTGGTGTCCAATAACGTCTCATTTTGTGCCGAGTCACAGGCGACACCATACCTCTAAAAACATTGAGGTTATATCAAAACAATAAGCTTTGGGTAACGGAAAATCTGAATGGTGTGTGAAACTTTTCTCCATGGTGTCATTGAGACGAAGCATGAAGCCAGAATGGAAAACACATTACGGGGGAATCCAAACGTTGCATAGGAACGCAACACAAATATCAGCTTAAAAGGCATACTATGCAACTTTTCCAGCTTCGGTGCCCCTACAGGTTGTCTCAATGGAACTGCAGTTTAATATCCAAATGTTCCTACCATCTCTACTCAATAAACCTCAACTCCCAACATTATACAAGAGGAGCAGTTTTTTTTCCTTTGAGAAACTAAGAATAACTAAAGCAAAAATGTAAATGGCTAAATTTGGGGAGGTTAAAAAGGATAAATAACTGTGTGCTAGTGGGAGAGAGTAGAGAGAATGACAAGGGAGTTAGACTTCTAAAAATTATAACTTTAAGAGAAACGTTTAAAAGAAAAATTAAAAATAAATGAATGTCAGGAACAAAACATTTTTTAATCTGGAGGATTTGGTGGACAGAAAAAAGTAATTTGTTGTTTGTAATTAGGTACGTAGCACCTAAATTCTGGAATGCTCTGCCTCCACCCTTTCCGTGTGCTGTTTCTAGCTCAATGGTGTTTTTTGCCTCCAATGGCACCTTCCAGGCAGCTAACCCTAACCATAACCATAACCGTGGCCGCGCTGCCTGGGAGGAGACGTTGGGGGCAAAAAAACACCAAAAGATTCTTTTAAAAGTCAGATAAAGACCAATCTATTTAGACAGGCGCTTGGTTAACCTGTTTGCACTTTATGTAGTGTTCTATAATTTTAATTGTATATTGTGTTTTTATTATGTACTTGTATACTTTGTACGCCCCTGTAAAGTATTTTGTGATTTTATCTGTGAAAAGTGCTTCATAAATATGGCAATATTGAAACCAATTCATAATTCTGTGAGCCCAGTGTTTTTCAAATTGTTTTTAGAGCACTTGACACATGTGCCAGCCATCTGTCTCACAGAATGGTTACACTCCTTTATTGGCCCATGCCAACTGTGTTGCACATCCATTTTATTTTAGATTTTCTTGTAAAATTTGCACAAACAGGGTTTTATCCTTTGATTTCCACTAAGATGTCACATTTTATCTTCTAATAAAAAACTTTATTTGTCTAGCAAATTTCTTGCGGAGATGCCGCACAAAGTGCCTAAAAACCATGATTTATTCTGAGGCTATAATTAACATTTAATTAAACATAAATACAACTTAAATAATGTAAGATGGCATATCAGCTTGTCACAATAATTTAAAAGGAGGAGGAGGTATGGTTTAATTATTGAACCATAGAGGGTGTACTAGTGGTTTGACTAAAAAGAAAAATTGAAATATACCTATAAACTACTGTATCTTTAATATGCCATCTCAAAATCTGAAAACTGCTAACATCTGATTCTGGAATCTGTAATGTTACAGGTTGGGAGTAATACAGACTGAAAATAAGAAAGTCTTTTGTGTCTAATGAAATTTGCTGTGTACTGCATCCTCCAATTGTCCAAAACCTCTAGACTTGACAAAACAAAATGCATACAGTTATAATGCTTTGTGCTGATCAGCTATTTGGAAAAGCTGCATCACTGTTGCACAAATCCATCTCTACCAATCTAAAATCCTCTTTATTATCCCAACCCCCAACATTTCCAGTTAATCTGAGCCAAATGACTGGGGGTCGATTGCACTTACTTACTTCCCTGCCAATTAAATTCCTTAGGGGTATTATCAAGCATCATATTAACCATCTATGATAACCATATTCAGAAACTACTGGACCCCCTGATGTTTGTTTACAGAGCCAGCACAGAGCTGGACAATATAAGTCTTTCCACAGCATAATCATCTGGAACCAAGTTTGGATGATTTGTAACTTGTTTGTGAATTTCCACACAATCAAACCCCCTTACTTCCACAGCAACTGTCAAGCATTTGAAATCTCACTGCAAAACGGATTCAGTGGGTTTTCATTTATTTAGATGAATGCTGAATGAAGATTAACTCAACAAGCAGAGTCCCAGTACCTCAGTACCCCAGTACCTCAGTACCCCAGTACCTCAGCCTGCATACAAATTCCCTTGTAAGAAATGGACTGACCAAACTTAAAATAGCAGTCTTTGTTAAATGTTCCTTCATAGTTAAGACTATTCTTGCATTGTTTTGAAAATCCTCCAACTGTATCTTTTGTATTTTAACTCTCAATAGTTTCCCAATTGCTAGCTTGGTAATGTAAGAACCTCCAACAGACCTAAACAGAAAATTAATTTTTTTAATTAATTGGCAGAATCGTAGAACCACATATTTGAGTTCATCACTGTTAAACAGAATCCCCTAACAGGAACAGAGTGGAAAAGTAAAGAAAAGAACTAACACTGCAGAGACAAAAAGGATCACAGAGAATGAAATTGGGAGAATGCTTACTGAGATGTCGACATTCTCCACCTCCCGTATGACCTGCTCAGGCAGGTCCAGGTCTAGATAGGCGTCCTTCTCCTTGCGACTGATGGCGTAGTAGCCCTCACTCCTGGCACAACCGGTTACATGCTCACGAAGCTGTCCACCTGTGTTCTTCTTCTTACTACGCCGAGCGTTCGGCAAATTGGTTAGTGCAGCTCAAAGGTCAAGGACGATAGCAGGAAACCATACAGTGATATGAAGACACAACACATTTTATCCATTAAAAAGAAAATCACATTATGTAGGCTACTTATTGGTTGAAAACAGCCAAAGCTTGTTTGGACATTGGTTACTGGGGTTAAGTTCCATGGTGATTACACACACGCACACACACACACACACACACACACACACACACACGTAATGCATAAGTAAGTAATTGAAAAGGATATTAGTGTGGTTGACCCAGTGAGTATCATTGAGCCAGTCAGAGCTGTGGTTGTCCTGCAGCAGCTTCTCATAAGTCTTCTTCAGCAAACTCAAGTCTTCGCTGTCCAGACCGGAGTTCCAGATGTCATACAGGATGGTCATCTGCTCAAACTCACTGCGGTTGTCAAACTTAATTGCTGGTAGCTCGGATGCTGGGACAGGTTTTGGCCCGCGCTGGGATGTTGTTATCCCTGCCTCCTGCAGAAAGAGGCGCTCACTCTTCCTCACGTCTTCAACCACCTCGTCCTCTGTGTCTGAGCTGGACAGCTCCCCAGACTCAAGCTCCTCCACGTCCACGTCTTCCTCAGAGTCCTGCACAGAGGAAGAGGAGAGTAATCTTACTACCAATGACCTTTGAATCAACACAACTAAGGAAAAGCACTGAAGCTGCACACACACACACACACACACACACACACACACACACACACACACACACACACACACACACACACACACACACACACACACACACACACACACACACACACACACACACACACACACACACACACACACACACACACACACACACACACACACACACACACACACACACACACTTACTTAATCCAGACTCAAGTGAAATGAATCACCCATTGTTGCCTTCTAGTTTCTAGTTTCACCACTACACCTTGTGCACACTGCGTCACATTAAAATCTACATATTTTTTAGTCAGTTTCAGTCATCTGGTCCATAAACATTTTTGGACCAATGGCTAAATCCTGTTAACTGAATTATTCATATTTTGACAGAATGTATGTGCAGGATAATTACATTTTTTAATGAAAATATAACATTAATTTTCATGGGAAACAAGCACAGGTGCTGTTCTGCTCAGCATTCAAGGAGGTGGACTATTGTTTGGACCATCCTCTGGTTACTAAATTGATCACAAGAGAAAAGATGCCTCAGGATCTGTCTGAACCAGCTCAACTGATGACACCGATTGATCCTGTCCTGTACGTTTGTTTTGCAGTAATTAGTTGAAAAAGCATGCTGCAAAACAGAAAACTGTTTTCCAGTTAACAGCAAATGGCTCACTCAGTCACAGCCTGGCATGTGTGAGGAAAACTCACTGCACAACAATAGAAGCGTAAACTAAATATGCACCAATCTAACTTTTTCAGTCCTGATACCTGGGCTTTGGGTATTATTGAAATTATAAATAATAATAAATAATTGAATTGAAGAGATCGGCCCCACTGTCACTGATACGTGATACAGCTATTTGGTAAGTATCAGCCTGATATCAGTATCGGATCAGTGCGTCCCTAGCATAAACAGTGCTGATGGGACTAGACAGAAACTAGCAAGTTAGATAAACACAAACTGAACACATTTACATTAAACACAGAGGCAATGTCAGTAGGTCTGTGTTGACTCTGTGAGTAAGATTAGTGTTATTGTAGAGAGCAGCTCAGGGCCACATTTTTGCCTGCTCCTTTAAAAACATCTTCTGGCAAGAATTCACCAGGAATATCATGCTGGCAATACAAATCTCATAATACCAGTCATCTAAATATATTGTAGTTCTGCAGCGTGTTGGTATTCCCATTGATTACAAGCCCAATAACACAATTTCATATAGTTGGGGAGATTTTGTGCATGCACGAGACACAAATTAAATACAGCCATTTCTTTTCTGAGGAAAAACATGACACGACTAAAAAAAGAATGTGTTATCCTTAGAGAAACCTAAATCTGGACCCACAGATGAGTCATATTTTTTTGGTGTCAGACACATTGTGACATTGTTACCTATGACACACCGTTTATGGTTAAGAAACACACAAACATTTACAGGAACAAAGCAGAAGTTCCTACGCACCTCTAGTTTCCGTTTCCTCTGTTTCTTGCCCAGATGCTCCTCCTGTTTTTTTGTGTAATGAACCTCAAGGTTTTCTTTGTCTTTTCTTCTCCTCTTTTTGCTCTTGTCTTTTTCAAGTTCAAAACCTTTGCCAACCGTGATCTTCTTCTTTGACGATGAAGGTAGAGCTGCAGCCTGGCCCGCATCCTCAGACTCACAAAGCACTCCCCCCAAGTATTCTCGTGTGTCTCCTCTGGGTGGTTGCCCTTCTCCAATGACCTCCTCTGGTGCTTCAAGCACCCCAGAAATAGCGTTGAGGTCTGCTGGGAGCAAGACAGAGGAGTCTTGTTTGGAGGAAGTCCTTTTGGTACCGGACGGTACTGGGAGAACAGGGGGTTTGCAGTAGTTGTGCTCCGTGAGGACAATTACACCCTCTGGGCTTATAACCAGGGCCAGTGACTCTGAGGAGAAGAGATCCTCTTCCATCTTCTGCTCTTCTGCCTCATCAGATGTCTCTGTCTCCTCTGAGTCCCCAGCATCAGGGTCCATTTTCAAGGCTACGTCAGCCAACACAGACAGGTCAGTGGCTGAAGCTGAGGCCAGCTGCAGGAGGCTCGATGCCCCTAGCTGCTCTCGGAGTCTCAACCTCTGCTCAATTTCTTCTTCATCCTCGTCTTCCTCTCTGAGGGAATGACAGGAGGAAGCAGACAAGCTGGTCGTCCGAGGTCTGCCTCTGGACCGTTTGTTGACGGGAGGTGGAGGAGGGGCCTCCTCGAAGGCCATCCTGCACATAGAGGCGTGGTCCAATGGCAGGTTCTGCACAGTGCGGCACACCATAACAGGTGGGATGGGAGATTTGGGGGAGTCTTTTCCTGCACCTCGTTTTCCAGGGGATTTGACAAGGGTGGTCTGAGGAGAAACAGGTGGTCCCTTTTTGGACTCATCAGAATCTTGGGTTCGTCCAGATGGGGGCACGATGAGGGCATTGCCTTCCCCTGGTTTGGAGGCAAAGGGGAGCAGTTGGATGCCGTGAGAGGGACGAGCCGAGGGGGACAGGGAATAATTGACTGGGGAGTCTGGGGGCCTTCCAGGGGAGAGAAGAGGAGATTCACCTGCCAGCTGTGAGGGAGATGGAGATAGCGGTGCAGTCGGCAGCTGCGTTTTTCCGTCATTCTCGCCTGTGGAGAACGAGACAGTTTTCCTGCGTTTCTTGAGAGGGGGCACAAGAACAATAGGAGACGAAGGACGTGGGTATGGCGGCGATGGAGGTCGCTTGGTAGGTGCTGCGGTCGTATCTGCTTTGCTGTCCTTGGCTTCACCTGAGAGAAAATATGAGAGTTTAGAAAGACTGATCCAAACTTAAAAGCTGTAAAGCAGCCGTTTTGCCCAACAAGGCATTTATTTGTAATTTTTTTTTTTTTTTTTTTTTTAAAGGTTATTTTTTGGGCTTTTCCGCCTTTAATTTTTGACAGGACAGCTAGGTGAGGGGGGGAAGACATGCAGGAAATTGTCACAGGTCGGATTCGAACCCTGGACCTCTGAGTCGAGGCATATTCCTCTCAGTATATGTGCGCCTGCTCTACCACCACTCTCTGAATCAACCCGGCCACACCCAACGAGGCATTTTTGAAGCGAAAAAAAAAAAAGTCTAGTTTTTTTTTCTAACTGTGGACAAGTGCCAACAACTAACAATTTAAATAATAATAAAAAGGTATAGTCATCTGGACAAAAAAAAGGTTTGTCAGGCATATTTCGGGCCAGAAACACACGCATGTTCAACTTCTCTGGGTTGAGGTAGCTACAGCCCAGGATGTATGGAGTTGATATGGCAACAAGTGACAGCCGCCACTAGCATAGCTTTAGCCCAACAGTCCGACCAAAAATCATGTGTACAATTACAATTTGGCACATCTAAAAAAAAGAACAAAGAAACCACAATTACGTAAAAACAAAATTGCGATTACGTAATCATTGTTACAGGCCTAGGTTGATGGTCGTTATTTTTGCATTTGCTGAAGTGATATGCATTTGTTAATGAAGTCTTCTGACTAACCTCTTTTAACCTCTGCCTTTGAAACAACAGCTGCGTTATTTTCCCTGAGAAAAAACAAAAGACAACATTAAAGCCAGCAATAATGACATGATGAAAAGAACATTTAATGAAATTAAACTGACAAAACGTATTTCTGAGGACAGATATTAGCCACGCTCAAAGATAACATGGACTAAACACAGAATTTCAAACTTCATACCTGCCATGTTTCTCAGTTGTGCTGTCCATGGTTGACTCATCCATGGAGTCTGGCCCTTCACTCTCAGCCATCTCTCCTTCCTCTTCATCCTCATCTTCAGAGGAAGATGAAGATGAGGATGCTGAAGAGGAAGAACCCTCAGAGGACGAGGAGAGGCTCTCATCATCACTATCAACACTAAGGGCATTATCTAAAAAAACAGACATTTGGTATCATTACTGACTTAACTAAAAGTAAACAGAAATAAATACATAGTAATAAGATTACAGGTTATGATTTACCATCAGACTCCTTTTCACTTTCTTCATCCTCTTCATCCTCCTACACATAAAAAAGGTTGTAGTTACAACTCTAAAAGAGCACAGTGAAATGCTGCCATCTAGCAAATAATAAGAGTAAGAACACATTTGTTATCAAGCATTTTGACAGAAAACAAATATAAAATCCAACCATTTACATGCCATATGAATCAAACATCATTTCTTGTTCTTGAGTTTATTTTGTATATTGTTGTTTGCTTTAAAAAAAAAGACTGAATTAAAAGAACACACATACCTTTTCAGTTGAGGAGCCATCAGAGGTTTCCTCTCCCTCACTGCCAAGCTCCCAAGGTTTACGATTTCTTGGCCTCTTTTTCCTCCTCTTGTTGTCCCGCTCAGCTCCATGTCTTTTTACCTCTGGCATTCTCCCCTCAGGAGCTGGAAAGAAGACACCAGTTCAAGAGTTAAAAGGCAGAAATCATATTAATCCAACCCTTCTTTTAAAATTTGCAACATCAGCTTAGCAAACCTTCGTCATCCTCGTCTGGTGGGGTCGAGGGTCGCGGCCTTTTCATGTCTCCCTGGTCAAGCTCCTGAGGTTCTTTCCTCTTTACCTGAACAATTGGACACCAACAATGTTTTTTACAAATCAACCAAACAGAACCATGGATGGACTTTAACTGTTCTGGCTATTTTTGATAACTACGATAAGCTTATACCACAAAATCTAACAATACAAAAAAACTACAGCATTTTCCATATCAATAAATTACATTTCCATTTTGTACTTGACAAAAAACTAAAATCTATGCTCTATGTTATGTCTTTAACAGAGGTCCTGGCACTAAACCTATCTACAATTTTAATTTGTGACCAGTACGGTTAGGGAATGTCTTCCTTAAATATAAAACAATGGTTCCATCTGAGGGCATGCAATGACAGTGATACACCTCTTGGTAACTGTAAAACGACAGACACTAGCCAGTGTGTGTATGTATTCAAGAGGGGTAGAAGTAGGTGTTTTAATTGATCAAATCACAGTGTGAGCTGTCGAACAGAGAGACACAGTCCCAGATTGGCCTCAGCATGGTGCTTTTACCTTGAAGGAAGGCAGTCGTAGTGCTCCTCGGAGAGACAATCCCTCCATGCCACCACTCTTTGCCCAGTCCACAAGAGACGTGAGAGGCTCCCGAGGACGGTTGACCTTTTCCTCTTTTTTCTCATCATCCCGTAAGGCAGACATTCCTCTAACCATTGTCTGGAAAGGCTAGAGGAGAAAAAAAAATACTATTACAATTTGTATTTATTCCTCTTTTTTTATTTCACACAGTAATCCCTGATCAATGTGGTCAGCAGCATCTTGCTACTGAGAATGAGGAGGGCAAATTCAAAATTGATAAATGAAGAAAGCTAAATTTGTGGCAAAATGCATTTAAGGACAGGTAAAGATGTTGATGGTAGTTTTAATCTGAATATAGAATTTTTTTTAAACAGATTTAGTCAGTTTAATGAAACAAACAAGTGAAGAAGTGGAGAAGGCAATATTTCTTACCTTCACACAAAAACCAAAACAGCAAGTTTAAAAACTAAGACATCACCAGCATTGTTGTGATTAGTCTTCCTCACCTTGGCCTTGGTCTCTTTCCTCTCCCACCACTCGTCAAAAGTAGCAAAGGCAACATTCTCCACCATTTTGCGGTTCAGGTCCCTCTGCATAATGTTTTTCATTTCCTGGATTAGAGTGGCCATGGCCATCTGCACTGTGGCTTCATGCGGATTTTCAGCCAACATGGGCATCTCCTGCCCTGAAGCCCTGTACTCTTCCTCCCCAGGCAGCATGGTGCCATAGCCGGGTGGGGGCATGAAGGAGGGGTAGTGTGGCTGTAAGATGTGTGGTGGCCAGCTAGTATGGGGAGGCGGGATACCATGGTGTGGAGGGGGTGGTATCTGAGTGCTGTGGGGGTCAGGGTAGGGGTAGGGCATGTGGGGGGGCATGTAGCGGTGGTCCTGGTCATAATGAGCGCCCGCCCCGCTCCCTTCTTGGTCCATGTAGGGGTGGTGTGTGTGGGGTGGGGGCATAGAGTGGAGATGGTAGGAGGTGTAGTCTGCAGTGGCTGCCTCACCAGGGCCTGGCGTGCCGTTGGATGACGACATGCGCAGTTGGTGAAGGCGACTTAGCATGTGGGTCTGCATTTGGAAAGACATAGGAGCTCCGCCGCTGTACTGGTTCATCAGCTCCATGGACGTGGCATAGTCATACATGTGAAGGGGCATGGGAGGAGGATACTCGGGATGCAGCTCCATGTGCGGTAGGGGGGGGATCCCAGGGGGTGGTGGGGGCTGGAGGGAGTAACCAGGGGGAGGTGGAGGAGGCAAATGAGGAGGGTAGGAAGGTATGGGAGGGTGCATGGAGGTGCCAAAGTGCTGTGCAGAGTCAGAGATGGGTGGGGGCGAAGATGAGGGGTCCGTTTTTTGTGAAGGCATGGCAGCCTGGGATGAAGAGGGTGAGGAACCTGAGGTGACCGAGGGTTGGTGAGTGGTCACCGTTGTAATGGTAGTCTCCTCCTCCTCCTCCTCTGAGATCTCCATGTCTTCACCTGAGGAATGAGGGGAGGACTGAAAGAAAAGAGTTTACAGTTTTAAGTTGGGAAAGTGTTGAAGTACCATCCACAGTGATAACCACACTCAAAAGTGGGGCTAAAAAGATAACTCAAAACCACAGATTGAGAAAGTGTACTGTGGGAGAGGAACGTATAAATTCGATAACCACAAAAACAAATAAAAAGTAAAATTACAATTAAAAAAAAAAAAAATCCATCCATATATATATATATATATATATATATATATATATATATATATATATATATATATATATATATATATATATATATATATATATATATATCGATCGCTTAGTTTGTGCCCAGTATTTTTGTGTTTTGTGTACTTACTGAAGTTGTTTTTTCTTCTATGCTCTTTTTCTTCCTTTGTTTGCAACCTTTAATGTGCATATTCTTTTGCATGCGTGCATTTTTAATAATAGCATTTTTATAATTTACAAAAATGTTTTTTCATATTCAACATACATAAAACATTTTTTAAATGTTTATTATTTATTATATAATATTAATAATATATTATAACAGTAAGCTTCCAATCCAATGTTACAGGCCCACTGCAAAAAAATAATAAGCCACCTGTATGCTACTTCAACATCAGCATTGTTTAGCATACTTTGGCAACAAAGTGAGAACTATGCAACTTTTATTTGTCAGGACAAAATGCAGTTGAAAGCTGACCCCTGAAGCTTCATTACGTGCCACTGGTCTTACCTGACTCTGTCCATTGTAAGGTGGTGTGTGTGCTCCTTTCCTGCTCAGTGTATCAGCAGATCCAGCCTGTAAAGATTCCTCCTGCAAAGCTCCAGTCCCAGTGAGGCCAACTTGGGGCTGGGGTTCCTCTGGGGGCAGGATGTGGGAAGAGTAGGTAGAAGAGGATGGTATGGTTGCTGTAGGTACAGTGGGACTCTTCCTACCTTCTCCCCCCTTTCCCCGTTTTCTTCCTCTGTGGACATCTCTGTCTCTTTCCCCTTTCCTCCTGGGGTCCTTCTCCCCATTGTCTCCCACCTGAATACCACTTGTGTGCTCCCCTGTTACATCACCTGACCCACCTCTTCGCTCTCCTCCATCCCCACGTATGCCCTTCTGCTTTTCCTCTTTCCTATCTTCCTCATCCTCCTCATCAGAGGCAAGGAAAGAAAACTTAGCCTTTTGTTCCTTTAGGAGCATCTCAATACGAGAGTCAAGGCTGCTGCTGTGGTAGACAAACGGTAAACTCTCATTTGTGGAATCTGGCTCTGGGGAGGAGGAGTCACGTTGAGGGGGCGGTGGGGAGCTGGAGGAGGAGGGAAGATGATGGGGGAGGGAGGTAGAGGAAGGGGAGGTAGAGGAGGAAGCGATGGAGGGGCGGGGTGGGGAGGAAGGCGGGGGCGTCTTCGGCGGTGCGGGTGGGGTGCTGGGGCGGCGTTTGGGCTTTGACCACTGCTCTTCGCGAGCTGGACTATCCTGGTTGAAGTCCAGTGTTCCAAGTGTCTCAGCTACAGCCGCTGCGATGACTGAGGCTGGCGGGAGGGGGGGTGGCGTAGGAGGAGGTGGAGGCGGAGGTAGAGCACTGTGGTGACTAGCGTGGTAGTCTTTGTCAGCACCAACGGAAGGCAGAGAGCCCCTCTCTGCGAGGCTTGTGCCCCCTAGACGGTTTGAAGCGTCCAATCCCTGAGAAGGGGCTGGGGCAGGCTCTTTGGAGGAGTATGCAGAATAAGATGAGGGGGGAGGAGACATGCTGTTAGAGGAAGAGCGGTAGGAGTTGGAATTGTATCTGGGGTCAGAGCTGTTGGAGTAGTCACTGTCTCTGTCCCTGTCTCTATCTCGATCTCTGTCTCGGTCCCTGTCCCGGTCATGACTGCTTCTTCTGCGGCTGCTGCTGCTGCCATGGTGGTTGTGAGAATGGTGGTGGTTGCGGTGTCTCTGGTGGCTGTGGTCACCTGATCGGGAGCCCAGGCTGTCTCGCCGGTACACCCTGTCATCCCTGCGATCTGAGTGGTGATGAGAGTGATGTGAATGGTACTTTGTGGAAGAGTTTGTGTCTTGCTGGTGGTGGTAAGATGACCTTCTGGAGCCAATCCCTGCTGCCCCATAGCGCCCCCCTGAGTCTCTGTCACGGTCCCTCTCTGATAGTGGGGGCTGATCATATTGGGTGGCAAGAGGTGGCGGTGGCATTGAGGAGTGGTGTGCCATGTGTTGCCCAGGCCCTCCAACATTAGGGTATGGGGGGTAGCATGGCGGCTCGTTGGGACGGTATGATGTGGTTGGGGGGTACATAGGGCGACCTCGGTGATACACTGAAGGTTCCTGTGCGTCCTCAGAGTAGCGAGACACTTTGTATCCTCCGACAGTAGATGAGACTGCAGAAGACGAGGACGAGGAAGGTAGCATGTCCTGGGGAGGGTAGCCGCTGCCCAACGTGCCGGTGTTGTAGCCAGTATGCCTGAAAGACACAATTTGGTAATTACAAATTATTGTTGACTGAGATTCACAAACTCCGACTGCCAGTCTTCCACCAACTACCTATGCCACCACTGCCAGTTGCACTGAATGATCAACAGCATAAATGTACTTACTTAATGTTATTTTAGCAATGTATTGTCACCTAGCAGTGATACAGTAAATTTTAACACAATATTCTATGCAGAACTTAATAATGTTAAAATACTTGTAATGTAATAGTGGCAAACATTGGTACACTGTCCAAACATGCAGTCCATGCAACATACTGTAGATGCTGCAAAGATCCCTGGATCAATTCCTGTTGCTTTGTGAGCTGAGACAAATTGTATTTGAATACAACAATAGGATTATGAGAGTTCACAGATAAGGTATGAAAAGTGATTAACTACATTAACATGGTAGTGTAATTGCAATTATTAATACAAAACTGATGTATAAATAACAAATGATTTGTGAAATTATTTCTTGCGGTCTCATAAACTATGATTTGATAATGTACGGACAACAATGTCAAGTCTCTCAGCCTTGACTGAGGGACCTCAATGATAACAACAGCACCAAGGCAATGGTAAAATGTTGACGTGAAACCCCCTTTATGACAAATATAACAACTAACCTGCCACCGGTGTAGCCCGAGTCTTGTGAGAAAGGAGTCCCAGATCTGGAGCTGTAAGGTGTTCCTCCTCCACCACCCTGAGATGAAGCAGTGGAGCCTGGAGTGAAGGTGCCAGCCATGGAAGAGGGGGGCGTGTCCAGACGCTGATCACTGTAACCAGCATCAGAGCAAGGGGTGGCGCTTCCTGATGTGAGGGCCTGGACGCCTGCTGCCAAAACCGCAAGCTCACTGGAGAGCCTCCGCCTGATTTCTGACGACTGGGCAGAAAAAATATTAAACATATATCAGAATTTAGAAAGTTGTCTTAATATGCAATAATCAACTTTAGATGATCATTATAAGTGAAGTGACAATTACTGTATGCTGTGACAATACCGTGTCAGGCTGTGGCTGTGGCGGTGGCTGTGTCTGTGTTGGGGCCTGAGGCTGGAGCCTGTCTGTCAAAGCCTTGCCTCCCAGGGGCACAGTCTGAGGAGTGTAGGACCCGTTTACTATCAGGTCGTAATACTTCTGCCTCTGCTGACCTGGGTAAATAAACAAAAGCCACAGAAAAATAAATTCAGGCTGTCAAAAATGAGCTCACCACAGACAAACAATATCCACTTAAAGTGATAATTCCAAGACAAACTCCATTAGGTTTAATTGTCTCCATCAAGAGCCAGCTAATGTGTTTTTGTTAGCAGGACATTTCAAAAGTGTGTGGAAGGTTAAGGGCATACGCTTTTCTTTAATGAAATAAAAAACTTGTGTTTCCCTATGTGTATTACTATGTAAAACTGTTTATACAGATCCAGGTACAGATGAAAATCTCCTAACCTTTTCAATAATAGAAAATTACAAATTTGACAGTTTGAAAGACAGTTGTGCAGCTCTGGGGAAATTTGTGCTTAGAGATTTTTTTTCAACTGGCTTTCAACGGCCAGAGTGTGTAAATGTGTTTTCATGGACACAAACACAATTTTAAACCAAAATCTTAAATGTGTTACATGTTTATACTGACTTATTATTTGTCACTGTACAGATTTTGCTATAAAGTTCACCCAAAATTGTCTGAATCATCACTGTGATAACTGGAGGCGTTTAGCTTACCTTTTATATCCAGTTGAGCATGAATGATGTTACCCATGACAGAAGTGTTGTGTAGCTGCTTGACTGTGTCCTTTGCTCCTCTGGTGCTGGTAAACAACACTCTGGCCAGGCCCAAGTGCTTCCTGGTCTTGGGGTGAAACAGGATCTCCATCTCCTCCACCTCACCAAACTTGGCACACATTTCTGCCAAGAAGGGCTCCTTGATATTGTCATTGAGTCTAGCAAAGGTCACCTCCTTGAGAGGTATAGGACCCACATAGAACTCATCAAGCTGTGAAGAAAATTACAAAATTAGGGAGAAGAACTTGCCATTCCAATAGATGAAGTTGCTTGGGATGTGTGAAATAAACATTGACCAGCTGGTCTCACCTTAAACTTTGGCACTGGCAGGGACAGTTCTGTATACCTGGACCATAGTCTTCGGGGTCTAGGGTCCCGCAGATCACCCACGGGAGGAAATCCAGAGTCCTGGAAAAAATGTACATTAGGAAATTCTTTGGTAACACTTTACTTGACGTATCTACATAAGAGTGACATGACACTGTCATAAACACAAGACACTGTCATGACACATGAACCCTAAACCTAACCATAACTTGCCATGTCAAAAACCGATTGACACTTACTAAAAGAAGCGTTATGTCATAAACTTTTATGACTGTTTATAATGTTTATGACACCTTCATGACAGTGTCATGTCACTCTTATGTAGATACCTTCAAGTAAAGTGTAACCAATTCTTTCTTCCCATCTACCTCTCGCAGAGAGATGAACAGAAGAGACATGAGCTGCACCTCATAGCCCTTAAATTGCCTCCTTGAGTCCTCTACTTGCCTCCCTTCCTCGGGTCTCAGTCCCTCCCACCGAGCAAATCATGGGGAGAGAGAGGCAATGAGCAAATGTGTTGTAGGGGAATGAGAGGTCCTTTCCTCTGAATAGTCACATGAATTCATCAGCTGTGTGGGCGGAGTTAGCAGCTTCTTCAGCTGCACGGCTTCCGGGGAAGGCTGCTCTTGTGTATCCTCGCCTATAGCTCCTCTGTAATCCCTCCTCGGAGCAGAAATAAGGGCTTTGAGACGGCCTTTACAGAGGAGGGACAGAACAACTTCTTGGTTCAGCCGAGGCCCGAGGAGCAATGAGCTATCAAATAAGGGCCATGAGATGCAGCCATGGCATGCTGATGTGTTTTCAGCCTCCTTTTTGCTCTGCCCTGTTCAGCTCTGTTTGGATTGCACCTTACCATCAACCTGTTTATTTTCTATTAGCCTCACTGTTAACTGTTTACTTTTTGGCATGTTTATAGTTGGAATTGCACCTTACTGTTAACCAGTTACATTTATGACACGTACCATTAATCTGTTAATAACATGATTACATTTTTGGCATTGTGTACATTTGGTTTTTGAACCTTGCTGATATTTTATTAGTGCTAATATTTTTTGTTTATTTGCACTCTTTATATTTGCATTCTGTCCCACTTTGTATTGCAATTGCTGCATAACAATTTACCTCAGAATATATAATATTGTATCTTGCATTATACAGGTTGCAGTTCAAATATACAATTTTAGGCAAACACTTTATAAAGAGTAAAAACATGGAACTCACTGGCACACTGAAATGCACTCCATCATATCTGTAGATTTTCTGTGCAACCCGTCGAATGGCTGGGTCCTGGACGAGTTTGTAGCTTTTCCACTGCAAACTGACAGCTTTTTGTGAATCTACCCCACCGTCTGGATCCATCCTACAACTGAGTGTCAAAAGACAACCATGATTTCACCCAATGCAGCAGGTACTGTTTGGGGACAAACCCCCGTCAGAACCACCAACACCACCATTAGGGGCGAAGCGGTAACAAATTAGCTGCGGAATAGAGATATACTGATGTGAAATGCTGCAGTAATTACACCCGACGTATATTTGGCCGCTGGCAGTTACGGGCATACAGTGGGATGTTGCATCCATAAATCGTTTTGTTAGCTACGTTACCATACAGTGCAACCATACAGTGGTATGGTAACGTAACATGAGCTGCGTCACATCAGTTAGCCAAACATGAACTTTTCTGACCACTGTCTGTTAATAGTAACATTCAATGCAGAGGACAAAATTAATTAGCAGAATGATAATAAGGACGTTCTCAGTCTCGACTAAGATGCTGCGTGCTGTCAAAACAATGACCAGCGTTACGTCACTGAGCAGTTAACGTTAGTTCAGTTAGCTAGCAACATGCTAGCTGCACCAACAAAATGCAAAGAAACTAGCTGTTTTCCAACGTCAAAACAGAGTTCACGTTATACGCATAATACATCGGATGCCGAACTATTCTGCAGGAGCAACATAATCGGTAGCTTTTGGGTTAGATAACGTTCACTAATGTTCAATTACTTATGCCTTCTGGCTGTAGCTAGGGCAAGTTAACGCTGCCGTTGGCTAATGCTAACTAGCAAGAACATCAAGTTAGCAGTCAAACTCTGATCGTGTTGCCCCCCCGCCCACATCGGTAACATTTATCAGTGACATTCATGTTGTGCACCTCTCTTAGAGGATCTACTGACTTGTTTTGACCTCCGGTCGGCCTAAATTCACACCCCACCTCTTTGAGACCTACTGCCCGCTCATCCGAAAGTAGCAGCCCGCCGCTGCAGTGTAGCAGCTACATCCACCAGGCCCGGGAGACGAACAAGAAAACACAGAGCCTCTAACAGAAAAAGGACATCTCCAACCCGGCGCTAAAGCAAAACTGACGAGCTAATACGATGCCGCTATCATTCCGGTAGTTAGTCCAGACAACAACACGCTTCTCCTAGCAGCGAAGCCATTGTTTTCGCTTTAAAATCCATATATTGTTGAGAGAGCAGCCATCGCGTAACCAACCTGAAAGCCTCGCCTGTTCTCCATCAGTGTATGCGAATGCAGCTTACGATTCCTGACCGGCACTTTCTTCCAACGCGGTTACTAAAAATGAAAAATACGGAAGCCACTTACTCGACACACCATGTGAATATAATAAAAATGAAAATATTTTGTATTAATAAACGACTGTATTTTACCAATGGTCAAATTTCTACAGTTGAAAAGATATGTTCGAATCGGCTCATGCAAACCCAAGCCCAGGGAAGTGATCAACGCGCCCCCTAAAGGCTGATTAGTGACAACTCAGCTAACACAAACTATTGATTCCTTTGATTTATGAACCAAGTGGTACAGTTCTAATATTTATATGTTTGCATTAACGGTTAAGCTTTTAATGTTGTAGCTGGTTAAGGTAAACAGTGAGTATACATTTGATCAAGTAGCCTACTGTACTTAAGACTTAAGTCTTTTCTTTTCATGCCACTTTCTTTTTCTACTCCACTACATCTCAGAGGGACATTTTTACTTTTTTAAGTGACAGCATTTCTCTCTCTTTTCTGATTTTTTTTTTTTTTTTACAAATCAGCCAGTCAATCAATAAATGAATACATCTTGAAAATAATCAGTAGAATAATCCATAATGAAAATAATCATTAGTTAAAAGTTTAAATGAGTTCCACCTGCTTTTACATGAATGCATGAGTAATAATAATCTAATACAATAACAGTCACAGGGGACATTTTTCTACTTTTAATACTTCTTCTACTGGAGGTGATGCTAATTTCAACTACTGTATACACTGTTAGGCAGTTTAATCTCTTTAATTTCTTCATATTTTATAAGGTGACCACAAGATTTTGTATATAAAATCTTATAGAAACATTTAATCACAGCTGTCAAATAAATGTCAGTGAAGAAAAAGTAAAATAGAAAAAAATGGAAATAGTAAAGTAAAGTACAACTACCTCAAAATTGTACTTAGGTGCAGGTATGGAGTAAATGTACCGAGTTATATTCCACCGATGTATACTGAACATTGTTGTACAAAGAAAATCTAAATGTCAACAACTGGTTTCCACAAGGTCATAGAATTGCAATATTCTTCTACCAAAGTGTGGCAATCCTGTTCCCTAAAATAAACAGGTAACACAAAACCTGAGTGAACACAGGAAAGTTGACAGAAATGAAGTATACAGACAGATAGATATGAATAATTAGGGTAAGATAATGCAATAATTTGAACATACCCAATAAAAACAGTTCGTAATTTGTCATCCACATAAAGGTCAAACTATGTTTGCAATATCCAGGTTTATTAAAGTACTCTCATGCCATGCCATTTAAACTTAATCCTCTTCATTTCATTGCATTAAACTAAGAAACAGCAATGCTAATTAATGTTAAGTGTGTTGATTAAAGTCTATGATTGTTTGTCACACTATAGTCCTGCTTTTGTGTTAAAGAATTACATTACATTTTGAGACTGTATGGATACCCCCCCCAAAGATTCTTGTGTTTTCCTATTATCCAGGGGAATCATAAGTTGTATCATACCCAGACTTGTATCTGGCTAGACACTAGTCAGTCTATCCTTTCAGCTTTTCAACCACACCGACGTAACCAAATCTAGTTCAGAGACTGCTGACACAATCTCAAAGTTAAATTTAGCTTTAAAGCTCACCTATTCTGGTCCACGTTAAAGACCCTGACTCTTTTAACTGCTGCTACCAAGAGGTCTGTGTATCAGTTTATACGGCATACACAATGGTCTTCATCAATTACTTGGTAGATTAAATCAAATACTTGCAATTTACCATGAAAAACAAACAAACTGTTTTCCAACAGACTCCAGTGCATTTTATTGTTTGCTCAGATATTCATTAGAAACAACCTGCGAGAAACCAACTTCATAGCAGATATAAATAAAATGTCCTTGATAGTATCATTTAAGATTATATTAATGCGAATACATTTCCAATGAAACCACAGCAATGCTTCCATTCCTTTTAAAATGTGGCTCAATACCACCAAATAGTGTGTCCCTTCCCAGCAGATGAAGTTTAAACAAGCTCACAGAGCTACCCAGCATTCAAACAGAGCTCTGATTAAATTTAAGAAAATAGTTAGACAGTAAAAAACAAAACAAAGACCCTGACGTGAATTGTGGTGATATGACGGTGAAAAAGTCCCTCTCACTTGACACGGACAGTTCACTCTCAAGTCATTTGGGTTTAGCTACACCAAATGGAGACAGCAGAGCTTGACACATCCAGAGGCACAGGATGTCTATTTAGAGCGACTGTGAGCCAGAGCTATGGACTGTGGTTAGAGAAGCTGAGCAATGCTTTCACATGGCTTTCACTTTGATCTGCTTCATCTTCATCTGCTTCTTCTCAATCTTCTTCTGCTCACGTCGCTGGGATGCTTCCTAAAAAAAAAAAAAGAAACGAAAGAAAAAATAATATTTGAGACATAAAAATGACTTATTTGTGTGCTTTTCTTTAAAATCATTGTTCAAAATTTTGGGGAATATGCTGTTTTGCTTCCATGCTGAGAGTTAGATGAGAAGAATGACACAACTCTCATGTCACCAACAGCTGGTTAGCTTAGCATAAAGACTACAAACCAGGGACAACGACTATGCTGACTATCCAAAGGTAACAAATACAACCTACCAGCACCTCAAAACTCAATTAAAAACGTATATATCGTAAAAACGACATGGCACATAAATGTCTGTAAAATGGCTAACTGTTTTTACACAAAACAAACTTTTAGAGGTTCTGGTAGGCCGATTTTGTTACTTTTGGAAAGAGCCACTCTAACCCCCCCCCCCCCCCCCCCCCCCCTCCAGTTTCCAGTCTTTATGCTACACCAACTGGCTGCTGGCTCTAGCTACATATTTATCACAAAGACATGAGTTTTATTTACATTACATTCATTTAGCTGATGCTTTTTTCAGCTTGACTTAGACTAGATGCATTCAACAAAAAATGCAAGAATCATGCAAGTACATCAACTTAAGCAAATATGCTGAACTGCTTCTAGTGCTGCATTTAGAAACGGTAAGATACAGAGAAAGATATTATCAATCTTGTCATCTGACTCGCAGCAAGAAAGCGAATAAGCAGTTTTCCCAAAATGTCAAGCTATTCGTTTAATTGTCTTTTTGTGTGCTGCATTTCCGATTTCCGACCTCCAGACGGCGTTGTCTCTCAGGGTCCTCCTCATTCATGATCCTCTCCTTCTCGGCTCTCTTCTTCTCCTCCCGGCGTGTCTGGGCTGCCTCCTGGCGCTGAGCGTGAGTCTGCTTCAGGAAGTTCTCCTCCACACGGGCCCGGTTTCTGTCAGCTTTCAGTTTGCCCTAAATATATAGGGAGGATGAAAAAGGGATTTGTAGCTGTACTTTAAACTTCAATGTTTAAAAAAAAAAATACAGAAAATAAGTGAGTGGTCACTGGAATGCACTATGAGGCACCAGAGCACTTGAATCCTGCTCACCTCTCTGTTGAGACGGAGCTTCTTGACTTTATCGATGCTGTAGATCACCATGTTCATGAGAGGGAGCAGAGCGTCCATGTCTTTGGGAGAGGTGTTGCCCATGCCAGGCACTACAAATCACACACAAAGTGCACATTAAGTATTGGTAAATCCACTTATGGGGTCATGAGGTATAGTGAAGACAGGAGAGACAAAATGCTCACCAATAAATGTAAACAACAGCGTCTTCTTGGTGTCAGGCAGCTTTAAGGGCTGACCCTCCCTGAAAAACCACACAGGAGCTTTGAGTGCCATGTAGAAAATATTAAAATGCTAAATAACTCCCACGTAAGAGATGAAAAATACAAATAGTTAAAATAAATACTTACTCTTGCATAATTTTTGGACCAGAAAATTGGTCCGAGAAATGGATGGACTCGATCTTCTCAGCATGATTGGTGATATAATGAACCATCTAAAAATACCAAAAACAGATCTAGACACATTAGAGAGCTGTATATTAAGAGAGGAAGATGTTGCCTGCTATAACCCTGTTGTATTCGGAAACTCTGCAGTGATTTTGTTCTAGTAATATTGTATATGAGACAAGCGTGAAGAGACATTACTTTGTTGTCCATCATCCCATCTGTGACCTCGCCCATCTCACTTAGAATAGCCAGGGAGTCTGGGAGCCCATACTTGGCCCCAGACTTAGGCTTGTCACCACAGAACTCACTCTACAGGAAAAAGAACAAAAATCAAGACCATTGTTTAAGTACTAATGTATAGGAGTGGGAACTACAAATAAACCAATCCGTTTGTGAAGTATGGGTTTGTAAGAAACCAAAATTTCAGTTGCAGTGTTCAAACATTATATAATAGTGCTGTATAAAAAAAATAAAAATACACAGCTTAAGTTTGCATCAAATTGATGTACACAAGTTGTGGAGGATATTTACCAAGTCCTGCATCTCCTTCTGATGCCTGGCCATCACCTTCTTGGTGCCAAGGGCAAACACAAAAGTGTCCATGTCCTCTTCATTAAGAGTCACTTTGATTTGCTACAAACAGACAGACACTTTTAGATGCACAGACCGGTGCCTCTATATTTTGCATTCCTCTTCATATACTCCACACAGACTTATTTGAAATGCTATTTGACTAATACATACCACTTGATCACAGGCAGGCCTCATCATCCTGGCCAGAACGTTGAGCAGGTCCTGCCTCTTTACAAACTGGAATAGACAACAAGGAGCATTACATTACTGTATATTTAACACCAACACACCCCTATAAAGTAAATAAAACACATTTTGCATACCTTGAGTTGGATCAGCATGCCTTCACAGCACAAACGTCCAGAGCACCACAGGTTGTAGATGTGTTCATTTTCCTGATTGAGCTTCCCAGTGCTCACTGCTTCTTTACTGGTGCCGTCATCACCTACACGTACAAATTACTGACAATTAACACAAGCTCTGCGTCGTACCGACTGTCACCATGTCATCCATTGCTTTCATACACTGCTGTTGCATACTTGAGACAACTCAGGAGGTGGAGGAACTCACCCACTAGTGCAAAGTTGCTCTCAAGAAGCTCCCTGTGTGAGTTGAACCAGGCCTGAGCAAGGCGACTGTTTTTGTTCTTGCCGATGATGTAGTTCATGATGTAGGCCAAAAGGCCGGTGACCATCAGGATCTCCATGTAGTAACTCTCCCAGCTGTTCTGCAGATGTGCAGGTACCTGTGGAGAAACGGCAAGCGGTCGTCTGTATTAAAGCTCAACCAACACTAGATTTTTGAAACAAACACTGATTTTGTTAGTTGGGCGGTTTAAAAAAGGAAAAAAAAAAAAGAATTGTGACATACAGTAGATACATACTGAGTGGGACATTTTACAGTTGAAAACTTTGTTGTGGACAAATTATTAGCATTAGCATTTCTGTACTGCAATTTCTTGTTACTTGTCCGCCAACAAATACACTGATACCGATGTATATGCAATAAGCTAATATATGTCAATTTATCGGCCTAGCTCTAACCAGTATCAATGTAACTGAAGAATCATTGGCGATTAGGCTAAAGGCAATCGGTTGCCAAAGGTTACAATTTCAATGCTGCCATAGTTGTTCCATGACATCAGTTTATGTAAATTACCTGAACTTTTATTTATATACACACACACACACACACACACACACACACACACACACACAGTGCATCATGTGCTAAACATTAATGCAAATTTACAGTAAAATATCTTTTGCAGGCAGCAAAAACCGTGTGCACATTCAGAGCCTCTGCAGATCACAATCAGTTGAAGACAGACGAGTGTGAGAAGATTTTAAGCAATAATCCTGGCTTACAGTGTGGATTATGAGGGGGTCCTTCATGGAGTGGCCTGTCTTTTCCATGTCCCCAATCCCTTCAAACTCCTCCTGGTCATATTTGCTGTACATGTCTTGATCCTAGGGAATTCATAAATTAAATGAATACGTAAATTAACATAATGCCATAAATGATCAAAAGTGAGTCATTATGGAAAGTGTGCTCAAAAATTAGGCGGTAAACAGTAAGACAAGGCTATGCACCTGTGTCTCTGAATCCTCAAAACCATCCAGGCCATCTTCCAGCTCCACAGTGGCTTCATCTTCATCTTCATCGTCTTCAGGCTGCGAGGATGGTGAGGCGCGAGGCGGAGGGGCAGTTTCTGCCTCCGCTGCTGGATCGTCATTCATGTCCTCAAACTCAGCAAAGTCATTGTCATCAAAGTCTGCTAGGTCCTCGCCATCATCAAAGTCATCATTGTAGCGTCCCCTGGAGACGGGAAGGGCCAGGAGGAGCAGCAGTGCGGGTATCAGTAGGAGATACGCACGTTGCATGGTGGGACCTGCAACAAAAGTGGAAAAGCAGAGTGTAGATGCAACAGACAGGGAAATGTGTAAATAAGGGTGGTGTAAGAAGTGACAGAGAAGGTCAGATGCAGAAGTTTAACATGAATAATACAAATACTAAACAATAGAAAGGAAAAAAATCTTACCTTTCCAAAAACAAGTGAAAAGTCAAATCAGTTCAGAAATCTAAAAAGTTACAAGGCCTGATGGTTGCCTGAACATTATAGTGTCAACCTGCTACAAAAAAAACAACAACGTCGCACTAAGTTTAATTTACTTATATAACACTTAACAAATGTTGCACAGTGGGCCATGTAAATGTTTAACAGTCTAGACAAAGAGCGTTGGAAAGGATAAACTGGTCCACAAGTCAGTTCCTGGTCACACAATTGCTATTCATGTGACAATCCCCAAAGAGAATGAAAATATCCCTACAGACCGAGAAGGACTTGAAAACAATGACTAAGGAAGAGAAGGAAGTATTGGTTTGGTCTCTGAGTAAGCTGCCACTTTGCCATTACGAATAAGGATAAAGCTACAATATATACAAATAAGACATTTTCAATGACACACTGTGGCACTGCTCGGACAACGTAAAGGCTAAGCTCGGTTAAACTTAAGGAGCTGTAATAGATGGGGGTTAAAATTCAACCGGAGAGCTGCCGCTAGCCCAACTAACTTTAGCCAAAGAGCCAACGTTTGCGGCACGCTTGCTAATAGGCTAAAATAAAGGGACATGTCTGACTTTCTATAGTGGGAGTCGAGTCAAAACGAACACTGTGTTCTTATCAAATTACACATGTGTAGGATTAAACCACAGACTGTAATCATAGAACAGTGCCAGACCCATCCCCCAGCACTCACTCACTTTATCATTAGCTAGCGGTTAACAAATCTGGCATTAGCATGCTAATGGCTAACTAGCTAGCATGTCACCTAGTTGCTAGTAACCACCCTAATCCTAAAAGGAAAGCAGCGTGTTTTTTCTCTTTACCACATCTCAGAAAATGAGTCTTATTACAGCGTAACTATGTAGCTAAATAAGTAAGGATCTTACCTGGAGAATTACTGTGACAATAAACGTAACGCTGGTTGAGCTCAAGTAGCCTTAACTGTCCTTGTAATAATGTTAAACTTGAAGCAGTGAGTACTCACAAGACAGATCTTTCAAAGTAAAACGTATCGCGACTTGGATGTATCCCCTCCAACACAATACACGTGAGTCATTTGAAAGTTTTATTTTGAAAAAGATTCTACCGGAAATCTTTGTATATTGATGTTATTATGTCTGCCTTGACGTTAGTGGCGTTAAATGTTAGCATGAGTGTATTATTTCCGCGCCATCCAGTGGTCACATTACGTAACTACAACTCGGTCTATTTAGAATAGTGTTAGTTACAGTTTGTATACTATATTACTGTAAGTTTATAGTACAGAAAAGTACAAACCATGTGTTGTATCTTTTTGTTACATTCTGGAGTCACACACTAGCTAAAACATCCACCTACTTTCATTATATATTATTTTTTTACAGTTAAAATGCAAACCGTTTTTAACAGGTACATATCATCATTGTATACTTTGCATTATACTTTTATTATACTTGCACTATTCATACCTATTTTTTCCACATACTTGTGTACATAAATTAACAGTCATGTCTATACCCTACCTTTATTTGTCCACATTTGTTGTCCTTTTAGCTGTTACGTATCTTTCTGTGAAAGTATTGAGAGCAATTCAAAAACCAGAATCAAATTCCTTCCATGTGCTTGGGCAACAAAGCTGATTCTGATTCTACATGATGCCAGTTCCTTGCAATACAACATGATTCACAAATACAGAGGAAATCCACTATGAATTAACTTAAAGAAGTAAAAATAACTACATTTCAAGTAAATATTAATTTAAAATAGTATATTATTGTTTTTATTATAAAACTAAATGAATAATTTAAAAAGTAATGAAAAGTTAAAAGTTAAGCACAACATGTGGTTAAGTGTCTCAGAAAAGTGTGAGATCACATATGATACATTTATTTAAAAAAAATCATACGGTAAGGATTAATGAAAAAAACAAAAAACTAATTTTAAATAGTTCAATCACGGGAGGCAATTAAATGAGATTTTGGTTAGCTTACGTTAAAAGTCTTTATTAAGCCTCAGTTTGTTTCTCTCATCATTATACTGTATATTGATTATTAGGATAAAGTAGAACTTTATTCATCCCGAGGGGAAATTGTTGAAAATATATAAAGTGCAATAAAACAAGATTTATTAATGATAAGAACTGTTAAATACTTTATTAATTTAGGATAACAGAGAAATAGTTCCATTTGTAAAAACTAAATAGAGGTTAAAAAAAGAAAGAAAGTAGAAAGTAAATTCTAATTTTCAAGAACAGTAGTGTTGTTCAATCAAGATGCGTGTCTATAATATACGGCTGTGGATTATTATCATGAGTATGTCTGCCCTCTAGTGGCCGCAGTGAGTAACTACAACTAATGGTCAAGTTTGACATAATAGCATAGTCATACTTCTGGTTCAAACGATCAAAAATAAAGTTACATTCGGTTACAGTAAAACGACTTTATAACTTAGTAATGT